>VZRL01001639.1:133022-198611 GCA_013397895.1 Origma solitaria | reverse complement strand
CGGGCGCTCGGGGGCGGCCTGGGCTGGGAAGGGAGTGAGCGGGGCCCGGGGTCCCCTGGTGCTGCAGGCAAATGGAGCTGAGCCCCCAAGGATGGAGGAGAACACAGAGCCTGGGGACTCCTCAGCAGAGTTCCCGAAGGAAAGGGGAGCCATCGTGTCACCCCAGAGCAGCTCTGCTGGAGTTCCCCAGGTATTGGGGGCAGACACAATCCCTGCCGACTTCCCAAGCCCTGCAGACACGTCCCCAGGGCAGGGAGAGCAGACCAGCGCGGCCCAGCAGTCGGTGGAGAGCTCAGGCCCTGAAGAGGGCGCAGAGAGTGTGATCAAGCTGGACCCGGGCAAGAGCAAGGGGGGCAGCCTGCGGGACAGGCTCCTGCAGTTCCCACTCTGCGAGAAAGCCTTGGCCTTCAAACTCCGGCCAAGCTCCAAGGAGAGCCTCCTCTCGCTGGGGCAGTTCAACTGCTGCCATGTCATTTAAGGCCCTGGGACTGGCCCCGCTGTGGGGTCTGGGAGGGTACCCACTCCCTTGCCTTTGGTCTGCTGGTGGCTGTGGGGCTGGCGGGGTGCACAGTGCCCTGCTTTGTCACCTGCGGTGGCCACCCTGCCAGCACCCATCTCTGGAACCCGCTGTGACAGACCGGCCCCCAGACAGGCCTGCCCAGGGTGAAGCAGACTGGGGTCCATCCGTGCACTGGCCAGTGCATCCTCAAACCCCTGGGACAACTCCATGACCCTGCTGGGATGGGATGGACCACAACACTTTTTTAACTACTAGAAATAATTTTTTAAAATAGTCTATTTTAATGTAATTAAATAGAGATTGCTATATCCCCCAGGCCCCACAGTGCCCCAGCCCCACAGTGTGCATGGCCCGGGGCTGGGCTGTCCTGCCTGCAGCCCCCCCGCCAGCCCCGGCCGGGGCCAGGCACAGCCCGGCCCATGACCCCAGGCCGTCCCCTGGGCCCTCCCTGCAAATAAGCTTCCTATTTATTATCTCTTTGTTTTCTTGCTGGCAAGAAATGAATGACGACGGAGGCGTGGGCCGGAGCTCGGCCGAGCTGTGGTGCATGCGCGTGGAAGGATCGGAGCCGCTGGGAAGCAAAGTTTGTCAGGACAATAAAATAAGCTTGTGGGTTGATGCAGGTGCAGTGTCATTGCAAGAACATCACTGTCCCTCCAGTCAGGGGTCCAGGGGTGGCTTCCCGGGAGCATCTGCCTGAGCTGGGGTGGGCAGGGGCCCAAAAAGGAGCTCAGGGCAGGCACAGAGGGGAGTAAGGACAGGAATGATGAACACTCAAAGGTGAGGGAAGGCCTGGGCATACCAGAAGGCAGGTGCAGGGTGCTACACACCTCCATGAGGGTCAATCATACTCAGCCCCAGGGTGCCCCTGATAGCTTTCCCCACACTCAGCCTAGAGCCACCCCTGAGCTCCCAGTTTCAAACCCAGCCCAGACTTCCCTCCAGCTCTGCTGTGCCTCTCCCTTTTCTACCTCCCTCCTTTCGGGTGTACCCGCAAGTAACACCCTTGTCTGTCCCCATCATCTAACATGAGATCTGAGTACTGGGTAGCAAGAAGAACAGAGCAGTGCTGTACAGGGTCTCATCAGATGGGATGGAACCAGCTGTGAAGAGCTTGGGGAGTTGGTGATGGGAAAAGAAGCAGGGGGGTACCCTGAGTACCCTATAGTCCCCACAGGGCCCCAGCAGCAGGAGTGGATGGTGCTCCTGCCCACAGGCCCCATTTTGTTGATCCTAAAGGATAAAGCCAGTGCCTGAACAGGGGCTTGAACCCTGGACCCTCAGATTAAAAGTCTGATGCTCTCCCAACTGAGCTATCCAGGCTCACATTGGAGATTTGGGGGGGCATGCCTGTGACAGGCTGGAGGACCCCCCCTTGCTGCAGCATTGGAGGGACAATGTGACAAAACTTTGATGTTTTTCACACCCACGCCACCCCAACGAGGCTGCCAGCGCACTCCAGACTGAACACCCGGGCTCTGGGAATCTCCCTGGGCGCTGATCCGGCACAGGGAGGCGCCCTTGGAAGATGCCGGTGCCGAGGGATGCAGGCAGGGAGAGGAGCAGGATGCTGCGGGAGCGGCGGAAAAACCTCCGCCGCCCCAGAGGGAGGCAGGAGGGACCCGCCGGGGACAGGAGCGGCAGTGGGGGATGTCACCGCACAGGGTCCGTGCTCTGCGCTGTGGCTGCAGCAGCCTCGGTCCGAAGCTGAGACCCAGCGGCGCTTCTGCAGGAGCCGCGTTAAGGTGGGAGGGAGGCGGAGGGGCGTGGGTTACAGAGACACAGAGCCCGCGGTGGGCACCTAAAGGCCACCCCACATATTCTCGTACCCTTCCTTCCCCATTCTTCAGGAAAGGACCCTCTTGCCCCACAGGAAGCCCACCCTGCCAGCCCATCCTGGCCCAGTTCGGAAGGGGCTGGAGAATACTACAGCGACCCCAAATGCAAACGGGGTGGGGGAGCCCTAGGGACAGCCCGCAGAGAGCCCCGTGGGGCCTCTTCAAACACCTCGTGCACACTAATTGGCTTCATTAGAGCAGCCAGTGATGGCATCGGCCCCCCTTCTGCTGCGGCAGGGGACAACGCTAATGAGCCGGGGGAACGGCGGCCTCGGGACCGCGCTGGAGGGGAGATCAGAGCCCGTACGTTCAGTGGGGGTGTGTGTGGTGTCGACTGAACAAGAACACAAGCTTAATTACCCTGATTAATGAGAGCCCGCTGCTTTTAACCCATATCTGGAGCTGTGACCACACCGGGGCGCGGCCCCATGGCAGCCACGGGGGCAACGCAGCCCCCCGAAGTGCACCGGCCCCGGGGTGGGCCTACCTGAGCACTGGGGAGAGGCTCTAGGGTGGGATGGAGGCAGCAGGGTACAGTGAGAGGCCTGATGAGCCCCCGAGAGAGGCACTAAATTGCCCCCAGACCTCTCAGAGAGACCCCGAAAGCTCCCCAGACCGGGCAGAGACACATGGTGGTCCCTGGATCCCACAAAGAGGCACCATAAGGACTCCAGACCCTTCAGAGAGATGCCGTGAGACCCCTCGCCCCCAAGCCCCACAAGCGGGCGGCTCCCCGGCCCTTCCCGTCCGTTTTCGGCCGCCGCAGCCCGGGCCGCGGGGCGGAGCTCCCGCACGCGGAAGGGCCCGGCAGGCACCACGTGGTGCGGGAGCACGGCGCGGCAGCGCCATGGCGTCGGCGGCCAAAAGATTCAAGGTACGGGGGCAGCTGGGGCTCCCGGGGGACTGGGGACACACCGGCCCTTGGCAAGGGGTGCTGAAGGGATGAAGAGATCCCCGATCGGCCTCATGGCTCTTTCCCCTTCAGCCCATGTTTCCATCCACAGGCGGCGGTCGAGAGCGGCGCCCAGGGGAAGAGTAGCGCCGATCCCCTGTCCGGGTTCCTGGCATGGTGCGGGCGGAGCGGGGTGGAGCTGAACCCCAAGGTGAGGCACGGCGGGGAGGCCCGGGCATCCCCCAGGTCGGCCCTGGTCTGTCCGCTCCGGCCCTCACCGCTGCCTCTGGCCGCAGGTCCGCCTGAGCAGGGAGGGAGCGGTGGCGGGGTACGGGATGTTGGCCGCCGAGGAGCTGGAGGCGGGAGAGGTGCTGTTCACCATCCCTCGCACCGCACTGCTGTCCCAGCACACCACGTCCATCCAAGCACTCTTGCAGGAAGGTGAGTGTAAAGCTTCTTGTGTCACTCGAGTCTGCTTTGCCTTTTAAAAGGAATAAATGTGTCTGTGGTAAAGGCTCGGGAACGTTCCTGATTTGCGCAGGAGGCTGTAGGGCTGTTCGATACCAGGTAGGAAAGGGGAAGGCTGGGCACCCCCTCGCTTCCCTGAGGGAGCTCAGAGCTGTGGTGGGCAGGGAGGAAAGTTAATTTGTGCAACATCTCCAACTTCTAAGTGACAGGCTCCTGTACCATGCTGCTTTCCTCGAGGCACTGATAGGAAAAAGAACAGTTCCTTGGTTACTGTAGGCACCCAGAGCCTCAGGCTGAGGAGGGCAAGGCAGTGAGTGGGGCCTGAGAGAGTGCATCCATTACTCCAGAGAAGCAGCTTCTGGTCCTGGTTCAGCTCAGGACTAACCCAACACAAACCAAAATAAAAGCTCAGCTTCTGCCTCCAGGCTGAAGACAGGCATGAGGCTTGTAATACCAGGTTTTGGTACTGAAACGCAGAACAATTTAGGTTTTCTCCATCATGTCTGGTTCTGTAGCCCAGGAGTCCTTGCAGAGCCAGTCTGGTTGGGTCCCTCTCCTGCTGGCCTTGCTACACGAGTACACGGCCAGCAACTCCCACTGGCAGCCGTATTTCTCCCTCTGGCAGGACTTCCGGAGCCTGGATCACCCCATGTTCTGGTAAGGTGAAAGCAAGGGGGGCTTGGGGAGGCTCAGTCTTACAGCTGAAGGCAGGCGCAGGCCTGGGGCTGCTGAGTGGAGTCCTGGGGAGGGGTGTGGTCCTGCTGCGTGACCCCAGCCCTCTGTTCTAGCCCTGTGCTGGCACTGGCAGGAGCCTGAGGGGCCCTCTGGGAGTTAAATTACAGGCAGAGCTAGAGAACAAGGACCTGGAGAGCACAGGGAAGTGGAGATTTTTAAAAAGGAAGGAGTTTATAGACCCTTTGCTCTAGCACAGATGGAGAAGAACCTGCTGTTTTTCTTGCAACAGGCCTGAAGAAGAGCGAACACGGCTCCTGCAGGGCACAGGCATCCCAGAAGCTGTGGACAAGGATCTAGCTAACATTCACTTGGAATACAACTCCATCATCCTGCCCTTCATGAAGTCCCACCCCAACATCTTTGACCCCAAACTGCACACACTGGAGTTGTATAAGGAGCTGGTGGCATTTGTCATGGCTTACAGGTGAGAAATGAGGACTTTGGTCCAGCAAGGAGCAAGGACAAGGGGTAGGATTACAGGCTATGTTAGAGGTTGCAGTAGCATGAGAATCTAAGTATAAGGTGAAGCTTGCCCTGTGCAGCCATGTGTACCACCAGCTTGTCTTCATCTCCCTTGTCTTAGCTTTCAGGAACCTTTGGAGGAGGAGGACGAAGATGAGAAGGGGCCCAATCCTCCCATGATGGTGCCTGTAGCAGATATTTTGAATCATGTGGCCAACCACAATGCCAACCTGGAATACTCTCCTGTGAGTGCAAAGCTGCTGTGCCAGGCATTGTCACAGCCTTTTTGTGAGACCTTTGGGAATGGGGACACAGCAAGGTGGGGTTTCAGCCCTGGGCAGTGATCTTGTTAATACAAAGCCCTGTTGCATGTTTGGTGTTTGGTTAGGAGGAGCTCAGGGTCATCTGAGCTCTCTGAAACCCTGTGTTGAGCAGTGGGATCAGCACAGCTCAGATGCTCTCCTCTCCCTGCTTGCAGCAATGTTTGAGAATGGTTACAACGCAGCCCGTGGGGAAAGGACAGGAGATCTTCAACACATACGGGCAGATGGCCAACTGGCAGCTGCTGCACATGTACGGCTTCGCAGAGCCCTACCCCGGCAACACCCATGACACGGCTGACATCCAGATGGTGACACTGCGCAGGGCGGCTCTGCAGCGTGAGTGGCACCCACAGCCCTTGGGGAGGATGGGGCAGGCATGTCCCTCAAACAGGGATCAAGGATGACATGAAAAATAAGCCTGTTCCACAGCATTTCAAGTGGTGGGGCCAAGCCTTGGTTTTTTGCCTCCTCTTTCCTCTTCTCCATTCACCCTCCCCCTCCACTGCCATCCCATCTGCATTCACAGCTCCACTGTCTTCAACACAGGTGCCAAAAGTGAAGCACAGCAGCAGCTGGTCTCAGAGCAGTGGGACTTCTTGTGCCAGCTGGAGATGGTGGGGGAGGAAGGTGCCTTTGTGCTTGGCTGGGATGAGGTGCTAACAGAAGAAGAGCTGTCCATGACCCTCAAGGTAAGAATGGCCAGGTGGGGGAAGAGCTACACAAGGAGAGCACAGAGCGCAGCTGGGCAGACCAACAGTGCAGAATGGCTCAGTGAAAGGGACAAGCACCTGTAGGCAGTTTGGCACTAATAGTTCTGCGTGAACAGGGGTAGGGGGTATGGCTGCCCAGCTGTTAAGTCATCTTCCTCTCTTGAACTAGCCACCCATGTGTACTCACATACTTGTCTTGAATGGGTCCGTGGCCACTGCTGCTCTATAGAGAGCTGTCACAACTTTGTAAGTGACAGCTGGGGTGTTTTACAAGACTCTTATCAACACTCAGGTTTGCTGTTTTAATGTTCTTCTAACCCACAATTACTTGCAATTAGGTATCTAAACCAGTCCCTTAACCTTTGGTGCAGCTGAGGAATAACTCACCTGCTCCCCATGGCTTCTCTCTTCCACAGAGGAGAAAGCCTGATGTACTCACACCGTCAGTGACTTATCCCTTTGCCTGGGTAATTACAGGTGCTGTGCATGTCAGAAGAAGAATTCAAGGTATATAAGGAGCAAGATGGCTGGGAGGATGACAGTGAGGAAGAGGAAAACTCCACCCTTTCAAACGAGGCTCTCTCCAGACTTAAAACCCCTTGCAAGAAGCTCCTTTATGACAGTGTGCTGCTGACCCTGGAGTCCTACAGGGCAGACCTGAAAGCAGAGCAGGACTTGCTAAATAACAAAGAGGCTTATATGAAACTGAGTAGAAGGGAGCAGCAAGCTCTGCATGTGCGCTATGGACAGAAAAGGATCTTGCATCAGCTGCTAGAGCTCGTAAAATAGAAACCTCAGTGCCCCTGGGCATGACCTGCCTGGGACAGATCCTAAGGTAAAGATCAGCCTCTGGCCACCTCTTCTGCAGCAGAGAGGACAGATGCCAAGACTGACTATGAGTCCACTTGTCCCTCATACAGCCCATGGATTTTTGGCTACCTCTACAGAAAGAAATACCTTCATAGCATAGGGGTGGTTTTATAAGGTTGAGTGGCCTTATTGTACCCTGAGAGCTCTGGAGCACAAATACCACCTTTTTCCAGAGACCTTAAGAAACCCCAGCCCTCCTAATGGCTGTTTTAGGAAGGCAGACATACACTGCCAGAACAGCAGAGGATTCCCTCATACAGCATTAGAAATTTAAGGCAAGAGCTACTCCTTGTCCAGATTAAGAGGGCAGAAATCCAGGTGGTAGCTCATACCTTAAAGAGATTCAGAGTAAATATCTGGCAGGTGGAACTGGTGACAACACCAAAGCCTTCACCTATACTTAGTTTATGTTAGGCATTTTCAAGAGTATAAAAGTACATGATATTCATCCTAGTATTGCTCTAGACATGGCCAATAATGGAAGCAAAATTTATCCATCAGAACAATAGAGATGGGCCCATAAATAAACACACGATAAACCACAGATGTCAGCAGCTGTATAGAACAAGGGTTCTTAGAATCACATTCTGATCTTTCTGTTTGTAAATGTACCTTGATCATAGGCTGTGATTTTTATTTACTATCCCCAGTAAGTTCCTTCTAAGTAATAAAAACAAACTGTAACTTAATTTCAAGTATGCAACCTCCCACTATGGGTATGAACCTTACATTAGTAAAGAAATTGCTACAACATAAAAATTTGCAAAGGCTATTAAAAGAAGCTAAAGAGAACAGCAGAAAAACTTTGATTACTGTCCATCATGACCCCAAAGAAATCCATCAAGTAATGGAAAGAGTAAAGAGAGATAGAACTCACTATTGGTGGGATATTTTATTCAGATGGTCTCCAACAGCACCAGGAATTTTTAATAAAATGCTACATCCTGTAATTGTCTTGTTAATACTAACCTGGTTGCTTTTTATTTTAGTACTAGGACTGTATATCAAAATGTGGAGAATAATGAAACAGCTACCTCAGAGATTTAAATATAACTGGGAACAACAGTAGCCAAAAGAATGTGGAAGTTTTTAATAAAGTATTTAAAAAACTTCCACAGGGAAATTGATATTTTAAAGCTGAATTCTCTGTCACTTCCTTTGATCTCTATTGCAGATGGATGCTGATGGTATCATTCTCATCTTTAATCCCTCTTTTGAATACAAATAGATGTTATCAGGTGTGTTAAACAGGTGTTGCTTAATGCTTATGGAAAGCTTTTGTATTTTATGTCCTGCCTGGCAATTGTTTAAGAAGGCACCAGAGCTACAGATCAAATCTTATTTGGTACTCAGCCTTCGGTTCTGCATGTCGTGAGCTGAACTTTGCTTGAAACTGAGGGCACCTCCCCAAACCACCACCAGTGACCACCAGACACCTCTGAAGAGGCCCAGGCAGGCACAGTAACAAGTGTTATATGAGGTGGTACAAGCTAAATGACTCTGCATTAGGTAGGCAGTAACTATGTATTTGATTAGAAGGGGGTTTAGGTAAACTGTGGTGTTTCAATGTTGCTTTTTTACTCCTTGGTGTGCTTGATTTGTGGAAAACCTTCCACCTTGCACCCTCTGCAGAATAAATAAATGTCTCCCTTCTACACCTGACTGTCCATGTTTGTAAAATTTGGCAACAAAGGGAGGATATAAAATGCAGTGGCCTCCATCCTACCAGCCCAACTTGTGTTATTGGGATCTTGGGTGAGCCCTGTCCAACTTCTCTACACCAGCCTGGAAGTTCTTAGAACCTGAAGAGAACCAGCCATGTACATACAGCAGCATCAGTACAGAACCAGAAATTCTCTCGAGCCATCAGGACAAAGCAATAAGATCTGCACATGGTTTGCTAGAGTTAAATGGAAGAAAAAAATCCAATGGCATCTGGACCAGATAAAACTGGTTGCTAGTAATTCTCTGTATCTTAACACAACAGGAGGAGTAGAAAGCCGGAGTGGCAACAGCAGAACCAAAAATTCCAACTTCCAAAGGTTCAGTTTCAGCACATCTGCTGACCTGGCAAAGAAATGCCATGGAATTGTAGGACCTGGCCACAATCAACTCCTTGACACAGAGGTCACTAATGCCTAGAACAGAAAGAGGGAGAGAATTCCCTTTGAGCTGTCATCCACAGGCAGAGCTGGCTCAGTGGTCCCTCAGAGCTGTTTTTCCCTCCATGCAGCAAATGCAAAGCTAGGTACGGAACCCCCTAAACCTGACTAGGAAATCCTGACCTCTCTGCCCCCACCACGGCAGTCACCTAGCTTTAACAAACAAGTGATGTTACATAAAAAGAAACAGTGAAGCTCTATTTCCTAGCATCTGCTAGGTTAAAGTGCCTTGCAATATTAACAACACTGAAGCTGCCTACCCTTAAAACAGCTAACCACAACCTTGGGCAGATCCCCGCTGCAGGGAGATCACAGCAGGGTGGAAGGCACTAGAAGTAAAGCTGATGGGCTGTCTACACTCTGTATCCCTCCACTGCAGTCTCCTGTCTGAGACAAACTCTGCTCATGAACTTGCAACTAAGCCATTTCTATTTCCACACAACTGTCCTTTCTGTTGCACTTCAAAGCAAGGCCTTGTCTAGTCATTACATCTGCCTGCTGACCTCATGCTAGAGAACAAACCCAGCTGCTTTCAACAGGCAGTGCCCAAAACACACTGGAAAACTTCAGGTTTTGGATGGGTGGAACAGACTTGGGAAGACACCAACTGGCCAGGACAGAGCTGGAGAGAATAAGCACAGTGGCACGTGCTGCATGTCATGACTTTAATGTGTAACTACAGTATGCATACATACAAGAGTGGGAGAACTAAAGCCCAAGAACTAGAAAGGCTACAAAATACAACACGTGGACCAATACTTTACAAAACATTGAAAATCCTTACAAAATGGGCTGTATTGGTCCTTTGGGGTTTTTGTTTTGTTTAATTTTTCTTTTTTCCTTTTTTTTTTCCTTTTTTGAATTTTTTTTTTACAAACTTATACTGTGTGGTCACAGGGGAGGGTGGGAAAAGGTCAAGCTTTAACCCCTCATCTTCCAAAATTTACAACTGTCAAAAAAAAAAAAAAAAAAAAAGAAGCTATAGGCCTGGTCTCTGGTTTATTTACTGAAAACAGCTGACTCTCACCCAAAGGGCCTGTTTCTTCTCCAACAAAAAGGAGGCGTTCTCTGACTGCCACTCCACTTGCTGTCTATCAGCATTTGATGAGGGTGAGGGGAAAGCAACACTGAACCTTAACCCCTCCCTCACCCCTCCTGTACTCCATAGAATTCCCATATTCCAAACACATCCACTTTTTCTTTTAAACAACTTAGTGATTTAAAGGTCCCCCATCCACATAAAGAAAAATAAGTTACTGGCTCTTCAATATTCTTTGGGAGTCTGGGAATGTCAGGACAAGGAGGTCTGCCCCAGACAAGCACTTGGCATCAGCAGCTGCCCCTTTATTACAACTTGGACAGGCACCAGTTACCCACCTGCCTTTTACACAATTTGCACAAACCCAAAAGTCCAGACAAATGTTTCTGTTCCTTGTATTTACACTAGTTCAAATGATATTCACAGCATCTTCTGAAGTTTGGCCAAAAGTCAAAAATTTTTTTCAAACTTTGGAACATGCCCACATAAGATTTTCACCCAGGGTCTGTTGTGTCTACCCAATCAAGGGGGCTGGGAAGGTCAGGAGGAGCCTTACAGAGTCTTCAGTCATTCAACGGGACAGGACCTCCAGGCTGGCACTCTTACGATGCAAGATGCAGCTCATCTAACTGGCACCAGTCCCTTCCATGACTTGCTGGGCCTGCTTCTGCCCCATGCAGCACTGTGCAACTGACTGGAACAACCTGCACATGGAAGCAAAGCAGTGGTAGGTGCAACTACTTCAGAGATACCATTTTAATGATTCTGTGGTTAAGTTATACTCACTTCTCAATTTCTGGAGCGCAGTGAACAAACTCATGGTTCCAGAACTTAAACGCTGGATTTTTTATCAGCTCAATGAAAGTAATAAGGAGACCCCAGGGATGAGGCCTATTTACAATCAGTCGTTCCAAGAGAACCCTGAAATCCAAGAGTATGAACAGTTAGAGCTCAAAGATCCAAAATGCAGATGGAAGGAAAGCAAAAAGCTGAACGCTGGCAAGTTAAATGCCATCCCTCTGACCTGGTGATCTGCTCCTGGATAGCCTCTGTGTTGGCCTCTGCAAACAGGTAGAGCATGGTGCAGCTGAAGTAGTGGGTATGACTGTTGGGGTACCGCAGCTGGTTGGCGATGGCATTCAGGAACAGGTACCGGCCTGCAGGAGAGAACATTGAGTACACAAGGCTTCCCTTGCATACAAAGGGAAGTAAAGAAGCAACCAGCAGTGCTTGAGATTAATATTCGGGAGCCTTATGGAGGTACAAGAAACAAAATCAACTGAAGATACGTAAAAGCTGTACCAACCCAGGCTGATGGAGAAGTAAGAATTCAATTCTTCTTCATTAAAGGCATTTCTAACTCCCTTGAATACTCTGAACTTTTGGTTATAACATTGCTCCTATAATCAAGAGTTTAATATTCTAACATAGCATTCCTTTCTGTGAATTCACTATCAGCTACATGAAATCACAAAATCATCAAGGCTGGAAGAGACCTTTAAGATCATTAAGTCCAACCATCAACCCAGCACTACCACTGTAATCTCACAACCACCAAATGACACCATCCAGCGTCAGATCCGGGTGCCTCTTAAACACCTCCAGGGATGGCAACTCCAACACCTCCCTGGGCAGCCTATTCCAGTATCAGACCATCCTCACAGTGAAAAATCTCTTTCTAATATCTAATCTGAATATGTCCTATGACCACTTAAGGCCATTTCCTCTTGTACTCTCACTGCAGGCATGGTAGAAGAGACCCCCACTTCACAACAACATCATTTCAGAGCTCAGGTCCCCCTGAGCCTCCTCTTCTCAAGACTAAACAAACCCAGCTCCCTCAGCCATTCCTCACAAGACAAGTTTTCTAGAACTTTCACAAGCCTCGTTGCCTTTAGCTGGACACACTCCAGCACCTCAATGATCTTTTTAAGGTAAGGGTCCCACTTGCTGTAAATGTGACATTGTATGAACTAGCAGTGTTTCCAGCTCACCTTCAGTATCCAGGTCTACTGCCAAGTTCTGGAAGATGTCCATGTGAGCTGAGTGGGTAATGGTGCTCATAGAGGGTGTGCTGCCTTTGTTGTGAATGTGTGCAATAGCTTGAGTACCTACATAGAGCACCAGTGCATTAATCAGCTGGATGTTGTAGCGGTTGCCAGGTTCATTTGATACCTAATAGCAAAGATAGGAAAAGCATTAAGTCACTATTCCTTCAGCACTGGAAGGTACAGCATGTACAACAACAGCATCCAAGTATCTTACTGATCATCCAGAAGAAAACACACTGGGACATCCACAAATTCAATTTGGCATTCATGCTTCTTTAATACAGCATATATTAGAAAGCATATATTATAGCGCATATATATGTGTATATATATGTTTTACATATATATATAGTTTTTTTTTACTCTCTACCTAAAGGAAAACATCAGGCAAGGCAATGTGAATTCACCAGTAGTGCCAGAGGCTGGCTGAAACCACCCTCCTGCATGAATGTTCCTGTCTAAGCGAGTCGCTGAGGAAGTCCAACTTCAGACCTCAAGTCTGCTGCAAGCCAAGCCATGAGATGTCTGAAATGAGGTTTTAGCCACAATTCTGAACTGGGCTTTAGCAAATTTGACTTTTTTTACTCCTAAAGCATTAGCATGAGAATCCATATATTTCTGTAATGATCAATCTATCTGGAGTAAAAATTTAATCAGATTCTAAAAGGCTGCAACACATCCTATCAGGGAGTGGCAGAAGACTTATTCAGTGTGCATTTTCACAGGTTTTTCTAGTGCCTGGAACACATGTTGGCCAACACATCAACAAAATTCCTGCAAGAAACGATGGTGGCAGAACCACTGAGATAATTTGTGCCACATTATTTTAACTGAGCACCCACAGAAACTTCAAAAACATCCAACTTACTTGTAGGTTGCTTCGCAAGTCAGACAAAAAGGTGACTGGAGAACGGGTTTTGAGATAGGAATCCAAGTCTTTCTTGAACTGAGGTGGCATCACTCCAGTGAAATTTGTGAGTATTCGTGGAGCAATATTAATCTCACTTAACATGTCCACCTGTTGACAGAAAATCCAGTTAGATAAACCATCAGCAATGGAACAAATTGGAAAAGCAGATCTGTAAGCAATATTACACTGACTACTGCTGTTGATGACTTTTCCTTCCATCAGTGAAATGGCAACACTTGACTTTTGCAGATTCCAGAAGAAACTTGTTCTCTAACATACAAACTTATTACATGTTGTCTTGAAGAACTGAGAGGCTAAAAAAAACTCAAGGGTGAAGGCAGTAGGGAAATTCAGCCACTGCTATTGGGGTCTCCCTGTCTACACTCCATACAGTCTGGTAGTTTAAAAGTACAAACATCCACACAAGTCAAAACCAGCCTTCTTCAGTGATAGCGAGTGCTGCAGCTTGGTTCCCACCAACCTGCACAGCTCACGCAGAAAAGAACAACAGCACAGTGCTTTAGCAGTGTGAGAAAGTTTCCTTCTAATCATTCCAGGATTAGTTGCCTAGCACATACCCTAAGATTTAATTAGATAATTAACCTGGATTGAAAGTATTTTGAGTGTTAAAAGTTCCTATTATCAAACTCCTTAAAGTAAGTACTACCTTTAGGTTGGGGGTGAAAGGGTCTGGAAGCCTCATGTTCCGTGGGAAGGCACTCAGGATCAGATTCCTTAGCTGAATACAGTTAGGTGGGATCACATCACAGAATCCATAGTGGTAATCACAAAGAAATTCTGGGAAATCATGCAACAAGACCAGCAACACACGCAGAGTGCCCTGTGAAATAAAATATTAAATGTAAGAGGTGTGTAACTGTTGAAACTGTCCAAAAGCTTGCAGAGTCATCATTCTGTGTCGTGGCTAATATTACCAGAAGGAAACTAATCTGGGAAGGCAGCCTGCTTCCCCTGCAATTTGCATTCAACTCCAAGATATAAGTTAGAAGACAACAGCTAATTCTATTTTGCCACCAGAATACCTCTACTTTCAGACAAGTTTGATTGGAAGTATCTATTTGTTGACATTTTTTTACCTTGTAAAGAATTTGCATAGGTTTGGTGAGTTCCACATTTCTAAGGAAAGGAGCCAAGTACTTGAACAGATCGATCAATAACTGGGCATACATAGGCCAACCCTGTCAAGAAAAAAACAGCAGGTGGAAAACATGCAATGAAGACCAGCTACCTTAATTTCAAAACTATAATTAGACTGATCTTTATATAAATGTGGATGGAAAAGCTAGCTACTGCCAGCTCTAGCACTGAGTGCAGCACAGCTCATTTCAAGGGCTTCAGCTGCAGACCATTGTGCCATGGGTGTTTCCAGAACACTCAACATGCCATACTGAGGGGACAATATTAAGCCTAGAAGGAAGGCTACAGCTCTTCTAGACATTGACACTGGCATGTTTATTAAATTCACTTCACCCTGTGTTCGACAGTTATTGACACACAGACTCTCCTCCATGCAGTTAGGTTACTGTGAATATGGAAGACAACAAAAACAGAACAGCCATGCTACTAGTGCACTTCAAGAGATGTGAAACAGCACCACACCAGATAAACATCTGGGTGAGCTTTTTAATACAGAAAAGATAAACTGCAGCCACACCTTCTGCTGTGGTGTATGTGCCAGCATTCTTGCAATAAATATCCGATGGGAGATCAGTTCCAGCCAGGCATAAACAAAGCCTGGAGCTTTTGTAGGCCTCAGGATGTGAAATGTGTTACTGAAAGAAAAGTTAGAGCAGGTTAGAAGTGCACAGCAATAAGACTGCTTTTCATAATATTGAAGGAAAAACATACACAGCCCTAAAAGCAAAGGCATTTGAGCATTTTGGGTTTTACCAGACATCTTCCCTAAAACAAGCAAGTGGTCAGTCCATAGTAGAACCAGTTACTCCAAAGGTGATTAAGCCACCACAAAGAACAGTCAGATAACCTTTAAGTGAAAATCCTTGATCTTACCAAGAAAGGATGAGCATTGTGGCCAATCTCAAATACATACCAGAAAGCTGTGAGTGTCTGGAAGTTGATGGTCTCCAGCACATGCTCAGGAGCATTTAATTCCAACAGCAACATGATGAAAATGCGATGGTAAGGAAGTTGCTGAAACTCACTCTGCCGAACATCATGGTCTTGCAGAAGAACTCCCACCACAATACCAAGAACCTAAAGAGATGAAGACACATCAGTGGTAACAGCAAGAATTATACTGCAAGTACAGATACTTTAATCATCAGTAAAAAAAAAAATCAGTAGATTCTAATAGGAACCAAAAATCCTAGTTACTGCAAGTGTTCCATAAATTAATATTACATTTTTTTTTAACAATTCCCAACCACTATTCTTTGCTCTCCCTGTCCCTTGGACCACACTCACAATGACTGACTGGGCAGTGTCAGGAGGTCTTAACTACCTAAGATCATCCAGCCATAAACCAAGCAATCTAAGAGCATAGGCAAGGCCCTCACAACATCAAGGTAAACACTCAAGAATCAACAACCTTAAAGCAACAGCTGCTGACTTTTTCATTTCAAGGTACAAAGGTGAATTTCAGATTGGTTTGAGATGAAATCTTTGTGAACAAGAAAACCACCTTGCATCCTGACACTTCACTCAGAAGCTCATCATTTCAGTGACGCATCCATCTAAGTTCTCATCAGGCACTTCAGCAGCAGACTGCATTAAGGTCTACACCTCAGGTTTAACAGCAACAGTAAAGCCAACAACACACTTAAAATGCAATTAGGACAAGAAGGATTCCCAACCTTATTCAGGAGGTTGATCTTTGTGACTGTGTTGGTTGCCTCCCCAGAGTGCTTAACCAGCAGTGCGATAAGTCGCACAAAGGCATCCAGGTTGTGGTAGCACTTGGCTCGAATCATAGTGGGGTTGGCTGCAGGATTGTGCTGTTGCTCGGCCAGGGCTCGATAGCTGATCTCAACACACATTTCAGTACAAAGACGGAAAAAACGGGTGATCAGGTCATCTGTTTTCAGGATCCCCTGCTGGTGCATCTAGCCAGGAAAGGAAAAAACATCAGCACCGTAACCACAGACAGTTAATTTCACAATTTATTTCAAACAACACAACCTTTACAAAGCACCCACCTTGCTGGCCACAGTTAATTTTTCTCTCCAGAGAGATTAATGTTGCAAGGCAATTTGAGGGTGGTGACACAATTTTAGCAAACACACTTATTCTCAAATAAAAGCTGTTGAATCCCAAATCTTTTCAACCATCAGCATAGCTGAGGAGCCACAGTATTAGAACCATCAAAATGAAACAAATTACACTGCAGAATACTTCTGCTTTTGAATAAAGCATCTTATTTCTAAACTCCTACTGCACAGACATAAAGCTACAAAAACAGCACAACTGGTAACTTGGAGTCAACGTGGAGAACTTCTAGTATTCTTGGAGAAACTTTTTTTCTAAAAAACCTAAAGACTTTATCTATCTGCCTTCAAAGTTCTATGCTTCTTCTTGTCTTAAAGACTTGAGGGAAGAAAGCAACACTTAAGCAGTCATTTAAGTTCAGTAATAGAACCTTATTTAATGTAGTTATTACAAAGTATTTCTTTAGAACTCATTACTAAAGGCTGTAAGAAATCAATTGTAAATAAACACTGCACTTCAATATATTTCAACTGTTATTTCAAAACTGATCAAATACGTACAAAAGGTAATCAAACAAGTGTGATAAAGAGTGAAGTGGGACAAAAGCGTACTAAGTATTGTGAGCACATTATACTGCTGTGTGCTTTAGAAGCATGGTTTAAGGTAAAAAAAGGGAGGTCACAGAAATAGATACAATATTTCTCTGAAAAGTGGGTTTAGCACAGTATCTATTAAAAACATTCAAAAAGTGCTATGCAGCAGAAGTCAGACCAACAGAAAGCTCTCTATAAGCCAGTACACAAGGACACTAAAATCAGAAAAAAAAATCACTGCATTCTTCACTCCATACTTTGAAGCTTGAACTTCTTTTCACTAGTAGCTACAAAGTCTGCAGCATTTCTGTGGTAGTGACACAAATTAAAAAAGAACACAATGCAAAAAGACCATGTCAGGGGCTGCCTCGCAGCTGCAGTCAAGGAGCTGCCTGCAAGAAACCGTTTTGGGGAGATGCCTGCAGGTACAGGGAGTTTGTTACCACACATGCTGGGCTACTGAGGGCATGTCCCTTCCCAATCACACTTAGAAGACAGATGATATGTGATGCTCACCACATCTGTTAAGGTGCTGCAGAGCGGCATGCTGGACCTTGCTCGAATTTAGGCACCACTTCAGCTAATGAAGTCTCAAGATTGTCCCTACTAATGATGTAAATTCAAAAAAGGATTCTCTTGCCCACATGACCTGAAACAATTTACCTGAATCTCTACTGGTGACATCCTCCTGAAGGCTGTCAGAGCTTTTACTGTTACCCATAAGGAGCAACACCAGCCAAGGCTCATTACAGAGCATGACAGAACTATTTCCAACAGCTATCTCAGCTCAAGTTCTATTCCCACCAATCGTGTCTCAGAATTCATGGTCGGAAGTGACAGCCTCTTGCTACAGTATCTGAAGAACATGATTTGGCGGAGGACAGAGGCTTCATCAAAAACAAACAGAAATTTGACAGTAAACTGCCATACACCTCTAAGTTTCAAAAGGATGCCTAACACAGGTTATAACACTGCTTTAAAATGAAGGGCATCACACCCTACTTATGTTGAATAAAAAGCACCTTTCTTTCCAAAAGTTCTACCTGTCCAACAAACGCAGAGAATGCTTTGGTACTGTCGCGGCCTGCTGCAGCTGAATGGTAGAGGTTCACCCACTCCCTCAGCAGGTATTCTGCCTTCTCCCTCAGGCCTGGTGGGTCATCATACTCAGAAGCTTGGGAAATTCCTGAATGCATCATGAAATTAGGACCTCCATGAGCACGGTCAATCATTGCTTCATAGTTTGATCGGACCACTTCCATCAGCTGGGGTAATCTAATGCAACAGACCAGAGCAAGAGCTGGGTTAGAATTCCTCCTCCCCCAGAAGGTGTGGGAACTGGAAGCTCAGTCTAAGAGAGTTGAAAGAAAGCAAATTATTTCTTCTAGTAAAACTTTCTATCTTTCAGTCCTCACTGGAATAGCAGAAATAAGTCATGAAAGCAGATACATTTATGATGAAAGAAGGAACACTGAAATCACACAAGCTTTGAAGTTCCACTCCAATTTGTACAGCAGAGCGCTGCAAAAAAGCACCACAGGGACTAGAAGCAGGTTCACTTCTGCAGACTTCAGGAGCTGTAAAATGCTCCCAGACAGTGAGATGCCAGTGCTGAACAGCCTGACTGGGGCACTGGATTTGGCTGCAGTGAAAGTCAAGCCATACAGTGAAGACAGTCTATCCACGCCAACTGTAGAAGAAAGGGGGTTTTGGGACATTCTATTAGCAGCTGTGTTGGTAATGGCAGCCACTGCCATCAGCTAGCTGCTGGTTGCTCTCACAGCAATTCAGAGTTCTCCAAGCTCTAATCCATTTCTTTCTCAAAACCCAGCAACAATTGCTTTCACCTTACAAATAGGAGGCTGGCAAGTCCCACAGGTATTGCCAGGTGCTGTGGCAACATTTGCTGCCCAAATGGTTTGGGCAGTTTGCTGGTGGAAACACAGGCCATGTGAGACTGGTGGAGGATTGCTCTGTAAGCTCGAAACAGAAAGGATTGATTTGTTTGTTCGTTTGATTGTTTGTGATTAATGACTTAACATACATCTAGATACGTAAGATTTAAGAAGGCAAAAATATTGCATAAATTTGAGACAAAGCAGGAATTCAAACAAGTTTCTAGCAGCACCACAGAGTTTTAGAGCATAGTGCATAGAGAGATTTTCTTGCTTGAGCATTCAGTTTGACACGATGCTGCAGATGTCTCTATTTTGACTAAGATGAGCACATTTACATTAGAGTGACAGTTTAAACTAACATAGGACTGCAGCCCTAGGGAAAGTTTAAAGCTGTATGACTGAATGATATGAGACATTGCCTATATAATATGCAAATCATAAATGAGCACAAAACTAGTAACATATTACACAATACTACAGCCTCACCCTTCCGGGGCATTTCCTCTGGAATGAGCATTAATTCTCATGAGTGTCTCAATGGTGTGAAACAGATCTGCTTCTGTTACATGGGCAACACTTCTCTCATCCACCAACAAGATCTTTACCAACTGCATGGCAAATGCCACAGCCATGTAGTTCAAGCCGTTCTCCATAGACTGTCAACACAAAAAAGATGAAGTTTAACCACAGATCTTACAGTGGACTGAGTGCATACCTCCTCCTTCAAAAGAGCAGGTTCCCTTTACCTGAGCCAAGTGAAGGTCATATTGCTGCATGTTAACAAGGTGATTGCGGATTAGCAGCTCCACAGCTTCCACGTTGTACTTGTACTCATCTCTGCATTCGATCAGGCACCTGAAGAATTTGATTTCTTTTAGAAAGTGTACTTCAACAACAGAGTTTAAGTGAATCAACTCAAATCTAGTACTTCAGAAATTGTGCCTTTCACTGTGATTCATAATCCAGCTTCAAAAGAAGCCTCTTCTAGAGCATTCTCCAAGGTAATGTTTAAGTTCAGAACAGTCAGACTCAAACTTATCTGTTGCCCTGCACAGCTGGTCACAAGAGCCCTCCAAGAGCTTCAGTTTATTCAGCATAAGAAGCCTCTCTTCCAAGGATGAAGTAGCAGATTGGCCTAGCTGAAACTTCTGCTACAGGCATATGCCATGTCACATTGTTTGTGACAGCATACAGAGATATTCTCTGCAAAATGAGGTGGGGAAAAAAAGCCGAAACCATGCTCTAATGCATAATTCTATGAAAGATTCCTATCATGTTCTGGAATGAACCAGCATTATCAGAAGATCTAATTAATTCTGACAAAAAAAGCTAGTTAATTTTTGATAGTCCAAATTGCAGCAATGCAAAATATTAACAGGCAGGGAATCCAGAGTAACACAGGAACTTCCAAAAGACAATCAAAGCTACATCAGTGCTCTTATTGTCTTGTAACTGACCTAGTGATTTGTTTGTTACACCATGGAGATCCATAGGCACGGCCGTCTTGCAGAGCCTTCAGCACGAGCAGGTGACACTCACGATAGCGGAGCAGGAGGTCAGCGTCAGCCCCACTGGTGGCATCCAGCAAGCCCTCTACAGCCTAGAATAGATGCAACCTGTTAGCAGAGGAAAAAACAAGTCCTCTTCCAAATCTTCTGCACGTTGCATCAGCAAGGGTTATCGCCAGAAGACTCAACAGATGTGAAAAAAAAAAATCAATTTAGTAATTGTGCTAACTTTTTGATAAGACTGTGTGAGATTTTACCGGCTACTATGGCATCTAGACATTCACTGTACACAGCTATGCTACCACAAACAAACCTACAGGTAACTCTGTGTTCCACTAGCTTTGTATATGCACCAAACAGCATGACAGACCGTGTGAGTTCATGCTGCAGCTTCCCTAAGTCAATGCCTCCTCAAGCAATTCTGCATATGGCTCATGGAAAACTACATGAGAAAATATTTACAGAACCTGACAGAGGTGAGTGAGCAGCTTCCTTACAGGAAGAGCTGCAGCAGTCAGAGATGGTATCTGTGTTAGTCTACGGCAAATGAGAAGGATGAGTTTTACAGGGGCGACACAAGTTATTTGGTCAAGTCCTAGTCAGGACTGGATCCTTTAGGTACAAGCACTAGCAGACAAGAACAAAAAGTCTCCCTCCAGCTTTCAGTTATTTCTGTTTTGGCACTGTTCTTGGATCCTCATGCAGACAGCTCAGTGTCCTTACACTATTCTCAAGTGGATTTTTCTCCACGTCTGTCACTTTTTCTGCTCTACTAGATAGGCACTAATGCCAGCGCAGCCCACAGAGCTCACAGCAACACTTCCCACTGGTACAGCCTACAAATTCTGGCTGGGATGGAGTTAATTTGCTTCATAGCAGCCCATATGGTGCTGTGCTTTGGATTTGTGCTGAAACACTGTTGACAACACACCACAGTTTTGCCAATTGCTGAGCAGCACTAGCACAGGATCAAGGCTTTTTCTTTTCCACTATGCCTCCCTCACCCGTGGGTAGACTGGGGATGGACAAGAGGCTGGAAGCAACACAGCCAGGACAGCTGACCCAAATTGAATAAAGGGATGTTCTATATCATATGACACCATGCCCAGCAATAAAAGCTCAAGAGAAAGGAGGATGAAAAAGAGCATTCATGATTCTGATGTCTGCTTTTCCAGGCAAATGTCACATGTGCTGAATCCCTGCTTTCTGAGAAGTGGGACATCTGCCTGCTGATGGGAAGTAGAGATTTTTGTTTCATTTGTGCACACAGCCTATACCTTCCCTATTAGACTATCATAACCTGACTATCATGTCATCTTGTCTTCCCTGCATTTTCTCCCTGTCCTGCAGGAAAGTGGAAAGAGGAAGCAGCTGGATGGATGCTTGGCAGCTGGCCAGGGTCAACCCATCATGTATAGCCATTTATCAGTTACTGCAAAACAAAACCCCCAAGTGTGCCACCAGAAATGCAGTACTATGCTCAATCCTATCTATCTTCAAGGGCAGTTCAAACACTGTTTTAGCCTCAAAATCATCCTGAAATCAGACTACTCTGGACTGCAACAGCTCTCTACTTGCCACATCTGAATAAAACTGTAAGTCACAGGATTCCATACACCTGCTTCTTTCCACAGCACTCTGGGCACCATGTGTACAATACCCCAAGTGAACGTAATGGCTCCCTCCCACTCTTATTTATTGGATTTCCAAAGACAGCAGTTCAGTAGTGTTCACCAAGCAAGTTCCACAGGATGCATGAAGAAAGAAGGTCACCAACAAGACAATACATGAGCCACGTGAGTAAAACTCTAGACAAGTTGTTACAGAGCTGACTTGTCAACACTAACCTTCTGCAGTAGTCCAAGTGCAGCAATAGCATCCCGGGAGTTCCGAGCCACTACCACCGCCTCCAAGAGGCTACGCAATGCTTGAACTTGAGGATTCATGGCCAGGGTGTGTGGAATGGACTGCAGGTGCTGCTCCAGTTCTGTCATACATTTGTCATAGATTTGTGCTACATCATCCGTAGCCCAAGCTTGCTGCTTAAGAGAAAGGGGGAATCAGTGATTTTTGCAATGATTGCATTTGTGACACTCAAATACTGACTGCCTCTTCTGCTTCAGAAATTATAGCATCCAGAATTTAGACCTCTACAGTACTGTGGTTTGTTATGCTGGCATTTTAAGTACACACATATGGGCAAATTAAGCTGTGAAAACAACCAGCAAACAATTCTGTCAGTCAGAATCACAGAATGGTTTGGGTTGGAAGGACCTTAAAGACTATCTTGTTTCAACCCCCTGCCATGGGTTGGTCAAAGCCCCACCCAACCTGGCCTTGAACACTTCCAGGGATGGGCCATCCACAGCTTCTCCAGATAATCTGTTCCAGTGCCTCACCACCTTCACAGGGAAGAAATTCCTCCTAACATCTAATCTAAACCTGCCCTCTTTCAGTTTGAAGCCTTTCCCCCTTGTTCTGTCAGTAAGGCCTCACATATGCATACAAAAACCTGCTAATTATCTTAAAATTCACACTTGCCATCCATGACCTTCCTGCAAAAGTTACCTGATATTTGAATAAAAATTTTCACTGCTAATAAAACTACATGTAGTAATCATAAGCTGCAGATCTTGTCCCAGTTAGGGTTACAAACCCTAAGACTGGATGGAAGTTTAATGTCGTCATTACTTTGTCATTAGAACTAACGCATCTTTCCAACCACTATCCCCAACCAATACAGACAACTTGACTCTTATGAGTCCTTCTAACAAAAGCATAAGTTCTGCAACAGTCTCCAAAAGTGCTACAATACTCTCAAGACAATTAATTCAGAAACCTCTACCTTCATAGGCTGAGCCAAGAATCCTGTAGGCTGAGTTAAGTCATTGGTAGGCAAGAAGCCAGGGACATTTCGTGCAAACTCTTCATAAACAGCCAGCTGTTTTGGGTCCACACCTCCAACCTTCGCAAAGAGAAGAACAAGAATAACTTCACTGATAAGCACCGAGGCAGTAAAAAATGAGGGCAGTTTGTGTAACAGGTAGCTACTCTTAAACAGAGTGGCCTAGACATCAAGTAGGATTCAGCTGCACTGCACTGAGGTCCAATCTCTCCTGCCACACCTCCTAACAGGAGGATTTTGCTCTAAAAATGAAACTCGCATTCCCAGAAACAGAAATAACTGAATACTGGAAATGCTCTGCTGAAAGCACATGGTATGTCCTTCAAAGGAAGAAAATATAAAGGACACAAAAGAAAAGGAAATAAAAAGACAACAAAACAGACAAGCCATCTTTCAGTGAGAGGAACTGCACAGAAAAAGAGACTCAAGGAATTGAAAAAATTATATAAACACTAATTTTGGAATAATGTACTTATGTGTTTCCATACTAGTGAAGATAACAGCAGTTGCACTGTTAGACAAGACTAACAATATATGATTAATCAGCTGACACTGTGCCACCCACTTTTCCTTATCAGGAGGGAGAGAAGAGCAGCATCAGAACAGAACTCACCTTTAACCTGATCTGTTCAGGCATCCGTTCAGCCTGGTACGTTAACACAACAGGATCACAGTACCGACGTCCCTCTTGTCTAGCATGCTTTCTGAGCTCAAATTCCTGGGAAAAACACAAACACCACACTGCATTTTAGACACCCATCTGGATGTGTATAAGCACATGAAATGTTTTTAGAAGACAACAGTCCCATACTTACAGTTGCGAGCCTCTTGTCCATCTCAGGGCCTGCCTTTTCCACAGCTGTCTTCTGGATAAAGCAGCAGGCAAGCTCACAGTTGTCCTGTGCTAACTGGGCAGCTGCCTGTTCCATCATGTCCCTCTGCTGTGGGGAGGCTGCCTATTGAAAATCACAATAATCAGTGAAGGATGTAAATTTTCCCTGTGTATTACTAGCCTAATAATCTGCACCACTGCCTATACAGAACACCAGCAATAAAAAGAAATGCTCTTAGGATCACACTCCCTTCCCGTAGAATATACAATATTAAATTTAATTTTGCATAACTTTGAATAAAACATGTAGGCAAGACGACAGTAAAGACTTTCAAAAAGGAACAAAACAGCAGGAGTTCTCCATCTTTTCCACCTACCCATCTCCAGGGCACAGAAATAAAGCCCTGCTTTAGACAGACACACACAGAGTGATGCTAATGCAGGGAAGTTTTCCTACTTCCTAGGTTGTAATTGGAAGATCTGAAGGCACAGCACTAACAGTGCAAAACAGCAGTCCTAAGCCTTTTTCAGTGGATTCACTTTCTGATAGGGAATCAGATTTTCTTCCTTCCTTCTTTCTCAGTCTGCTTTATGAGAACCCTGAACAGGTGGACTTATTTTCCAGGGTGCAAATCAGTAACTCCCACTAGAAATGGAATGCATCTAAAAAGGCAGCCTGCCCCATCAACTTGGACTTCCTTGTCTGTTAAAACCTATGCATCTTTCATTAATTCTTGAGAATTACACTATCTCTGTTAAATCACTTTGTAACAATAAGCCAGATAAATGTTTTTAGGTGTCTCAACCAGCACTTTTTTTGCAACACAATGTTTTCTACAATTATCCCATGAAAAGCTTCCTTGGACTAAAACTGGCTTTGTATGAATGTCATATGTCCTCAGGGATAGAAAAACTGACTAATTTCTAACTACTGAAAGTACAGCTGTGTCTTGACCTTTCCAAGATCCTTATGATGTTGTGCCTGTTGCTGACACTGATGGTCAGAATTCTGGGTGGTAGCTGTTGTTGTGGCCTGCAGTTCACAAGCTGTTCCATTCAGTTCAGCTCAAGTTTTCTTCATTAAGAGACCTGAAAATAGCCTCTAGAAAACCCACTGAATTCACAAGCTCTGCAGAACAGTCCAAACTACCTATCTGCTAACAGCACAAATAAATAAAACCTCCCTGAAGCATGCATGCTGAAACAATCCAAGATATCACCAAAGTCAATTCAGTCCTCCCCACTTCAACTTTTCTACCTCAAACCCTGAAGAAAGTTAAGTACGCCAAGGCTTCCACGACGTGACTAAATTGGAGAGAACACTGGGGGGGCAAAATAAAAAGATACTCAGCAAGTTTGTGTGCCATGCAGCAAGATCCACCGCCCCAGTTCAAGTGTTTGACATGATCTGTAATCTCAACACACTTTTCTCACTGTAATTCCACAAGAGTTATGAAACTTTTATCCAGTGACCTCATCCCCAGCTAGTTAAGCTGCACAATTAATTAACAAGTCCCTATTGTGGAGAACTGATTTGCTAATGCTGGATGCCTACAGTCCTGTAAGTTGGATATAAACTTCAGATGATGGGGCTCTTACCCTCAGCGCAGTAGCAAAGCTATTTTTCAAGTTGGTAGCGATGCTCATCAGCAAAGGTTCCCGGCAGGTGATCATGGCCATCCCAGCAGTCAGGTTCCGCATCATGTGGTGAGCGGCCACACGCATCCGTGATTCCTCTGAATCCAGGGCGAAGTCCTTCCTGACTATCTGCTCGCAGGTCGTCATGGCAATCTTGATGGATCTATCGACCACGGGATGGACGAGGTCTTGCACTGCGCGCTCGATCGCCTGCCGCACACACTGCTTCAGCTGCGGGTGGGCTTGGAACAGTGGAATCTGCAGGGGGATTAGGAAAATTGAGAGAATAAAGTACACTGGAATCTCACCTACCCTAGGCACCTGCATTTTCTGAATAGCTGGTAAGGGTGCTGTCACAGCTTGTGCAGCACTCCCATGTTCCCCATGCAGCTATTACAATATTTGATAAATCTGAAACTGGGACAAATTATTACTCTTCTAACCAAATTGCAGCAGAGCACAAGCTAAAACAGACTTAAGAGCAGAGCTGCTGACTGGACAAAAGGAGCACAGAAGCTTCTTTTATACTGAAGTCCTGATAGCTCCCACCAGCTGAGATCTGCACATAAGCCCTGGCTGTAAGAATTCTTTTACCAAGCTAAATCAGTTCTCAAACTTACCGTTGGATTTAAGGTAATATGTGGAGCCAACCCTCCTAAAGAATAGACGTTGATGTCATGATAACTGTACTGGGGCTGTGGAGGAACCGTGGCTGTACAAGTGGTGCTGGTAGCTGGAGTTGTAGAAGCAGCTGGGGAACACAAATACATTTCTGTTGAGCCACTACTGAAAAGCAACTGCTTATAACACAAGTATATAGTTCTTACTTAAACCAGGAAATGACCTAGAAACAAAAGCTTTGCAGTTTGATCATGGAACTCCTGAACTTAACAAGCAACTTTGGCTTCGATTTCTCTCCCATCTCCAAACTCTGTACACCTACTTCTATTACAAAACTGTCCAAGTGCTCTCAAGCACACAGGAATGTAACAATACCATATGTAGCTTAATATTTAATTTTGCAATAGCAAAACCTGTCTTTTATTTGAACTTGAACAGTGCGGTTCTGGATTCTATATGAGATGTACTTACTAGTTGTTGTGATGGGTGGTAGCTCTTCTGGCTGCTTCACATCCTTCTTTGGAGCAGACAGCTGCTCATCGAGATTTTTCAGACGATCTTTATCTTTCAGGAGACTTCCAGGTTTCAGCTCATTGATGTCTAGTGCAAGATTCTTGCAAAGCACCTCAATCTCAAACTTCAGATTCAACTGCAAAACAACTCTAGTTTAGCTCATGTCACAAGGAAAATAGCCAAAACATCTACTGGGCCACTTGACTTCCAAGCTCCCCATTCTAACCCCACTCCTTTCAGAGACTAATAATGATTGAGGACTAGACAACTATCTTGCATGCCGACCTCGTGGAGAAGAGTTTCATCCAAGTTCTACCAAATTAAGCAATGTCCAAGCAATCTCCCCATGCTAAAGCAGTAAAAAGGACTGCTTAGTCCTTCACAACATCCTTCTTGACTAATATGTCAATAAAACTTTACACTCAGTAGGTACAGAAAAAACCCCAGCAGCTTACTTTTAGATCATGTTCTTGATGTAGCTCAGCTAAAACATTCATAATGGCCATTGTCCATGGGTTTGGAGGCCTGAAGACCTACAAGAGAAAAAAGAGAGCAGTATTACACAAACTTCTTGAACCATCTGGATAATTTATGCCTGGAAATGTTTGAAACACTAGCAGCTATGTGTGCATACAGCTGTGGAAACATTTGTACAGCTGTGATTAGAGGTGAATTTAGTATTTTAATAATAATTATTCCAGTAATTCAGTATAACTGGAAATACATTAGGAACGTAAGTGAAAAACTTGAAACATAATGACCTGGTCCTTCTTGAGAGGTCAGTTCTATGTCAAGCAGAACTGACAAGCTCATCAGGATCAAAGTGGGTGGGAGAAATGGAAAAAAAAAAATCTAAGAATAAATATATCCTAGAACCTCTCCAATGGCATCCTTCCATTTCGCAACAGAGTTCTGTTCAGGGATACCACAGTACATTTCTGCTAACACCACTTATTTATACTGCAAAAATGTATGGCCATGTACTTTTCCCTCAAAACAAAACTCCTTCACTTTAAGCTTTTACATCCCTTTTCTTTTTCTCCATAGAATTCAGTTTTCACTTTGTGACAAAAAGCTAATTACTTCCTGCAATATTTTGCCACAGCAATAACTGTCAGCACAAAGACACTTACCACGCTCCTGACACTGGATTCTAAGACTTTGGCAACAAATGGCACTACATAAAGCAATTCCTGTTGTCCCTTGACGTATGCTTCCAGTAGTAGTGACTTCACATCCAAATCCTGAAAAATACCATCAATGATTGAAGTGGGAATGAGGGTGGAGAAAACAGGAAACACACTGCACTATTCCACTTACACACTGCTTCCTTCTCAGATACAGGCAAGGCTAAGTCAAGACAGCCCTTGTATTTTACAGACTGCTAAGCAGCAATTACTTCTTGAACAAAAATTTACATATTTACATTTTAACAAGCTTTTGCCAAAATAAATTCAGCTAATAACTTTTCTGATATAAAAAAAAAATTAGAAGTCTTAAATAACAAACTGTGGAGTCATACTTTGTGCTTGGCACATAAAAGAGGCACCAGAAAGGCCATAAGGTTTCCCAAATTGCCAACGCTACTGTGTAACAGCATACCAATTCATGCCAAGGCAATCTGTAAAGACAGAAGCTCACCGTGTGCAAGATGGGCTTATTTTTAGCCATCGTAATCATTCCCAGCCAGTGACCAAGGTTCTTTAACAAGGAACGGTCTGAGAAGTTGGCTGCAGCTTTATCTGATGTCAATAGCACCTAACAAAGGAAAAAAAAAAGCATCTTGAGCAACAAGTGGAAGATAATCAGACTCCAAACCAAATTCCAACAGCTGATCTGACTGAAGGCAAAGTTTTAGAACATTAAGTTCTGAGCTTCAGTCACATTACAGAGATACTTGAACAGCCTTCATTTCAAGGCAGCACCATGTAAATCTGCACTGTAATGACTGCAAAATTCCTTTCTTTAGAAGGATCAAAAAAAGAGGATTACGCTTTCCCAGACCTTACCATTTACCCTGTTGAGACTGTTACAACTACTCCCATAGCCAAGCGTAACTTGTGGTTCCTCTTAATGCCTCATCACAGACCTGAAGGCTACAGTTTAACCTTCCAGGGAAACCATTTCATTGTCATGTCAAAACATAATTCATGTCATCAATATCATAAATCATAAAACAAGTATTCTGCTGTTAGTTCTGTTCCTTAACTTCAGAGGAGCATCAGCTGAACAGAGCAAGTCAGCTGTGTTCTCAAGAGCCAGGAGATGCTTTTGCACTACAGCGTAACCCATGGTGGTCAGGAAATTCCACCAACAGGTTTAAAAGTAGTGCTTTCTTTACAAACTTGTTTCATCTGCTCATTACTTACGGGGTACTGCTTCCTCCTCCTCCCCTTCACATTATCTTAGCCCTCTAATAAGGTTTGGCTTTTACACCCCCATTTTCTAAACACACCCTTTCCCCCCTATTCCTCTTTGACCAAAAGAGCAGAGTGTGGTTTTCTTATCTTTGTACTTTTCTCCACACAAAGCAACTAGACCATAAGCAATTTTCCCCATGGTTATAATCTGCAAACCTCACAGAAATTTGAAGTTCACCTACATAAATGAATTCAAATGCCAATCTGCCCTCCTTGTTTTACAATTGAAGTCTTTAGTACGTTCCTAACTGAAGAGAATCCTAGAATTCATAAAGGTAACCTGTAAGTCTAGTGGTAAGCTAGAAAGTAGATTTTTGAATGGTATTCTGTATTTGAGGATCAGCAACATGCAAGCAAATAGCATGAGGACAGCAGCACACTCCTAAATCTTTAACTCTGCGTAAGTATTAGAAAACTTGCACTACTAACCTTGATATTTCTGTAGGTCTCATTCAGAACCATTTTATTAAACTCTGGATTCTTAAGCGTGTCAAGGAAGTTTGAATATAAGCTGTGAAAGTTAGGCTCAATACTGACTCTTTTCATCACAAGATACTGTGATACCCAAGGCATGAACTCTTCCTTCACTGTTTCCTTTAATTCTTCCACCTGTAGTCAAACCAAAGAGAAAGAACACCACAGAACAGATGAGAAGGTAATCAAAACCTTCTGGATTCAGCTCTGACCAATACAAAGTTTATGGTCAGTCAAGTGCTTCCAACACTAAAGTTGTTTTTCTACAAAAAGAGATAAATATCTGAAATCATTGTCTCATTATCCAAACATCTGATCAGCCAGTAAGGACTCAATCATGAAATAAGCAAGGAATAATGATTCACCTTTCCTTCACTTCCCAGCTTTTTACCAGGCAACTGGAAGTAAATGTCACCTTACAAGTTCAAGCCATCCTTCCATGACACAATAGCATAGGTGGCAGCAGGACTGTACATCAACCAGTTCAGAAAAATTCCCTTAATTCCTGCTTGAAATACCAGAGCTGAACCTTGCTCTGGTTTAATGGTACCCAGTCCACTTATGACATGAATGTTTATTCAAGATTAAGACCAGGTATCTTTTACCCATCTCTCCTCTCCCTGGAAAATTTTATCTCCAAAGATGTTCAAGGAGAAAGTACTGGAAACTACTGTTCCTTTGCAGTGTGCTCCCTCCTGAAGTTTTTCAATTTAGAATTTTGTAGAAGTATCATCAGCCCACACTTAAAAATGAATATATATAAAAAGATTAAGAGTATAAAAATTATTTTTACTAGCACTCTTTCATACTTGCCTTCTGTGTCATATTTGACTGAGACAGATTATTGAAGATGAAAGCAATCTTTTCCTGGACATTCTCTGGAGGTTCCACAATCCTCTCTGTTTGATCTGTTGCTACTAACAGCGTATCAATGTTGGTAGTATTAATGGAAGGCTGCAGAGAGAGCAAGAAGTTAAGAATAAACAATACCTAAAGGTGACATCAAAAGAAACTTTTGCTCTGTTCTGTCAAGTGAAAATAGAATTGAGTTTTATCAGGGGACATCTACTGTCTCAGATTCATTTTCAGCAGCACTCTAAAGGAGACAAGTGATTTTTTTATTCTAAAAATGATGATCAATACTCAGCAGAAGAATGCTGCAGCACAAAAAGCCTCTACATTCCCATATAATAGGTGCCACTGCAATGACACCCTTTAGGCCTTTAAGCCTGTGTACAATTATAGCTTGGAGAAAAATTACTGCACAATAGTGAGCAGCACTTAACACAGCAGGGAGTCTGCAGGAGCGCTTCAGTACTGATTTGGGACAGAGAAGTCCCAGAGGTTTATTCTGAGACAGCATGCAACTGAAGTCACCAGAATGTGATTTTGGTCCTCCAGCTGCAGGTCTGGACCCCAGGGCTTTAGCACCCTGGTACATTGCAATTAAGTGAAAAGGAGATGCAGTTTTAAGGATCAAGCCTGACTGCAGTTTTAAATGGGAAAACAAACACCTCAAAGTAACAAGTCTCTACATGATGTAATCTAGTGTGAAAGACATTAATAGCTACACTAAGAACTGTCGTCCTGTCGTGTCCCCCCCCCCAATTTTGTTCACAGCACTTTCATCTGCATTTGGCTTCTGCCTCCTTTACAAAGAACTATTCAGAGACAGTCTCAAGCAGAAAGACAGGCTCCACTTTACAGAGCATCAGCCATCATAAAGGAACAGCACTGCCCATCCTCAGCATACACATGGGACCAAATCTGCCCCAAAACCTTCTGTGCAATAGCCACTAGTATCAATCTGCCAACCCTGTAATAACTCTGACAAGTAGTTTAGAGTTGTTTACACAAGTGACTAAAGATGTGAAAAACCTAACGCAGTTAGAACTGTGAGGTCAGATATGTGCAGTAAGTGTTCGTAAGTCCCAAGCAGAATAGCAGCTGCCAACTATTTTAAGAGTCCTATTGCAAGTTATTAACAGAAATTATGGCTCTGTAATTGCCTTGATAATTACAGCCTCAAGAACATATTTCAACTTGACCCCAGAGTAACTGGGTAGTTTAATGATCAAAAATGCCTTCTCTCTACAAAAATGTTGGTCATATTTTAAAAGCTTTTGTGCTTTAAACCTAAAATACATGTCAGTTTGAAAATCTGTAGCACACAAATTAAAACAGATTCTGTCTATATGCACTCAGACCACAGCAGCAACTGAAAACCTCTGCCTCTCCTGGAAGGGCACAATGACACAATGCTCACCGGCACGTCTTTCTTGAAGCTGACTCCAGTTGGTCGGGTGATTGTAATGGTTTTCGCAACGGTGGTGGTGGTTGAGGTGGTCACTATAGTGCTGACTTGGCCAGCAAGAGGAGCTTTTGCTGGAACCTGGGCCTGGGCCTGAGCCTGGGCAAGTGCAATACTTCCAGGGGTGGTGATTGAACCCTGCATCTTCACAGGAGGATCTCTGGATTGCTGTCCATATTCTATGTACTAAAACAGGGTGAACAAACACATACAGAAGTTCACATACAGCAACAGGCTGATTTTTAGCATGAGCACTATAAATGTTTGCCAAAATCATTAAAATATTCAACATTCATGCCATAAGGGAATTCGCAAATACCCCGAAAAAGCACATCTTGTCACTACTGACTTTCGTACGGAGAGGAGCCTCAAGCTCTATCTCTGGCCTCAACAAGTTGATGTCAAGCATTGCAAAACATAAGATGCTTACAATTTTACAGAGCACTACCTAAAAAAACCCATCCCTGTGCCTCCAAGCCTGGAACAGCAGAACAAAAGAGGAGAGAGAGCCTAAACGCACTGTGTGAATATCAAGAAGCAGGCAACAAAGTAGGTAAGAAGTCTTCTGCAAGGACTCTGACAGCTACATAGAACAGTCTGAAGTTCATCATTAATAAGTAAAACCACAGTTCTGAAATAGCCAACTTTAAGATATATCTTCTGAAGTAGTTCCATAGTAGAAAATTAGTTTCTTCCCCACTGCTATACATTTCCTCAGAAACTGGAAACATCAGACTGTCATTTAAGGGATACAGTCTGAAAGCTGTTAGTGAAATCAAGACTGCTATTGGACTTTGCAGCTTTGGGTAGGAGCCTCTACCTTAATGGTCGGGCTGAACATTTTTCCTTATTTAGCTCATGCTCTTAAGCTCCGCCACTGGGATTAGTTTTTCAGTATTTCTACCAATAAAAGCACCTTCAAGGCAGACACCAAATGATGAACACTACTTTGGACAACAAGATATTCCCATAGCTCTCATTAGACTTTCAGGAAAGAAATTTTTCCTGGATTATTTTAATAGGTCTAAGAATGAAACTGTATAAACCCAGCTGAATGCCCTCTATTTCAGAGAAAAACTCCAAATCTTTAAGAGACTGGAGTACAAATCCACCAAGGCACTTTAAAGCTTTCATGCATGGACATGTGCACTGGTTGATCATGCAGTTATATTCAGGTTGCTATTTCAACATAAGAAACCCAAACAGATTCATGGAAAGAGGAAAGGCACCAGATAGGCAAATTCACCTGCCTACCCGGCCCCAGAGCAAAACCTTTATGGAAATGCACTTGATTCTTGGGATATATGTGGTCTAAAATCATGACAGATGAGACGACTGCTGTTCCAAAGGAAACACAGACATTTGCTCTAAAGAAATGAACATCACAGAAAGTTAGTGTTGCTAATACAGACACACTCACCTCCTGTAAATGATGAGGGAACTGTATAAAGTGACTAATAGAAGCCAAGTGCTGACAATACTGGGGATAGTCCTTCAATCTGTCAGACAAAACATGCATTAGTCAGAAGCATAAGCCCAGATCAGAACCATTATTACAGAGTAACAAACATCAGAGAGGTAGGTCATTCCCATCCTGCATCACAGAATTACTTCTGGACTCCTTAACGCAGCTGTGCTATAAACAAAGCCTTTTCCACAAAACCTTTTTTGTTGCAAAAATCTATTTGAAATTAATTAATTTAACATTAAAGCACAAGATCTATTCACAGCAACTCATCCTACATCTCTGTACTTCTGACCTAGTACACAATTGCATTTATATTTAGTGTTTTCAACAAGATTACTGGATAAGTAATTTGTAGTCTGGCTCAGTGCATTTTAAACAGAGCACAACCCACACCCAGAATTTCCTCTATCTGCAATTCATTAAAAGTTTTGAGAAAGAACTTTGAGATTATTTAGCCATACTAAAGATTTCTTTGTAAAAGCAAAGCTCTAGAGCTTAGTTCCTAGTCAGTCCTTCAGTAATGAACAATGCAAATAGCACTCCACCGGAAAGCACCTGTGAAGAGTAATCACACTCACACCTTTCACTCACTTTCTAAAAAGCTGTTACTTCATCTAACTCAACACTTCACTGATTTTTATGAAGAGTCTAAGTAGTTTCAGCATCTCAGTTTGTCCCACATTTATACAGGTACCACACTGAACATTTTAATTTAGAAAGTTAAGTCTTTAACTAGCACATCCACCAATTTTGTTTCAGTTCAGCGTATCTTTGAGGAAATCCCAAAGTTGAGATGTGCAGTCTTGAACCTGCTCTAATTATCTAGTACAAGGCTCACAAGACAATACAGGCACTATTAGAAGTGTACCCAAACCCACACTCACCTATTTTTAAATCTATCTAGTGCAGCAATACCAAAATAGTACATTTTGGATGCAAAAGGCTTTCGTAAGGCTTCAAGAACATAGCGCAGGGCCAGGCCCAATGCCATATAAGTAACCAGTCCTTTCTCTATTATGCCCCCAAAGAGACAGGCTGTTATGTGTAGCTCTTTATCTGGGTACTGGGGAAAGAAGCGATATTCCTCAAACAAGTTCCTCAGCATACAGTTAAACACTTCTCGTTCCCGTTTAATGTTGGAGTCCTTAAATCTCTGCAGCATTTCCAAGACCTGTGAAGAAATTGGAAATTGTTACCAACAGATTTGCTTTATTTCAGCCCTTTGCCATCTTTGTGTTTTATGGGTGTTTGCAACTACTGAGGTACTCTGTGCTACAACAAAGTTGAACTGCAAAGTAACTGCTTCATTTTAGCCAGCAGACAAACACTGCATCACTACAGCAAGCCTCCTCTTCAGACTTCAGTTCTCTTTTAAGTGACTGTCTTCGCACAAAACTTTTTTTTATGACCGCCTACTCCATTACTTCCAAATTAGAAAAATGAAAATTAATGTTGTGTCTTCCATAATTTATAACCACACAAATGTATTGAAGTGAATTTGAAGTACTTCAAAGAGTAAGTACATCAGACCAGTAATTACTCTCATAGAGACTAGCCAAAATAATTATCAAAAGCTTAGAAGGTAGAACTTGGGACACTTTTATATATCTGGATCTTGTAGTCATTTTTATATAATTTGAAAACAAATATATTAAAAATAATTTATACAGACTATTTAAAGGCACTCTTTAGCATTTATTTTCAACACAAAAACTTCCACACCACACTGAATCCTTCCCACTTAGCAGCATTTTAGGAGTGTTAATTAGACATCTAAAGTCTTCAGTCCACAGAAGTCAAAGCTGAATTTAATGATCAACTGCAAATTTGCTGTGAAAACAACTTCAACCAAGCAAAAAAGCAATACTGCAAGCATCTACCACAAGCCCTCTATTATTTCCCACTAAAACTAATACATGAAGGAATAATTACAATCAACTTTATTGCAAGTCTCTGGACAGGTGCTGTAACTGCTACAGAAGGGAACTCACCTCATCCACAGACATGGTTGGGTGTGGTGGATGGTTGTAAATACGCTGGAAGTAGCTGTTTGCCTCATCATCTATTTCTTTGCTAAAGTGCTGATTAGCCTCTGGCCACACCTGAGATAAGTCAGCTGTCAAAAAAGGGAACAGGTATCATGCTCAGCACAACTTCAGGCAGTCAAGATTTCATCTAATCCTTTTCAACTTTTCCACCAATCTACACAGAACTGCTAGTTCTTCTGGAGAGCAGGATATTTAACCTTTCCAGTAGACAGGAATTGCTATTTAAAGATCTGCTTTCAATATGCTATATTTATTCCAAAAAACTGAATCCTAAGATAGCAATAACCTCACACTCCTATACTCCTAGAACCCACTGCATCCCAAGTTAACCTCAACTGACAACTAAATAACTGAATGCAGAATAGACTATGAAAGCATGCTACACAACACTAACATGCACACAAACTTGCACACAAACTTTCAGCCAGCCAGTGAGCTTCCAACAAGTTAATATTGAATGTTCAAGACCCAAAATATAAACCAATGGTGATTACAGCCACTTCCACTGCACATCTGCAGACAGAGGTAACTTTGCTGTTATTACAAATGGCTTCTTCGATAGCTGCTCTGTAACAGCAATGCAGAAGGTTTAGCATATGGCTGTGCTTCCTGAACATTTGACTACTTCAACATCTCACTGTGAGCATGCTGCAGAGGCATAAATAAGTTAGGGATAATGGCTTAGTATTAGGAAACAAATCACTCCTTTCAAAAACTACCTTCCCACCAACTTTTGTTAGTCATATTTGTATCCAATGTTGCAGTCTGTTTCACTGCTGCATCTCTCAAGTTCTCTGCTGCAACAGGATCTTACCCAGGTTTGACCTTGTTACAAACGAAACAAAAAACACCCTGGTACCAGGCGCACACAATTCTCTGCCAAGAGCAGGACAACACTTTTGTTCAAAACACAGCACAGCAGAAAAAGGACAGAAACACACTGTTCATGCAAATCCATAACACATTATATTTTTAAGCTAACAGCTTTTTTTAATCCCCTCAGGCCACTCAGCAAGCCTTTAGGATACAAGTCTAGAAGCATTTTTTTCAGACTAACAGAATAATACAAGAGCCACACTTCTAACATTTACCACCTACAGATTCAAGCTTCCCCTGAAGTAAACACAGATTAACTGCAGACCACAGTCACACTTTACAGCCACAGACAACACTACCACTTACAAGGTTTCATCTTACTCTGCTGGAATGTAGGCTGGTTCAGTCCAGATGTGCTCAGCTTCCTTTGCACGAATGGGTCATTGTTCACCGCAGGGAGGCCCAGGGCTCCAGTTCCTATGCCAGTCAGGCTACCCGTAGTAAGACCACCTACTGAAAAGTGAAGCTGTAGTAAGACCACTTAGTGAAAGCAAACAATTGGTCATCTCAGTTGCACCCTCACAGCATGCACTTCCCACTCCTCCTAGCACTTGCCATTTCCAAGAACTCAGAGCTTTATGCCTCATTGCTGTCTAACATCAAGCACTTTTAACATAAACTGTTCTTCATATGTCCCAAACTAAAATAATGCTGCTATATTTGCCAAAACACTCATCCTCTTGACTCAAACTTTTCACCTATTGCAGCTGCAACACTCTGAAGTGCTGTTTCAGCAATGACCCAGGAGTGAGGACTGTGTAACTCCCTCCCATAGAACACAGCTGTTTGTCCAATGTGACTTCCCACCTTTAAATGGAAGGAAGAATCATCACATTCAGTATTTCCAACCACAGCAATAACAGTGCCTTAGCTCTGCCATGTCAAAAACAAACCACCCAAATAGCAGTACCTGGAAGCTGTGAAGAGAGTCCTCCGATGCCACTGAAACCTGTTGTCTGGTTTTGGGTGGAAAGAGGTGGGAACGCTTTTGCTGGTGACTGAGGAGTACTGAATGCAGAGCCCAGGTTTGGAGGGAAGCCTTGCATGCTCTGGGTGTGAGGAGCAGCTGAGCCACCTAAACTAAGAGAGGCCATTCCTGCAAGCGAGTCGATCTGAATGAAGAAAGGAAGATTATACAGACATCCATAAACCACAACCCAGTTGATTTTTGGGCATATTTTGTACAAAGACAGCTATGTATCAAAACATTACTGAGAAAAGCTCTTCTGCATGGTTACTGTAAATTCTGAAGTCATCCAGATCACCCCAAAAGATTAGTTTGTCTATAGAATGCGCTTTTATTTTTCCTCTACAGTCCCATGAAATCCTGTTCTCTCACAGGTTTTACAGAAAGGCTGATTATTTCATAGTCTGTAGTTAAGTATATCAACAGGAAAAGCTTACAATAAGCAGTATTTACTTCCACTTGCCGATTTTTATACTAGAGTAGTTTACACTCTGCAGTTTGCAACCTCAGACCCCACCTCAAGACTCACAAAGCTATTTCATTTCAAACTTAGAGTATTTTTGACTGTCTGAAGGACCCTACTATGCCCACTTTTCACAGCTAAATACCTGAATGAAATCTTCAACAAAAAGCATTAAGAGCTGGTTCATGAATAGGAGGGAAGGCACAATACAGGCTGCCAACGCAGTAAGTAAAGGAACTGACTAGAAACAGCAGAAAATGGTGTTATCTACCCAGAACACAGCATGACTACAGGCTAACAATTGCTGCTGTTTGTTCATATGAGTTATTTGTAGCAGGTTGCCAAGATATTTGGTACATCTGATTAGCAACATCAATAAAGCAACAATTCACAAGGAAACCACTCTCTGTGTTTAGTTTACATAATCTACTGACAATTCCGTCATTCTTAAATGCTGAATTGCCACTATTTCACGTGAAAAACTTGTCACCACTTAAAAATCTGCCATTGAATGTAACTACTAGAAGCAAAACCTGTCTGTAATGTGTTGCTCCCTGAGGAGGAAGGGATGATGAGTGGCAGGGATTAACTGAAATGTACCTTGTTTTTAAAAGAGCAGTTCAGTTGAGAGCTGAAGAGCCCCAGTTATAACAAGTCCTTATGCTCTAGCACTGTGGCTTGGCCCGTGAAGCTACAAACAAGACACATCAGGTTCAAAGGCAGTGCTTAATTTTCAAAAGTCTTAGTAAATTTTAGCACTTTAAAAGAAAGCCTGTTATTTCAAATAAACCAAATATCTGTCCCTCCTTAGTGCTCCCATCCTGTAATACTTCACAGTTACTTCTTACAGACATTGGTGAAGTGAAAGACAGTTCTGAACTACATCCCTCAGACATTATTCTCTAGTTACAAGCAAGTTATCCAGACATGCAAGCACAGAACTACATGAGCCAGATGATGTTTGACAGTCCTGCAGGAAGAGCTCAACTGGTACAGCAGAACTAGGACAAAACCAAGACCACCTTCTGAAAATGCATCATGTGATTGTTCTACCTGCACAGGAGAGATGGCATCCAAGCTGCTTGCACTGGGCGGGCGTCCTTTGGGCATGACTCCAGGCGGGGGCTGCCGAGCCTTGTTCATGACATTACTGCAGTTTGCTACCATGGTGAGGATCGTCTCTGACAGCTCCTGCGAAACACTCCTGGGACACAGGAGCACAACAGTGAGTCATGTAACATTCATGAAAATAAGGCCCCTAACTTATTTGATTTTCCTAGAGAAATTGAGGCCAAATTTCACAAAAAGAGGTTGCAAAACAATCCCAGCAGAAGCTACATTTTGTTATTTGCAAAACTTGCCTTAGATCATCTCCCAAGAGAAACAGCTGTATTTAAATAGAAAAGTTTAAACTGTAGTTCTAAATCCAAATCTCCAATAGACTACTCCTTCGTTTTCAATGATTCAAATACTCCTTTACAGTTACCCCAGCAAGGAAGGATTTACAGAAGGCTGGGATATATACCTACATGGTTCCAACAGTTTTTGGAAGAGCCTTTGTCTGCTGTTGTTCACGTTATGGGCTATATACACCTTAGCCTTGTGAATTAAAACACACAGATAGCGATGCTGTTATCCCTTACTCAAATCTGCTCCTCAAGGCTCCTTTCTGTACCCAAATTTCACCATTTATGGTTATTCTCATTCTGAATATCCTTATACACAAGGTCTCCCTAAAAGATGAGATACATGGGCTATGTACTCACAGACAAAAAAAGAAGAGGTAAATACCACCACCTGCTTCACTAAAACTCATTCATCTACAAACTGAAAGACGTGCTTCACACACTGGCACTAAACCCAAACAGAGACAGGAAACTTAACTATTCAAGGAAAATATAATCAAAAAACATCAGAAAACTCAAACTTTGTGTCTAAGTCATTGCACAACCCAGAGCAGTCAGTACCTCTTTCCAAAGTGTTCCATGTTTGATTGCCAGGTTCCCAAACTGGAAGGCCAGCTCTGTTGCTGACTTACCTAACCACAGACATAATAACAGAACACTAACATTTTCCTTTTGGAAAAAACAGACAGTTATTTATGCTTTCCTGAACTTTAGCTCTACTTTTTTGGCGAGGAGACCTAAAGCTACAGATTCCTTCCTGTATTGGTGCAACTATCCTAACACAGCTTTGTTGCTCTGTTAACCTTGTCTGAAGATTCCTCATTTCAACTCAGTTTTCACAAGCTTCTACCGCTCAGCTGTTGGGATAAGGGGAAAAAGAGCAGAGGAACCATCCTGGCGATTAAGGCAGGAGAAGTGAAGAGCAGCCTTCAGCTTTGGCAGGTATCCCACTATAGGATACACAGAGTTAGTTAAGGGCTTCCAGCTGTTCTCCAAAGTCAGCGAATCACTATGCAGTGTGGGGAAAATCTCACCCATGAGATGGGAATCTGGGGAGGTATCATGGGTGACCAGGTTTCCATACAGGACAACAAGCATGTTAATAACTGTTTCACAAACTGGTTCCTTTACACTCTTTAACGTCCTCTCATCAGAGCCTTGTGTCGAAGATTTCAAAAGAAAGGGGCCTGGGAATATGTATGAAAATGCAATCAGAAATCCACTTTCAAAAAACACCAAAGAGATTTCTTTTTCAGAAAGTGCAACCAGACCTGACAACAGAGCTCTGACCACAGCGCACAGTAGACTCAGTATGTATTTGCCTTCGCCCCCATGTCACAGTCTCAGAAATCTCAACATTTAAATGTGTGTATGACCAACTGACAAGCATCACAGGATTTTTTTCTGATGCAGGAGGCATTTCAAGACCATACAGCACTTCAGTTAGCCATGAAATGGGACAGGGGACAGTACAGTTCACATGTGGTTACCAACCTCAGTCTTCTGCCCCCCTCCTTTTCTGGGGGTTAAATTTGCAGTCTTTATGCTTAAATACTATAGCATGCTTTTGCAAAACAAATTCCAACCTGCTGAAGATAGATAATATGGCAGCCCAGAATGAGGACAAAGACAGACTTACAATCCCAGAATTCGGTATTTATGGTGACTGCTTAGGCCATTTGTGCTTAGGAGAGAACCACTAATGTTTTGTTCCACCATCCAGGCAGACTGAAGGTTAACTTTTTTTATCATGTCAAGAGACACACTGCTGTATCAAGTTGCAAACATCACAGTATTTTTAGATGGCACAGAACTACAGGTTTTCTAAAAAAACCCCCAAACCAACCAAACAAAAAACCAAACAAAACTAAAACCCACAAAAAAACCCAGTCTGCATTTGAGGCAAAAGAAGTTGGTGGGCTGAGAGCCAAGGACCACAGTCTAGAGCAACAGAACTGTCACTGTAAGGGAAGTACCAGTTTGCTGGAATCATATGGTCACTTCTCTTACTCTTTTTTTCCCCCAAACACTTTCTTATAAAGCAGTAACAAGCCTTTTCATTCCTGAGGCACAGATACACAGAAGCTCCTTCCCTTCTTGAGACAGGGACTGAGAAGAAATGACCATTACCCACACTGACACACTTGGACTGTGCAGGACATGAGTGTGTGGAAAAGGCACTGCTGTCCCTCTCAACTCGTAGCTCCACAAGGGAAGGACTTCTCATAAGCAGCTTGTTAATAAATTACATGCTTGGTCAGCCTGTGGTGCCTGCAACCAAGCCTGACTTCATTGTAAAAACAGTCAGTAATAGAAGGAACACTTATTTCTTTTTGAAGACTCAGTGTTACATGATGCCACAACTGCAGTGCTCACCAGTGATTAACAAGCTGCACCAAAAATAAGTCTGAGAACATGCAGGGGACCTGCTGGCTGAAAAAAAAAGCATCTCCCAGGTCACAAAACAAGACAAGAACTAACTACAACCTAATTAAAGAGCAGGCTCCTAAATCAACAGATTTAGGAAATGGCACACTTCAGCTAGTGAAGTGCAACTACCCTCCCAGATGAGTTTAATGTTTACTGTGATTTTAACCTTCTAGTCTTTACAACGCCTGCTTCCATTTGTGACTGAAACCTAAGCTAATCAAAGCCACTGCTTCATGAAAGAAACCCAAGTTTTTCTTTCTAAAGCTCAAAGAGAATAACTAATGGAAAATGACTGCAAGTAGGTCACATTCTTGTATAAAAGGGAATAAAAGTAGCTATAAAAAGAAACCAAAGGCTGTGAGAATTGTGCCAGTAGAGAACTAGTGGCGTTTGGAATTAATGGAATAAATAAAACTCAGTGACACATTAAGATTCAGAACACAATGACATTAGATGGAATTCAAATCCACAGTTAACTATTAAACTTCTAAAACATAGACATTACAGAATGCAAAATAAGGAATATAAGGTCATTTGTGAACTACAGTCTCAAAAGATGCACTTTGAGTTGAAAAATAACAGCTATTTCTTGAGACCAAGACATGGGCTAGACCATTTTATTTCAGAAACAGTATTTCAACAGCATCAGAACTTCAATTGCACAGGGCCCAGCAGAAAATAGGAGAATCGTTTCTCCTAAAATCTTACAGGTAACTTCAAATTCCCCTTCAGGTCCAATACCAATTGTGACCAACTCTATCTTGGCACTAATTTTCTAGCATCTACATGAGAGCCACGAATCACCCTGCGTACCTTTAAAGGTGTTTCTTACTTCTTTCCAGACAACACTGGCTAAGCCAAAGGACACAGTATAAGCCTCAGATCAGGTAACACACACTCGGACATGCCAGCCTCATTTGGTGCCAAAATGTAGCAGCAAAATGAGCACCATCTCCAGCTTCCAGTCACTCTAGCTCACACACCACACTACACTGCCTCTTGTAACCTCTGAAATACTGCTGCAGTTCAATACCACCATGATCTGACAGCATTAAGAAATTACACCACAAATGTTTTACAATTTTCAGTCACATTTACTATGTTTGTACACAGCATGTAAAGACTGATTTGTCCAACTCCAGTTTCATCAGCCTTTCTGTAGCCTACCCCTCCTTCTAGCAGCTCTTAAACTCAAACCCTTTTCTTCTGACTTCAGCTAAACAAACTGATCTGGAAAAGATCTTCAGTATTTTCCACCTTTGACTACTTTGAGTCTCTCTCAATTAAAGAACAGAAGTTACACATGCCTAGTTTCAGTCTCAATTACATTACGATCACCACTCCCCCCTTTTCTACACATAAGGGCTGCATGAGCCCTTTGCACCAGTGCGGTTACCAGACAGAAGCATTTGGCTAACACAATCACAAAATCCTTTATAAAACCATTGTTTTCCAAGATGCTGTCCCATTCTGTAGCCACAGCCTGGATTCCTTTGTCTGATTTACAGCCCCATATCTAGTCATTAACATCTGAGGACGTGACCAACCCAGCCAGCTCCAGTCACCAAGATCACCTCACCTGTTTGATGATAAAGACAAGAATATTCAAGCTCTTGTGACCTAGCCTACAACAGAAGTTTCAATGCAAAATTAAACTTACTACCACACCTATCCCTGCAAGTTTATACACTCTCATTAGCCCTATTCTCCATGTTAAATTCCAAACCAGCTGTGACCATGAGCCAGAAAGCTAACTGGAAATGGATTAGGCATTCAGCATAAGCAATGTAATCCTTACCCAGCACAAGCTTGCAGACAGGCCAACATAGTTGCCAAGGTTTCTGGAGGAAGTTGAGCACTTTTGGGCTGATCTTTCTCTGGAGCTAGGCCACCCAGGATAGATGGACATCTTCTCTTTAAGAAAGTCATACAGGCCTGGATGAAAGGTTCCTGAGGAAAAAATGTTATCTTAGTCTCCCAAACCACATCCAAGACACTATTTCAAACTTGGCAATTGCACCATGGAAAGAATTGCACTAAGCTACTATAGTTCAGTGAAAAAGTTGAACTATCAGACCATGGACACTTTCAACAACTTTAAAGCTACTTATAAAATTGTTAAAGTGACTTAAGTTAGTCACTGATAAGAGTGCAAAAAAAAAGAGAAAAATCCTGCTTTACCCCATGCTCCCGAATTTTATCTGTGAGCCATTTGTCAAGTTTGAGGTATTCCCGTCGAGAGGCAAGTGCAGCAAGGTCAATAACAAAGGCAAATGGAGTACCATTTAGCAGCATTGACAAGGCCTAAAGAAAGAAAATCAGAAGACTACTAGTGAAGACACACAGATACCCTTTCTCCTTTCTTTTCTTTCTAGTCCCCATACAAGTTTTAGTAAAGAAGTCTTGTTACGACATGCTGCTATGCTTGCTTTGTCAACAAAGATTGGTACTATCAACTTCACTTATAGCTCGCTTGTGAGACAAATAAGCAAGAGCTCTGATTTGAAATCATAACTTCACCTTCTTTGAAGCGACCTTGTGCTGACAGTTTTAAATTCCTCCGTGATGCAAAAAACCACCAGCAAGTGGTCAAGAGCTACCAAATTGATATTGCTATAAAATTAAGCAGAAAAGCCTAGCATCTCCCTGCAAACACACCTCAACCCCTTCAGAGACACTCAGAATATATCTGCTCCAAGAGGTCATCTCTGAACACTTTAATTGCTACAACAAAACTGACTTCAGGCAGCAGCTGGTGCTCTTGCACTTTGAGACACCCAATTATTTTGCATGTAACTTTAGGAAGCAATAAAGGCCTCAAAGAAGTTAGTCAAAACTTCCAGTCTTTTGTCAAAGTGTAAAAACTAGGAAGTAGTAGCATTCTCAATGAATCCCCATTGCATTATGCTTAGCAGTGCCACCTTCACACAAACATCTGATGTATTTTCTACATTCTCATCTTAATAATATTCAAGGTTAAAACAGTCAAAGCTCTTCCTGGATTCACTGTACATTCACACAGCAAGCAGTTCTCTTGTGCTGCTTCCCAAGGTACTTGTCAGCTAAGCAATGATAACCAAGCCCACTGTAAATACAAAGTAAAATGTCTTGGGCTCACAACTGGATAGGATGGAAGCATCTGTAGTTAGATACCACAACTCAGCTGAAGAGTACTTTAAGTCACATGAACACAGGCTTTTTTTTCTTTTTTTTAAGATGATGGACAGCAGCAACAAATGAATTCAGACATGCTTAAACAATGTAATCCTTACTAAATTAGTCTAAGTTCAGCTTAGCCTTGGTTAAAACACAAGCAAGTCTGCATAACATACCAGACAAAAAATAATGTCAGTATTTTGCAAAACTCACCTTCAAGTCTTGCGCCACATCAAGAATACGTGACAATTTTGCCTGGTCATACTGCTCCCCTCTCATGTACCATTCTGCCATGGCATGCATGATAAGCTGACGAATTGAAGGAGACTGACCCTAAGGAGAATTAAATTAGAATTGTACTTCATTATTCTAGTAATAGGATCAATTATGTGAACATTAAACAGGGTATTTCACAACCAAAAAGCTTAACATACAAACATATTTACTCTTTAGCCTCAGAACTTTGTTCTGAGTTAAGCTCTTTCTATGCAAAAATAAACTATCCAGGAGATACAAGCAAAGGATATAGCATGACTGCAAACGGCAGAAACATCTCTTTCCTACCACTGCCCAGGACCAATTCCTCTCTATTGTAGGCAAATTGCTTTCGGACTACACAAATCATTTACAAAATGCTATGCCTGACATGATGTCCTGAAGCGAAAATTCAGTATCATGCCTTAAAAAGGAAAACACAGTATCTAGCTCTTTGTTTGCACAGGGACAATTTTAAACTACAACAAAACTAAGATTTTTATGGCAGCAAGGGTTTTGTTTAAAGGGAAAGTGAAACATCCTTAAGTCACTGAATGGCATCATGTCTCATGGCAACCATCATTCTGTGCCCAAACCTGAGGCCTACCCAGTGGAAAAATTGCCTTTTCTGCCATTTCAAGACCTCATGCAAAAAGCACTTCACATCTGTTCTACCTGTCATCCTTCAATTTAAAGATTTCCATCAGGAAAATATAAAACATTCATAGCATGACCTCAGAGGTCAAGCTTCTTGCCATTAACTACTCTAGATGATCAGGGAAACACGTTTGCTAATGCAGATTCCCTCTGACCCCAGAGGCTTCCTCTGCTTTAAATTTCTTATGATTTCTCTTTGTTTAACTACCAGTGCACACAATGATGAAGACCACACCAAACAAAAAAATCCATTAACAGTATGGGATTTGCATGCACAGCTACGATATCTCTAAATGGAAGCTCTCCTTGAAAAAGGTCAGCAGCCAGTCCTAGGTTTTCAGAAAACACTCAGACTCTGAAAACTTATGGCGCAGGTAGTTTCATCATGCCTAGAATAGCCTTCATCTTTTTGGCAAGTACAAAGGAGACTATTTTGGTTTAAACCTTCTCACCTCTTACTACTTCAAGTTTTTACACTTTAAATGTGTGAGGCTGAGAGTTGAGGGGGCAGGGTGGATGACTGCTGTGAGGTTTTTGGGGTTTTCTTTTGCTGGGTTGTTTCGTTTTGCCCTTTTTTAAAATTCAAACCATGGTCAACTTTGATTGAAGTTGAAAGGTTTAAAAAAGTCAAACTTAACTTGGATCTCTGTACTTTTCCAGGAATGTTTTCTCAGTGAATATTATCAAAAACGAAACCATAACAGTTTGCTTCAAGTCAGGGAAGAGACATCCCATTACTTTGCATAAACCATGGATCATTTACCTCTTGTGTTTTAAACTTCATAAACCAATAAAAATACTGTTGTTCTAACTGTTCAACCCATTTAACGAGCTTTCAAGTTACATGAAAAAACTACAGTGAAAATACTTACCTGTCCATGCCATGCATAGTGCAAAATGATGGCTGAGTTGGGATGGTTGCCAAGGAAAATTGGCATGAGCGTGGAGATGAGTTCATGGCGCAAGGTATGCCAGGACGTGTTGATCTGCAATAAGGCCAATACCAGCATATCTGGGCAATGCTTGATAGGAAAACTGAAGAGCTGTTTAACCTGCTCATACTGCCCCACTTCTGCCAATCGTAACAGAGACTCTATCAAATCCAGGCTCTTCCTAACAAAAGAGAGGAAAAAACAAAGAGGCAAACCCCACAAAGTTACCAAGCAGCAAATTTACAGGATCCTGGATTCAAGTATTTTATGACAACAACTGTAAGGTCACATAAAGCAACACCCAGTGCAAACAACCTGACACTGCAGCTCTTATCATGTACAAGTAAGCCTGCCAGAGACCATGAAAAGTAATTCATAACTTAAGAGTTAAAGAGCTCCTGATTCTGTTAGGGAAGAGGGAGAATTGAAAGCTGATGTTGAAGAAATTCAGGTTGAGGTGAGTCACTCAGAAAACTTAACTTGAAACACACTTTCAGAAACAGAATACACTTTCTAAAACACCCCAAAGTCCCCTCTTGTGAAACAGTGAAGATACTCATCTGCTTTACAGACAAGTGTGATCACTGCCAATTTACTTGTATTCTTTATCCTTCAATTCCCTATTTTGGGGTGTAAAACTGAAAAAGAAGCCAGTATCTTTACTGAAATAAACTACACATGGCTATACAAAAAAGGGAGTGTAAAGGTCAGCTCAGAAAATCATAGAAGTCAGTTTTATGCAATAACTCACCAACAGCTACATAAATTTACTATTTAAATTCTATTACTTCTTTCATACAAGTAGAGCAAGTTTCTCTAGTATCATCCTGGGAAAGACAGATTTACATTTCACACCACCTCCTCTATCCCCTCCTTTCAGCTTGCAGGATATGCCAAAACACAACAACAGAAATTCTCCAAACAAGTCAAAGACTCCAATGAAGGCAAGGTATTATGGAAGTACACATGAAGTTCTAATACTGTGAGTACTTTCACCAATCAAACATGTCACAAGTACTCACGGATGATCTACTGGTATGTACACACAGCTACAATACATCTGGCTCCATGAAGATAAAGCCAGCTTTGACCAGACAAGTAATCTAACTCTACAAATGAAAAGCACTTGAAAGCAGGTTTACCATGTAGCAATTTCTCGATTGTCATCCTCTGGTGGTGCTTTCAGGATGTCTGTGGCAACAGTATGGCAAGGGTAGTCAGCAAAACAGAAGATGTCAGGGTTTATGAGGGAATGTTGGATGAAGGAGAGCTGGAATAAAAAAAAAGTCAAAAACAATTTAGATATTGGAGTTTCAGGCTCCTTCCACTTTATCAAGTGCTGCATTTTGAGAATGATGCAAATCAACTAAGCAGCAGGAATGAGCCAAGCTTCACCATGTGTTTTATTCAAGACTGAACCTCACACTTCTCCTAGAACTTCTGAGAATGATAGATACAGGTGTGCTGAGGGTACTTGTTTGCACAAAGCTGGAGCCTTTTTGTGTAACCAGGTAAGCACCCCAGAGCACTGCCACGCAGCAGCAGTTCTACGCTCAGCTGTACTACACATCAGAACTGTGTTGAGGCCAAAGGTATGGTCACAGTGCACAGCAAGTGACCATGACCCACACAATGCAGTCAATCACACACTGTACTTCTGTAACACACCTGAGAGGCTTGTGCTCTACAGGCCAAGGTCTCAAATGCAGATTATCTAAACATTCACACTACTAATCTCCATTTATCATTCAAGAAATTCAGGAACTTCACAAATATTCTACAGACAGAGCAAAAAATGTTAGTAAACATACCTGGCCCTCTGCATGCTTCCAAGGTCTGTATATGGCATTAACTGGAAAAACCTCCATGCCCAGCCCTCTCTGGATGCCAAAGACTACAATATGCAGGCCCTTGCTGTCACGAATCTGAAATCCCGGATGGTCCAATTCATATGTCACTACTTTGAAGTCCAGGCTAGGGTTCTGCAATCAGACAAACAAGAGTTGTCAGCCTTCCACATTACAATCTTCAGTACTGTCTTGAAAGAACCCCTCTTCATCAGTATTGTATCCAGCTTAACATCCACTTGACTTTTACTTGAAAGCAAGGGTTTTGTTTTGAAAAGTATTTAGATAGTTGTGAGAATTTGATGCAAGCTAATGTTTCAAACTACCCTGTGAGACTGCACTTCCCCAGCATTACAGTAGTCTATCCTTCCAAACATTTCATTAACAAGTCTTTAAAACTCCCAAACATACTAATTTATTCCTTTCCTGGGCTTCCACACCCTCTGATAAAAAGCAGAAGGATCTGACCTGTTGGCAAGCAGAACTTGCTCCTCCTTTTGCAAAATGTAAACTCCAAGTCCTTGTAAAGCACTACTGTATTTTCAGGAACAGTGTGAAACAGTATTGATGAGGGAGCTTGGAGGAACTGTAGCCATTATGGAACACAGACCACTCATTTCAGAGACAGGTAAACACCAGAGACAAAGCTATTTTATGGTTTAGAAAAATGAAAGAGTGACTCCTGTATCCATTAGAGCAAACATACAGAAAAAATCCCACCTGGTATAAGGAAAGCAAATGAACTGGTACTCTTGTTTAACTGAGTTCATTACAAAAATTGCTGCTTATAAAGTGGTGGAAAAACTTTCCTATTTCTGTAGTGTCATCATACCTAAGAAGCAATAAGCAAGCGTTTTGGAACGAGCAGCAATAAAAACACTTTCATTTTCATCACTAATGCCTACAGTGAGAAGTTTCTCCAAAACAAGATGTCTGACACACAGAACTTTCCACTGTCAGAAATACGCTGAAATACAAAAACCCTCAGAGAACACATACTGGAGTACATGGGAGCAGTGTGGAATAAATCTCAAACTGCACTCAAGTTACTCATTCAAGCAACTTCTATTTCCCAGAATTCCTGAAAAATTTCTTGTCCATGAGGAAAAAAACCCCAAGCAAAGTACATTTACATCATGGAGATTCAAAGCAATTCAGGCTGTTGAGAGCTTAGTATGGTTATAAACCTACTTGAGATATGCCCTGCTTTCTTCACATAAAAGACCAACATGCTCACAAGACTTACCAGCTCTTTAAGAACATCAATCAAGACCTCTACATTCCAGGTATGGGCTTGGCTTCCATCACTCTTATCTTTGCCATCACTCCAAATCCCACTGCCAGGAGCCGAAATAGACTGCAAGCCAAATACACTGAATCAAACACTAGTGAAAAATAAAGCAATCTCAACACCCACTGGCTACAGAACTTCCTGCACTAGGAATGTAAAAACAGAAGCTCCAACTAGCAACAGCATCAGTTTAACACTCCTGAGAATCCTTCCTTCACGGAAGTATTACAGACATTTATAGCAGAAGAGTCAGAAGTACAAGTATCAAATAATACATGCAATTGTTAAATTCCTAGAGGCCAGCATTTTAACTTCTTCTTCTGCTGAAATACAATTCCCAGCACAACAGGCCACTCACTTGTAATGGAATACCGTCTGTCAATCCCGAATGAGTTCGAGCCATCATCCCCAAAACCCTGGCAACCTGGGCAGCTGTGACTTCCCGAACACCAAACTGCATGATTATGTTGCGACATTCTTCAACACTAAGATGCAACAAAACAGAGAGATCTTATAGGAAAGCAAGTTTCACTGTGGAACAACGTAAGACTTCAGTCAAGTTAGTCAAATGATCCAACATAACAAAATTCCATGACAATCAAGAAGAAAAATTCAGTAGAAAATCTGTGCAATTATTTCCATGAAATATACTGTGCCATGTTTTGAGTTCAAAGCCAGGTGTACTGAAGTGACAGGGATGTCACAGAAATGTTTCACAGACTATACTCTGTCAAAGCAAAAGCACTGGGTAGGTTTAGCACTGTTTTTGGTTAAAAGCACTTCCACTATTGACCTGTGATACAGAGCTTCAAAGACTCAAGTTTTCTGCTACCTAAAAGCAAAACAAAGGCTTTGAGAATGCACATTTCAAAATGCTGACATGCACTGTTCAAAGGTAAGCTGTGAATGTTTGCCTTTCAGCCTGATACAAGCCACGGCATCCCTGAGCAGAGGGCACCAAGAATCTCCCAGGAGGCAAGAAAGAAAACAATGAGCAGATGCTTGAGTTTCAGCTTTAGAACTGAAGGCCTTTTTTGCATTTTTTTTCCATTTTGTGAACAACTAGGCCAGCAAAATTTATATAGCATGAGTATACAAACTGTTTTATTAACAGGTATGTGTTAAGAAAGGAAATTATTCAGTATCTTCCAACACACTTCCTGTGTTTTTACTTCATGGTTTCAACATAAACTTATGTTAATATCTTTGAGATTTCATCACCTCCCCGAAGTAATCAATAGTCTTTCTCTTAAAATACAGACTCATTTACTTCTACCTTATGCTTCTTAATGAATCCTCCTTTACAAAAAAACAGGTTAGCATCATTCTTATGGCTAAGTCCCCCTTCAAAACTAGGTGCACACTTGAAACAAATCTTTAATATATTCAAATTAACTCTTCAATAGACAGCTTCTGACTGAAGTCTAGTTTCTCCTTCCACTTTCCTAGTAACCACTCCAATTCACACATCTATGAACGAGCCCATGTAATGAGGTACTTGTGCAAGATGCTATAAGCAAAGATTTTTAGTCTTGCTGACACAACTCCCCATAAATCCACACACCTCTATAGACAACAGCATGCTTCACATGGCTCCAGCAAGTCCAGAGCTGCCCCTCTTATGTTTCAGACTGGGGTAGGGAGCAAGAATATGGAACACTACTGAGGATGTGGGCAATGTATGCCTACCAAATTACAAACAAACCCAAGGTGAGTTTAATACAGTTGTATTTTCACCAAAATAAGCCTAAGCTGGCAAAAACTAGTGCAACTGTCAAGATACTCCAGCAGTTCACTATCATAATTAGAGCCTACAGCTACAAATAATCTCAATCATTACCAGTTATTTGATCAGTACCACAATGATCAAAATCCAATATAAACAGAAAATTGCTGCTGGTCTACTCTCTTGAAGTGAGACCATCTTCAGTTCTTCTATAACCTATGTCATGTGGATAGTGAGCTAAAAGGAGTCTGTCAGAAGAGCAAAGTTCTTCCTAATCTCTAGCAGGATTTAGGATTCTAGTAGGAATTTATGTCTACCCAGATACTTTTGTTTTAACTCAAATTCTTGTGAAACCGTCATAAGGAATGTGAATCCTTTTATGTAGGACTTCTTACCATGACCAAATCCTATGGTGTCCACAGGCATATTATACACATTAGAAGAAAGAAAAATACAACAGGAATCCAAATAAACAACCTCATAATACTTGGTGAGATTCTAGTTATTTTAGTAGTTTAAGTATTCTTTACCTTTTGCCACAAAAACAAGAAAGAAAACCACCACCACCCAAGATGCTTGAAAATTACATTTTCCTACAAACCTCGCACAAAAGCCATAGCCAACTTCTTGCATGAAATCTGCCAGAGAACTCTCCATCATGGTTTTGGCTATCCCTCCAGAATCAGGCAGGATCCTGTCCATTAGAATGTCCCGTTTTTCAGGGTATAGAAGTGGTGCAAGCACCACAGGGCAACGCTCCTGGGGAAAATCTAAAGGCAAGAGTAATGAAAGCGTCAAAACATGCAGAACACCAGTTGCATGTGAAAGACTATTCAAAATTATTCCACTGCTGTGCTAGAATTGGCCTGCTGCTGCAGAAATCAAGAGAGTACTGATGCAGCATCCCTCCACCCCATTCTCAGTTTTCTACTGGCACTTGGATATTACTAGAGAAGAAGAATGTAGACTAGACTAGCTTCATGCAGGTTCACTGCAGCTGCCCAAAAGGCCAGCAGATGTGCTGGTGTAAGTTTAGAACTAGATTATTACTAACAGCAGTCATCCAAAAAAAGTACAGAGCAGGAAACAATACAGCAGTCCAGCAAAAGCTGCTCCTCCAACTCGGGAAATATTAGGAAACAATGGATCTGCTACTGAGTCTAAGAAGTACAGCAAATCTAAGGCAAGCACTTGGGCATGGAAAGAGTAAGTACTCCTTTTTTCCTTCCTAGGAGGCAAAGCTTAAGATAGACAGTAATGAGAGGATCAGATGTGTGGATGAGAGTTCTGCTCACAGTGGAGAGGAGCAAAGACACCTTGTGGGTGGGCCTTCCTGAGACAGCACTGCCTTTAAGATGACATAGAACATCTCCATACCCTCCAGGGGCCATTCAGAAAAGAGTTCCCAACTTTCCAAAGCAAAATGCCAGGAATTACACAAGCTAATACACTAATCTTCATTAAAATAGGTACGAACTAAGAAATTATATTTAAACAACTGGAAAAAATATTTTGTTCTTGTATAAAGGGTAGCTTCCTCTAGGTCTGTGCAGAACCAAGGAGTGGGTTAAGTTATTCAATTACCATCTTGAGTCCAAATCCTCCCTAGCGTGATAGGTTTATAGCAAACACTGGTTTTGGAAAGAACAGACTAAGATGGTAGCTTTCAGGAAATGAACCAGAGTTTAACTAAGAAGCACCTCCCTCACTGAGCTAGCGTTTCCTCATGGATCTGCATCCAATATAAATAAAACAGTGCTTAAAATGCACCTATTTGAAATGGCAATGTATGTTCCTTACACAGTAAGCGGGTTTTCAACTACAGTGCACAGAGCTGCTTTAGCTACATCCACAAATACCATCCCACACAAGCAAACATAGACCTAAATATCCCTTACTTAATGTTTATTTATCACAATTTTTCAAAAACATGAGACCACATTACCACTCATTGAAAGCAAAACAGAACACTATAAACCAATACCAGAACAGTGGTACTTGTCTTTCAGTTTAGAACTATGAAAATTTACTGAGTTCTAAGTCAGCAAGCTTCCCACCACTTCAGCTCTCTGCACTGAAAGCAAATCACAAAAACGCATCTCAAAGTTTGCATCTAGTCAGGTTTCCTGAACAGCATCACTTACCTCTACGTAATGTTTTGAGGAAAGCGTCAATCTGCTCCTGTCCTACCCCAAAGGCTCCCTTCTGCCCAAAGAGGAGATGGGAGAGGAGAAGGTGCAGGACCTCTATTGCAATATCTTGGAAGCCACCTTCTTGATTTCCACTGACGTCCGCGTCAATGTAAGAGCGCAAAAGATCAGGGAGTTTCTGTTTGATAAACTGGGCAGCTTTGGGAAACAGAAGAGGTTAGAGTCAAAACCTGGGATTCTGTTTTAAATATGAAATTAATTTATCTAGGTACCATTCTCTTTATTTGTTTACCACAAGCCACAGCAGTTCAGATTTAAATAGAAGTCTTATACCTGAGAACTCAAATAGAGTAAACTATTTGTAAACTAAACAGACAACTAGAGGTAAAAATATCACAATACCGCAATTTGATTCATTATCTAGCAAGTCATTCATGAAAGGATTCTTCAACTTCATACAAGATGACCGTATAATTTACTGCCCCTCCCAATGGCACCACTAATTGCAAGGTCAGGTCAGGGAGGCACACATCTACATATGTAGAAAGCCCACCGCTGAAAAAGTCCCTGCTGCAGTACTTCAGAAGCTTCACTTACCAAAACCTCGCAGATCTGAGCTGAAAGAGTTCAGTAAAGCGAGACCAAAAATCACCTACAAACAAGAACAAACATCATAGTGAAGCAACATCATCCTTTCTAACTAGCTAAGTAAAAAAAAAAAAAAAAAAAGTTAAAATATTTTTGAAAAAAGTGTTCACCTACCTCTTGAACTTTACTTAATTTGATGACTTTACTCAATTGGGCAAATAAATGGGGTGAAGGCTTTAGACTCTGAAACAGGTAAGAAGAGTTACATGAAAGCTGTTTTGGGATTAGTCTCATTTGCAATGTGTCAGACTACCTAGAGTCTATTTGCAAGCCTCAAATATTAGTAACTATTCTGCTGCAGGTTAACACAAATTTTCTATGGCTAAACAAACAACTTTCCAGCTACTTTTGGATACATCTAATCTAAAAGCTTCTCCCATATATCCCACTCTTTCACTATTAAACCACTATCATGGCTTTCTTATTGAAAGAAACAGGAGCACTGATGATTTATTTTTGTTCTGACGCCACAAACAAGCCATAAAGCACCAACATCAGGTAAAGCATTAAAATAAGTTTGCAGTCATTCTAAGTGATTGACTAACTTGCTTAGTTTAACAAAAAAAAAACCCCACACCAACCTGGCAAGCTCAGTTTTTGAGGATTTTAGTACAAGGGAACACAAGGGAAAACCAGCTGGTTTCCTAGAGACCAATTCAGTGCAGTTTCTAACACTGGAATCCCCTTCAAGAAGCATACAAACCTTCTGATAGTGCAAGGGATTGTCAATGGCGTACGACAGCGTCGAGATAAAATTTGGTTTTGTAATCAGCGACGCACACTCCTGGATCAGAAATTGAGTCTGAAAAGAACAAGATAACTTGAAGACTCACAGGTTCATAACAGGACAATAAAAATAAACTACTGTCCACTGTGTACAGAAAAACTAAACAAAGATATAAAGTGCCCAAATTCTCACTAACATCAACTAGCTTCTTTTCATTCAAGCTTTCTTCAGGTGTGCTTTGCTTTTAAGACTGACAAAGTGATCAAACATTCTCTATCATATGTGCAATGTTTCACTTTCTGTAAACATCCTCACACATTGCAACAGAAAATCCAAGAGTATCTGATTCATGTTTATGAGCTAAAAGGTCTGCCCCAAAATTGCTTAAGGATGGAAACATTCTTGCCAAGAGACACAGTCAGCACCAGAAACGTCAGTCGGTGGATTTGGACAAACCTTTAAAACACACAGAAAGACTTTCACACTAAAGCACTGCATGTGGTAAGAGCATTTGTACTGATGCTACCAGTTTTTTTCCAGATCAAGAGATTGTAAGCCAGATATCAACAATTTATCTTCTAACTTGAGGACTGGCAAAAAGTACTTGCAGTTGAAAGGCCATATAACCAGAAGTGAAATTTGTTTGAAGCTACTGCTTCTAACCTGCCTTTGTGCTTGATCTGGATCAAATCCCATAGCAGATTTTTAACAATCAAAATAAACAGATGTGTTGATGCAAACTGTACCTGATGAAAATCTTTGCCACTGCTTTTACCATCGCCACTGAAATCCACGTGCGAGAATAGACAGCGTAATAAATGCCTGTCTGCCTCCGGACCGTGCCTATTCACAATCTGGAAAAAAGTATCAAAAAACCAGCTTGGTAGCAGTCATTACAGAGCAAGATCTCAGTCTAGTACCATGGATACAGCAAAACTTCTAGTAGTTAAATCATCTGCAGTTTCAACAAAACTGCTGTAAATGTTTCTTTTAATCAGTAACCTAGAAACCAAGTCATTAACCCAATTTGCAAATAAAAAGTATAAACAAAGAGAATCTAGACACAAGTCACTGACACAGAAGCTGTGCATTTCAAGGGTGGTATTCTTAGAAAGCTAAGTAAAAAGGGGTTTTCAAGTCGCCCTGAGGATTCTGACACCAAAGCAGCCCAGAATCCACACAGTGCCATGGCCTCATTTTAACCTGCTTTTTCCCACAGCTGCAGTGCCTAACTCTGCAAGAATACAGCCTTGGGACAGCACCTGTACTATGCCTGTGTAGCAAGAATTTCTCCAAAAGACAAGCCATTGTAAGGTATCCTCCCTGATTTTGCAGGCAGCTTCTGCATAGTCTCCTAGCCTTGACTGACTTGACTGCAATTACTCCAGGGTCTTTTAAGACATAAGGGAATATTACACAGGAAGTTTTTTCTGTCATCTGAAGAAAAAAGTTCATACCAAACTTGCCCATTAGCAAGCTTTAAAATCAAAGACTGAACGCTGAACATCTGCAACTGAGACCTTTAACCAAGTCCTTGCCATCATTAGACCTCATTCAGCTGAATCCAATGCTTGTCAAATGGGTGATCTGCATTTGCTAACTTGCAACACCTATCACTCATTACTAAATCTTAACAACATTACATTTTTGTTTGCATTCCCTACCATTTACCTTAACTCTTGGCTACAGACCAGCTCATGAGCTTGTCTGAAATAGATCCATACTGTTTCAGAACTTACTCCTTTCTTAACAACCCTTCCAAGCAGACAGCATTACTTGTTTTTAATAGGACCCATACTGTCAAAAACATAAAGACAATCAACAGCAGCTTGCCTCTTTGGCCAAACAGTAGCAGCTAATGACAAATCCAACCTTCATCTACTGGCAGCACTTTTCCTACTGTTTCCCCTTTTCTAGCTGCAGGAGAGACACAAACGTGCCAGCGCAAACCTGCAGCTCTGTCTCTGGTCTGACTGCTTCCACCAAGCCCACTGCTTCACCCGTCATGAATGTTCTTGTTTGCCAGTAGTTTCTTTGCACAAAGAGACAAACAGGGCTGCTTTAGGCTCTGTCTGCTTGGGCTCTGATGTTTGATTGTTTTAATCTCAGTTTTTCTACTGTTGTCTGACACTATGCTTCCCTTTCCCTCAGAGCCTGCTTATTCCAGTGGCTGCCAAGTTTTGTTCTCCTGGAAAGAAACTTCCAAGTCAGATCTAGCTCTGCTTCTTGACCAGAGGCTATAATATGCATGCCTGTGGTATGTCAGTCCAGTAAACAGCCCAGCTGTGGTGACAGCTCTGCCTTTGAAGGCAGCTATACCCCAGGATGAGGATGATGCTCAGACCAGTGCACAAGGCAGCAAACATGAATTGACAGCAAGTTCTACTACCTAGCTCAGGCTTCAGAAAACAGGCAGTTTGTTTAGGCAATCCCAATCAAATACAAAGATTTGGACGTGGTAACAAGACTGGCATGAAGCTGGATCAATTTCCTAACGAGTTCTCTGGTGCTATAACGAAGGTGAATTCATCAAGGTAAATAGATGCCAAAGAAAACTACGTACTAAAGCCATCAACACAACTTTTCTGCATCAGAAGTAGATTGCTTCCTTACACGGAGGATAGTAATTTGAAAATTTAACATATGGGAAAGAAGGGAAGAGAAGGCTAAAGTGCAGTGTATCATCTTTTAACTACATTCACAAAACAGTTTTTCCAGGAAACAGGGAATGGGAATTGCTAGTTTTCCTGAAGAAGGAGCTGAAAAAACCCCTTTGTATTGGCAGCCTTGATACACATTTACATGACAGTATATGCAGTCATAAAATAAGATCAAAAGACTTTTTTTTTTTATTGCAAGGTTGGCCAAGCACTGAAGAGGCTGCCCAGAAAAGTTGTGGAGTCTCCATCCATGCTTGTACTCAAAAGCTGTCCAGACATATTCCTGGGAAACCCACTCTAGGTGACTGTTTGAGCAAGAGGTTGGACCAGACAATGTCCACAGGTCCCTTCCAACCTAAACCAGTCTGTGATAGGATAAAGCTTGAGTCACATGTATTTGGATTTATCAGGGAATGCATTTGGGCAGACACAGGATGAGACAAAAAATAACTCTTGTTTTTCGAGACTCAAAAAGTTTTGCCTTCCTAGATCAACCTGTACACAAGGCCCTTTCCCCCTTTCCCACCAGGCTCTCCTTACCACGTCAGGAAAAGGACACCACAAAAACTCACTTCAGAGGAAGCCATGGTTTAGAATTTGTGTCTGGCAAATGCATAAAATACTTTGAAGTTTCTTTAACATATATTCTATTTATTTTAAGCATCAGGTATGTTAAATGACTACTGGTAGCACATTCAAACAGAAACTAGTTCCTCACTGTTACACTTGGGTTATGTATTTAAATGCAAATGTCATTTTGGTCAGTTGTGACAACAATTCCAAGTATGAATTTCCACATCTCGACATGCTTAAATGGAAACTTTGTAAAACTGAGTGAATCACACCAAAAATTTACCCCAAGCAGTGTACCATGAGACAGTTACAGCATACATATATATTCTGTTCAACTGAGGAAATACTGTACTAGCAACCACAAAAGCAGTACCAGGAAAATAAAATTAATAATAAGAAAAAAAAAAAAGATTATGAGAATGGATTAAGATTTTAGGAATTTTAGTCTTGAAATCCTACATCTGTTTTATAACCATACCCAAACCAGCCATTTCCACAGACCAGGTTCCAGTCTCTCACCACAGTAAGGCTAAGAGACCTGGCTGAAGGGTAAAGAACAATCCACCCCCATTTTAGAGAGCTATGCTCCAACTAAATGGCAGATAAACAGTATCTTCCAAATGAAGTCATGCTTCAGTCACACCTCTCTGCAAAAACCATCTGTTGAAACTAACAGTGATCAAAAGCACAGCATAAACTCAAAGGAGCCTCTGGAATACTGAACTTGCAAAAACATGGGAAAGTTACAAAGGTTACAAGAGACCTATTCCATCTTACATTTAAAGCAGCCAATAATGCTGAAATCACTCTCACCTCAAGATAAGCAATGAATGCACTTTTAAAGACATCAACTGTTACAGAAACTCACTGCTGAAGCCCTCTGGCCTTCTAATCTGATTCAAATTGCTGCAGGATTGCACTGCTGCAGGAAAAAATCCACCATTAAGTGGCCCAGCTGTCTGCTGGGAACTGAACTAAACCAGTTTCTAAAACTAGCTCAGTAGCATTCACTTCCTCCTAAGCACTCCTCTGCAGATAATGCTTTTCAGTCCACCCTGCAAGTCAGAGCTATTTTTAAAAAGGTCAGTTAAACCAGAATTGTTGCCCAGATCACAGATCTTTGGGTCTCGACATGCAGTTAACTCTGCCTGCCTTCTGAAAAACCAAGGCCAAGACAGTCAGCTTGGCTTCACCACCAAGCCATGAGTCACTGAATGAAAAGAGGAAAAAAAACTTCCATCGAGGGAGGAGAGAGCATTCAGAGGTAAATTACCCCATACTCAATGCTTTCAGTGCAACAACTCTGATCACTGAATGTATATGTACATTTTCCTTTCCTTCCCAATCAGAGTACCATTGAATGTCCATGAAAAGTGGAAAGAACCTGGAGGGCTTAGGAAAGCTTTTCATACACCCTTCAGGAGCAGCAGTTAATCCTGATATTCAACTATAAAGTTAATACTGGTCTCAGCTCTGAGCTGTATTCCATGACTTGGCAGATGAACCAGCAGGAGTATCTGACACACCCTGCAATTCCCTACACCACAGAAAACAGCAAACAGTAACATACACAAGAGCGCCACAGAGTACAAATTCAAACAAGAAGAGAAACTCCAGCTGTCTTTCCAAAATTTATTTTGTAGCACCGTATCACTTTACTTACATGCTGTATTTCCTGCTGGCTGGCTCGGTAGTTTTTCTTGGTTAAATTGTCCACCAGGTAGCTGATTTGAGACAAGGCCAGCGAGAGCGAGTCAAGATTCATTGCTGGTTGGGGCGGAAGCAGGCGGCCGAGCCCGGCGCAAAATCACCATTATTCCCCTTTAGTCACCTCAGAGACAGGTCAATTTTTTTTCCCCCAATGAGCCTGTATCTGTTTCTGTGTTACTTCCTTCAGCTCTTCTTTCTCAGTTGTCTTTGTCTGTTCTGAAACATGGCACCTGGAAAACAGTATTAGATTAGATTTAAGTTCTGTAGCAGTGTCACATAACTATGTTCACAAGGAAAATTAAGTACTATTAAGTTTTCACAACACAAGCTTAATTGTTTTTACACTACCCGACCACATTTATTTGTTTCTGGATTTTGCAGTCTGAAAGAGCCAGCAAACAGCTCAGTCAGAAGAATGACTACCCTTTCAACACTGTGAGAAAGAAAAAAATGAGAGGAATAACAAATTAGATACCACACAGCAACAATCAGAGCTCAATCATTCAAAACATCGACCACAAGTTAATATAAATAACGTGCTTTAACCATCTCTGCAATATTTTGCCTCAGTACTTCCAAGCAGCATTGCCTCAACCCTGCACACCAAAATAAGCAATTGTGAATGAGCAACACACAAAGAACTGCAATAAACTAACCCTAACATTTGGCTTATACTGAAACAGCTTTCCAGTGAGCTACAACAGCGGAGCTTGCCAGCTTAATAAATTTCTATGACAACACAAAACTTGGCACTTGACATCTCATCTGTTAAATTACAGACTGCCAATGTGACAAAATTGCATCCCAAAGCAAGTACTGCACATCCAACAGCGTAAGGAGTCTCCAAGGAAGCCCTAAGCTGCTCTGAGAAACAGCACTGTACATTATCAGAGGTAGAATCAAGCTGGAGAGCCACTGCTTGGAAGCTCTACCTGATCAAAACACAGAGGTTACTGGGCTTCATGCCAAGAGTCTGAAGATCCCTTTTTCGGCGTAAAAACTACTGCTTTAGTGTCTTGGCTCTACAGCCAAAACCACCAGTACACGATTTCTGCCTCATCATGGAGATGGATGGCTTGGGTGATGTGTTCGCCTGGCACGCGGAACTGAGGGCAAACCAGTCCAGGGAGCAATTCCTGCAGCAGCACAGCTCGGCATGTCAGCCCTCCCTCTGCAAGGGAGCAGCAGCGCACAGGAAGCTGAAAATCTGTGCTGGGTACAAACAGAACTCTTCTCATCTCCCTTTATATAAAGGTTTTCACTTCCTTACACTTGGAACTATACCTTATTTAACATCTGCCGACACTTCAAAACATCAGGAGCAACAAGTCCTATCAAAGGCAATGAATACCATTCTGCTCTTTGAAAAAGTTTATTATACTACATAAATATATGGGTAAATGATTTGTAAGAAAAGTCAAATCAATCAATTTCCAGACTTTCCTTATGCCATAGAAAACCCTGCCTACTCAAAGAAGCTATGCAAGATCCTTCTTATGCAATAAAACTTACATCTCAGGAACAACAAATTTTCAGGTACTAATATTGAAAGTATTCTTCAATGACAAGGCAGTTGGCCTCTGAAAGATTTTCAAGGCATGTCTAAAACTGCAGTGAGAAGAATGACACAAAACTTCCATTTCGTTTTAGTATATCTGACAAGCTAGAAGTCATTACCTTTATATATAAAGGTTTAAAAGGCTACTGACTTCTACAAAGTCCTCTCTTTGTAGAAGGGAGGACTTGAACAGAAGTTTAAAAAGACTTCTCAGTAGTATAGTACCTGGGGTTTAAAAAAAAATTTTAATAACCTTTAAACTGCTCTTTTGGAGCTATCTAGAATATGTCACTGGGCTTGACAAGTACACACCTTCCAAGACAATCTTACTGTCAAGGTTTAACATACATGACCAAGATAAAGTTTCTGAAAAGCATTTGTTAAAAATCAAGCACACAGACCTTGGGACAGCACTTGCACCTACTAAAACTAGGAGTCAGCAAGGGGAATTCAGTCCCATCAGAGCACCAGATTACAGCAACCAGCCTGGAGAACTCACAGGCTATTTGAACTCGGGATTCAAGAACAGGACTTCAACTTGACCATTTTTTAAGGCAATAACAGAATTTCTTTCTCTGGGTATTTTTCCTCACAACAATACAAACGGCATAGCAATCACACCTACTCCACCCAAAAATCAGGGCTTTTAGTACTGAATTCTGAAGCTGGGCTCAAGCCTCCCTGCTGCCACACAACACCCTGCAGAGCATGGTCACTGACCATCACACCCTCCTATTAGCACCTCTGTTGTCTCCCAAAAAAGCAGGGAATGCTTTGATTGCATGGAAGCAAAACAAGCTTTGACACCTTCCAACTGCAAATCTGGCACTGCCACTGAAGAATCCAAGCTGGAGGCAAAACGGGATTCTCCCTTTCAAGGAAGCCTCTCAAGGAAGAGCCTGAGCAAACACAGCCACTCAAGGACAGAACACAATAGCTGAGGAAATAGCTTCCTACTTATGTTCTAAACATATGGTTTCCATCGTGTGTATCCCGACACATAGAAAACCCTGACAGCTCCCACAGACACAACATCAACAGCACTTCAGAGGTTCAAATGGTGCAACCTAATTTAGGTGAGTACAGAGTAACCAAGGGAGCCTTCCCTGGAAAGCAAAACTGCACAGGTACCTCTCTGGTCATTCAGTACAACGTTAAAATTCAATTACTACAGCACTGATTAAGAAAGCTATGAATGCTATGCGAAGCAGGCTTTATTTTTAGATCCATATATCCTTAGTGGGAATGAATCTCCCTACACCGGCCTCAACAATTCAAGAAGCTTTCAGTCCATGGGACAAATCTGCCAGGTTTAGACAAGTCAGGCCTCTGCTACAGCGAGTTTATAGAAAAAAATTTAGATTAACTGTCAAAACTAGCTACTTTCAGTCACAGATCCTATGATACAGTAATGGATTAAGACACTTGGCATGGGACTCAGGAGCTCTTACCACATTACTGTTTTATATTGTGCAACACAGGCCATTTTTAAGAGGTAAAAAATATTTACCAAAATCTACAGCATTACACACCCTGAATTCTTCCTAAGGAAAACAACAGCCCAGCAGCAAAAAACATTTAGCATCTATCTCAGTAGATTTTTTTCCAGAGCAGAATTCTGTTGGATTATTAAAACACAAATGCAATACAATTTTAGGTAAGAATCCAAAGATCACAAAATAGAGAAAGCCAATATGAAACCACCCATCAGGCAGGGCAAAGACACTCCCTACGAACCAGAAATCACCAGGAGTTACTAAGCCTTGATGCTGAAGTTGACAAACCTGAAGTCTTCCACAAATTCAGAAACAGCCTTACAAAAAAAAAGGAATTTTAAAATTACTTTAAACTAACTTTGGATCTTTTTAAAAAATTTTGCAGAAGTACCTATTCCCACTGGATTTCAAGAGCTGTATGATTTTAGGGCAGACGTGCTGCATGTGGGGGGTAAAATAGCTCAAGTGACACAGACAGCAATGTGTTTGCTGCTTAGGTTCTAAACTCCTGTCAAAAAACATCACATAAAACATGCTAAACGGACCACTGCTAAACCCGGTCTTCAGAACAGTCCCTTACCCTCTTTTCAAATCCATGAACAAACAGAACACATGGAAGAGCAGCACACCTCTCAGAAGCCTCACACTGGGAGCAATCCAAGGGAGAAAGGAGGTTTTTAATCATACAACACTTCATATTTTAGGATATCTCCTAAGAAAAATAGGATATCTCCTAAGAAAAAACACCTACAGTGGAAGTCACATTAGCAGTAAAATAAGCTCCTGATTCGTTTGACCAGCTCAAATTCAGATGTTTACAAATAGAAAAGCCACCTGAACATTCCATATACTGGAAAGCTGCACCCAATTCCAGTCAACTGAAAGTCACCAAGATGAGCAGACAGAGTAACTTTAGTTTACAGAGTGTGGCTGAGCTAAGCACCTATGTTGTTCTTATATACTTAGGCCAGTGAAGTCGCAGTTTGGAACCTACCTCAAATACATAAGACATGCATCAAACATGACGTGGCTGCTTCAGGTATTTACAAATGTCAACCTGGACTCTTTAAAAAAATAAAACCAACCACCAAAAAACTCTCACTTCCCAATTCTCCTTCAGATAAACACTGAAGAATAAAATTTCTGCTGGAAGTAAGAAAAGGAGGGACTTGTTCTCAAATGCTTCATACTTTTTTACCATCTAAAAAGAGTTTTAAAACAGCTAAATGCTATTTCAAAGTCAAAGGAAAACTTCAGTATGCATACATCAGTGATGTTTATGGAAGAAAAGAGAAATCTGGCTAAAACAGTGATGGCCTCAACCATAATTCTCAGTGATAACAATTCCCAAAACTATTTAGTTACGCCCCATCATAGGGACACAAAACATTACTGTCCTCTATTCATAAGTTATGTTTGCACAGTTTCTCTTCCACTTACTCAACTGAACACCAGGAGTGGCCATTTCAGCATAAATTAAAATTAATTACAAACCTAGGAACCCTATATAGGATAAACAGCATATGGCATTTCTCTGAAGAGGAGACACAGGTAGGCAGCAAACTGGCTGTGAGTTTGGGTTGGAGACACCAGGCCAACAGCATCAACAGTTAAAAGTGAACTCAAAAGCAAGAGTTGAAAAAAATCAAGACAACAAGAAGACTGGAAAGGACAAACCAGTCTACTACCTATGTTTCCTGTTTATGAGAAAGTCACTCTACCTGGAGTCACCCTGCCTATAATTTTAGCCAATGCCAAAGTAGTTACCTTAGAAACAGGAAACACTTCAGTAGGGCACACTAAGAATGACTTGTCAGAGTCACACCTGTTTTGTTACCTGCTCAAAAAAAAGCTCCTGAGAGCAGCTGCTATGCTTCCTTGCAACAAGTAGGACTCAGAAACAATCTGAGATCATGATGTACCAATCGACTAACGTTGTCTTTTCGGTATTACCTCACTTCTGTCGTAAATACAGTACAAATTATTTGTGGTTTGTTGAAACTAAAACATGAATACTTTCTGGCCTTCTTGAATAAGGAGCAAATGGTACTAATCCAAACTAGAAAACTATTGTAAAGGAGCTGTTGTACCGATACAGCATCTGACAAAACCCAACTGTGGCTATTTCTAGTTTAGAATTATACAAGTCCATTTTACTGGGCAGCGTGTTCTTAACTGGAGGACAGCACTGAGAAGGATTTCTCCCATGTGGTCCCCAAGAAGGTTATGTCACCGGATTATTTACTACAGGTCACTTTTTCCGTATTTTCTGTGGGCACGCCACAATAACACCGATCTCCTACGGAGGCCGCCGAGCCCGGCCCGGGGCAGGCCCGGCCCGGAGTCCTCAAAGCTCCACCTGTCACCACCGGCGTTACACAAGCGAAGGGGTAGAAACGAGCACAGCTCAAGAGCTGGCGGCTTCCCCGCCACCTCGCGACGCTGCCGCCGCCGCCGCCGCCTCCCCCCGCCGCCGAACCGGGAACATCCGCAGCTCCCTCCCCGGACCCTACGGAGTTCGCTCGGTCGCTCAGAGGCGGCCGCAGGACCGGGCAGCGCGGGGGGAGAGGGCCGCGGGTCCCACCGCTGCCTCTCGCCCACGCCGGAGGGCGGCCCGGCCGGGCGGGTGCCTCAGGCGGCCCCGCTGCCCCCAGTGCAAACCGGCC
>VZRL01001639.1:110826-132807 GCA_013397895.1 Origma solitaria | reverse complement strand
AGAGCGGGGGGCCGCGTGAGAGCTGGCCAATCAGAGCCGGGCGACCTCGAGAGACGGCGTCCTGCCGCCCTCCGCGCGGAGACACAGCCGCGCGCCATTGGCCAGGAGGGGCCGAAGTCCTTCCTACTCTCTCAGCCAATCAGAGCTCCATATCACTACCGGCCTGCGCGTGCGCGCCGACGGCCAACCCGCGCTGCCGAGGCCGACCAATGAGCGCGGGGCCTCGCGGGAAGGGGAAGTGGCGGGCAGTGCCAAAGGGCGCGCGGAGTCATGGCGGGGGGGTGCCCTCCCCGATCCTCGCTTCGCTTTACCCCCCTCCCCCCCCCGACGGTGGTACAGCCCCAGGAGCGGTTTTCCCCCGGGCAGCGCCGTGGTACGGGCCCAAGCATTGGAGCTTCTCCCCCCTGGCGCTGCCTTGGTACGGCCCAGGCGCTCTGCCCCACAACATGGCGGCTGCGGGTACCTCAGAGCGCCTGGCGCGGACCCCGAGCGCTCCAGGGCTCATTTTTACCCTCTACCGAAATCCTTCTTCAGTTTGCACCCTCCCGGCTTGCCGGACTCAGTTCCGGAGAGGAAACTCCCCTCAGCCCCTTCCCGCCTGTCTCAGCTACACCACACCCGCCTGCCAGCCCCGGGGGCGACCCTCAGGTGCCACACCAGGACCGGGGCCCACAGAGCCTCCCCTGGCGCCCACCGGCCCTGGGCACGAGGATACCCCGGTGGATGAGGGCCTGAGGAAGACGGTGGGACCTCCCAGCTCCACGCCATCCATCCGAAAGCTCGAAGAGCTGGTATTGCATTTCAGGATGTGGCTATATCCCTGTATCCCACCCGGGAGCATCTCCCACAGAAAACACTTCGTGCTGGCCTGGCACACGCATCACAATGTCACTTTATTGAGTTCCCTCCACTTTCTGCATGTACAAAATACATGTTAAAAGGCCAGTGTTTGTAAACAGTCAGGGGAGCAGTAAGGCAAACAGGAACAGCCACAGCACCTCTGGACCTGCCCTGCCCTCAGCTGCACGAACATGGCGGGAGCACTGAGGGAGCCCAGGTGATCCCAGGTGACAACTGAAGACATGGGCCATTGTGTTCTCCTCCACTTCAGCCAAGGGACCGAAGCACACCTTCAGGAAAGCCAGGGCCACAAGACCCACCAGGTACCAAACCTTCTCATTTTGGTGTGGGATGGGCACTGGAAGGTATTTTGGCATTGGCATCTGCTGAGCATCTCTGCTGGGCTCCATGAGAGCTAGCTCTGTGCTCCCCACATCCAGAACAGCTGGACATGTTCTTTATGCCAAAGGGTCCCCTGATCCCCAGCACCTGCTCGCAGGCAGAAGCCTGGCAAAGGGGCTCGGGACACAGCTGGTGCCATACAAGTGGGGGTTTGGTGGAGCCTGGTTTTGTCAAAAGATGAGGGCACAGATGCTGGAGATCCCTTGGGAGAGGCAGCAGGGATCTGTGCCTTGACAGCATCCCTTGAACATTCCTGCTGTACTTGGGGCTTTTCTTCCTCCTTCTCCATCTGGGTCTCCCTGTCCTGAGCAGCAGTGGGGAGGTCTCCATTTACACACAGCATTAGTAAGAAAAGACCAAGCATTTTCATGTGGGGAAGCACCCATGTGCTGTCACCCCTCCTGCAGCCTCTGGTTGCAGAGGGAAAGAGCCACGTTGAGAAGTACAGGAGCACATACCATGGTTCTCCTTCTCACCACAACAGCCTGTGCTGCTTCCAGAAGATGCAGGAGGTGCAGAGCCAGTTTTTGCACAAATCTGGGCTGAACCTTTGTCACAAATGCATCAATAGGTACACCTGAATTCCTCCCTCCCCAAGGGTTTTAGAAGCCAAACAAGATAAAGAGAAACTCACAGACAGGACAAGAAAATTTTGCTGTTGAGGTTTAACACCCCCAACCAAATCTGCAGCTGGGGGAACTGTTCAACCCAGCAAAAACAGGAATGAAACTATCATCCAGACAGGCAACAGAGGGACAGCCCAGAGCAACACCAGGCATACAGAGTGTAAATGACGAAGGGAACAATATAAAACAAATTAATACTGCTTTATCCCAAAAACATCCCTTAAAACCTAGCCCAGTCCCATTCGCTGGACACCTGGAAGAACAGAATTGTAAACCCAGAGAAGAGTTTTGCTCTATTGTAGTGTCTTCAGTAGGTCGATGTAGTCATAGCAGCTTCTCTACTGAGTGAGCAACCCCTGGCAGGGAAAACTTTGCACTGCCATGTCCCTACCCTAGTGTCATCCTGATCCTCAAAAAAAAAAAAACAACAAATAGGCTGGAAGGCAATGGTCCCCCTTTGTAACACAAAGTGCAGCCCAGGCTGAGGGAGATGTGAGAGTAGGGGTAGGAGACTGGCAGGAAAGCAGAGTTCAAACCAAACATTGACACAGAAGATGACTACAGAGGTGTCTCCCTGTCTGATAAACATGATTACTATTTCCCTTTATGCAGAACACTCTTTCTCCCTCCAAAGTTGGGAGAAGAAGGAGTTATAGCTGTGGAGAGGAGCTCCACCAGCACAAGGGTACACGGATGAGAGCAGCATGGCTTTGCAAACCCCAGCCATGACCCCTTAGTGATGTTAAGGGAGTGATGCCTACCCTGAAGGGCAGAAAGGGCTTGCCCTGGAGGACAGGTCCCCTTACAGTGTTGCTCTGGCTTCACTGGAACCAGGGCTGAGAGCAGCCTGACTGCCTGGTGCCTTAAGACCATGAGATACAAACTACCACAGGGCTTGTTCAGCCAAGCCCCAAGACACAACGGTCCTCTTGGATCTTCCTGACACGCCAATGTGTTTTCTTCCCACTTCCCTTTGGTCCTAGGGGAAATCTCCATCCCCTCAGCAGCAGCAGCGCAGTCCAGCCTGGAGGAGTCAGGCTGTGAGATCCACAAAGATGGCGTTGGCAGTGGTCTGTCCAAAGATGAAGGCTCCAAGGGTGACCATGAACACCCCATAGCTGACCTGGGCCCACCAGCTGTGGATGCAGGAGAACAGGGCACATTTAGAGGGGTCCTTCACCCCAATAGCCACAGGGGAAGCAGGGAGAGGGGAGGCACGTTTCAGTTACCTGATTGCCCTGGTTTCTTGGATCTCAGAGAGCTTCGCTTGAATCAGGCAGAGCCCTGAAAGGCAGGGGAGGCAAATTAGAACCAGATGAGGACTGTCCCCTGGGGACTGAACAGACACTCCATGAAACAGGGAGATGCACTCCCCATTACAGAGCACGGAGTCCAGCCAAAATAGCTGGGCTGCTGACTGTCCTCACACCACATATTTGTCCTGCTCTAAAAATCTCACGGTTCCTGTGTTTCCATCCTGCCCCCTCCCTCTTCGAGACTCAAGGCCATGACACCTCTGTCAGCCCCTGAGCACCCCAGGATGCCGTACCTGGGAAGACAAAGATGAAGCAGGCGGCCAAGCCCCCAATGACAGAGATGACTTTGCCAATGTCAGGGATGAAAAGAGCCAGGAGGAGGGTCAGGAGGAACCAGCTGATGGTCTGAAGCAGGCGTCTCCTCCGCTCCCGAACCACGTCCTCCTCCACTGTTACCCCAGTGTAGCGGAGCCAGAGACCCTCCAAGACAGCCCTGTGGGCACAGACCCAGGATAGAAGGGTTCCCTTGTGCTGCTCCTCCTTCCCACACCAGCCCCATCCTTCTCCCAGTGCTCACCGGCCACAGAAGTGCAGGATGGGGTAGGATGTCAGCACACAGAGGATGATGAAAGCTCGGGCAAGGGCAACAGGGATGTCATTGGAGGGGTAGGACATCAAGACATCCTGCTCCACACCAGCTCCAAAGGTTAGGAAGCCACAGACACCTGTCAGGAATGGAGCAGTCAGGAGGGGACAGGGACAAACCTCCTGAACATCTGTTTGAAGGAGCAGACTTGGATGGATATGGCACAGGACACGTTGCAGAGGGGGTTTGATGGACTCCCCTTTCTTCTCGCTCTGACCCTTCTGGACCAGAGGGTCCCTGCCCTCCTGAAGCTCACAGCCACTCCAAGGACTGTGCCACACTCACATGGTGTCCCCTCACTTACCAGTGCCTGTGTAGACAAAGAGAGCAATCACCATGGCTGCTGTCACCACTGCCCCCCAGGTCTTCACCTCTGGCTGCTTCATGCTGTTAAAGACGGGCACGCTGCTCACATGGCACTGCCAGGACACAGAGAGAGTGGGGATACGTGATGGGCTGAACCACATGGGATCCCACTCCTGATATGCCACATTTGTTATGATATCGTGATCCCCCAGGTTTGTCACTGGAGAAGAAAAGGGGGGGGATAGGCTGCCCTGTAATCCCTAACTAGGGTAAAATGGGTCGACCTCCATCCAGAGGTGGTGAGATGTTAGAAAGGCTTCAGCCTCCTCACAAAGCTGTGCAGTGAGCACATGGGCAGGGTTTTAGCTGATCACCCAGCTGATCACACAGGCAGGGTTTTAGTCTGCCACCCAAGCAACTACAGGGTGGAAGGGGAGAGCCAAGCTCGTGGCCTTACCTGGAACCCAAAGCAGATGGTGGGCATGGCATTGAAGACAGCTGTCCAGGTGGAGGGGCTGGCAGGAGAGAAACACCCACCAGTCAGACCAGGACCCCTGTGCCCCCCATCCAGAGCCCCAGGGGAGGATGAGCTAGTAGTGCTCAGTGTCTTCGCTGTTACTGCATCCCCCCACCCAGGATGATGCTATTGCATGGAACAAGGCTTTCCTGGGACCTGCTACTCCCTGAAGCCCAGGGCCTTTCACTGAGACAGAACCAGCCAAACCTGAGCATACAAAAGCAAAAATATCAGTAAAAAATAAGGATCTAGTTGGGTAGTGCAGAAAACTGGTCTGACCTTTGCTCTGCCATAAAATTCCTGCACTGGATGCAGAAATATCCCCACACTGTGAGGAAGGGAATAAGCCACAGTGGCTGTGCTGGCCAAGGAAATAACCAAAATCATCCAAATATAGACACAGCTCTTGTTGCTGGGCGAGCAAAAGCACTGCACAGGGAATCCAGGGCCCGGATGTATCAGAGATAAAAGCCAATCAGTGCTCATCAAAACCTGTGATGGAGCTATGGGGACCTTTAAGAGGTCCTTTTCCTCTTCTTCACCATCTGCTCCTCTGAAACATGCAGAGGCGCAGCCACTTGGGAGCTTCTGGCAGCAACGTGCAGAGTCCCCAGGACCAGGGATGGGACTCATGAAAGATTTGTCCCCAGCCTTTGCAGCCCTCGCTCCCACACCCCTGCCTGGCTCTGCCATGCTGTGATAGCCACTGTCAATATCGCGTCCCTTGCTCTCACCTGGTGGGGATCTCCACAGGCACCAGCTCCTTGTCAGGCCAGATGTACTTGATGATAATGACTGCTGTGACATACCACGTGCCAATCACACTGAGGGAGCTGTGAGAGGGGATAGGAGGCCATCAGTGGTCTGCCTCCCCACTTCATGGAGGGTCTCCTCACAGCCTCTCCATCCCCATCTTCCCCCCTGCACAGCCCAGGCTACCCCCTTCCTGCCTATCAGACCCATTTTTGCTCTCCCTTCCCATGGGAATATACCAAGAAATGCCACCCCTTGTTCCCCAAGCAGATGCCAACACAATTCTGTTGCATTTGGGAGTTATCCCATGCTTCCATGAGTGGCAAACCTGCCAGACTTGGGTTTCGGGCTGGAGAAAGAAGCGAGTGTTGAAGCAGTGACACTCCTTGGTGCCCCTGGCTGCTCCAGCAGCCAGGTCACACTAAAATGCTTGGTGGAGCAGGGCTGGTCTGCAGACCACTTGGCCTAGGGACACTTACTGGCTCTCCTTTCTGCTGGATTGCCAGCTCCAAAGATAGGAGACAACGCAGTTGAAAGCAGTTCTCCCTGCTTCCTCCAATGCACAGAAGGGAGGGACACAAGCCCTGAAATACCGCACTGTGGCTGCACGTTGCTCAGAAGCTCCTCTGCTTCCCAGATGGGGAAAATGAGGCATGGGAAGGCAGAGGGTGAGTGGGCAGATATGGCACTAGAACCACAGCATTTCCAGTCCCTGTCCCCTGCAACTGTGCTTAGGTGGGTGCTGGCTGGCCCACTCCAACTCTCAGCCCCAGAGGGCTCTCCCCACCCACCTGGCATATTTTTGGAAGCCGATCTCCTTGGGGATGGAGAGGGGCAGGATGAGGAGGAAGGCAGTGATGCTGATGGTGAACTTGCGGTCTGTGTACCAGCAGCTGCTCCCAGCTTCCTCAGGCTCCTTCACCAGAGCAGCAATGACTGTGGGGACAATTGAGACAGTCAGGTTGGCCCTTCCAGCTGAAGGGACAACAACTGGTTATTATTTGCTCTGTGGGACACACTTACTCTTGTCCTCCTGGTCTCCAATGATGATGAGAAAGGCGATGCAGGTGCCAAAGGTGTAGACAGCGATGGCCACCTCACACAGCACACCAGGCACCTTCCCGCAGACAGCCCACACAACCTCCTGGTAGGTGCGTTCATTGCTGGCCTGAGAGCAGTAGGCCAGGATGACCAAGCCTCCAATGATGAAGATCAACATGCACTGGGATGGGGGAGAGACAGGGAGGGAACACTGAGCCAACAATATGGCAGGGCCCCCAGAACCACCCTGGGCAACCACCCTTGAACATACTGAGCACCTCTGGTGCACTTCACCCAAAAGAGATTCTTCCCAGAAGCTTGGTCCTCCCCAAGCCCTTTCTGGGGCACCACATGTCCCTCCCATGCACCCTCCCAGGATAGGGCAGGGGACTGTCCCTTCCCCACTCTCTCACCATCTGCAGGGCGATGCCTGCAGCCACACCGCCAGCCATGCTGAAGGCAGCAGGGAAGTTGAGCAGCCCAGCCCCGAGGGCAGCGTTGACCACAATGAAGACAGCTCCCAGAGCCGACGTGGCCCCCAGACCATTTCCTTGGCTCTCTGCATTTTTGGGCACCGTCTCCACGCTAGGGCTCTGCAGGAGCCTGGCCCGTTCGCCAGCATCATCACTCCACTCCCAATCCTTGTAGTCACTGTTGATGCTCCCAGTGCCCTGAGCCATTGTCCCTCCTTGGGTGGCACACGCCACTGTCCACGTCCCACTAGTGGTTCTGCACCAGGCTTAGCCAGGCACCTCGAGGAGGGTCCTCAGCCAGTGCTGGCTCCATCAGGCAGGGAGGGGAGCAAACAGGCTGGGATGCAGCAACACGGAGTCAGGCACTTATCCTACAAGGGGATGAAGAACGCCACTGCTACATGTTAGTTACATTATGTTAACAAGGGACAACCTGGGCTTAGGGGAAATGAGTTCCCTGGGTCTTAGCTTGGGAGGTCACAGCACACACACACACACACACCAGAGATACAGCAGGAGAACTCACCTCTTGTCCCTCAAATCCAGGGAGAGGTCACCACTGCTGTCAGACAGGGGACTGAGCCCCGGCTGTGGGGCTGAGGAGCTGCAGCCTCACAGCAGGACTCGCCTTTCTTTGGGGACAAGATCCAGCGTCATGGATCACTTCCTGATTTTCAACCCCAATTCCTGCAAGCTCTGCAAGAGCCGCTGTGCACGTGCTCCTGAGTAAAGGGCAAGGCTGGGCTCAACAGGAATGACCGGTGTGTGGCAGAAAACACTATGTCAACAGGAAAAGCAGGACTAGCCCCTTTCAGTGCATCCCCCCGGGTGACCACCAGCAGGAGATGATGTCTCAGAAGCTTTTGAAGATCTGGTGTTTCCAGCATTGCAGCCCTTGGGGGTTTGAAGGTCCAAATTTCATCTCAGTGCCTCCAAGCTGGAGGAGATCGACTCTCACAACCTGGCAGGATTTTGCAGGAATCTACACGGCCACGAGAAATTTCTTTTCAAGGAAATTTGGTTTTCATCCCTAGAGGATATCTACAGAGATGCTTCCTCCCCAGCTCACTCCCGGCTTCTGGGCTATTTAAACGCTGTGCTTGTGCTATGAATCCTCTATAAAGATTCCTGGGAAAGGGGAGGAAGGGCCGCCCTCTGCCCCGTGGGTAGGAACGCGTAGGGGACAGGCCGGTGGGTCCGCGTGGGCTGCAGTTCCCACCCGGCAGAGGATGCTGCAGGGGGTCGTCGGTGCTTCTACCATGGCCTGGGGGAGGATGCTGAAGGGTGTCGTTTCCCTCCACGCAAAGCCGCCACACTGACAGCTAGAAACCCCGAGAGCAGACGCTTCTCCGAGGGTGACTCGACAGCCCCGCGGCCCCGCGCGGGCCCCGGCGGCGCCCCCCGCCCGGAGGAGCAAGGCCCGGAGCCGGTGACGTTCAGCCCGCGCTCGCAGGGGATGCCCTGGGGGACACGACGCTACCCCAGCGGGTCGTTGGGCTCCCCCCCGTGTGTGCCCCCGGTACCTCCGTACCCCGGTCCCACTCACCAGGTAGGAGCGCGCTCTGCTTCGCCGCCTTCGGCCCCGGCCCCGGCCGGGCTCGGCAGCAGCGGAGGCGCGGCGGCGGCTCCGCCCTGCCCGCTGCACGCCGGGGGTTGTAGTCCGGCCCCGGAGGCCGGGGTACATCAGCGAAGGGGGAAATTCCCCTTCGGGTAGCACTTCCCAGTGGCTGAGCCCGCGGGGACCCGCAGCAAGGAGAGTGCGAGAGACAGGGCTGTGCTCCAGGGTGCTTTTATTGTACAGAGAACGGGAAGGAGAACAGTCCCACGTAGGGTAAGAGGGCAGGAGGCAGCAGCTCCAGAGCCACGCAGAACCGGGGACCACAGCACAGGAAACCACAGCGCCGTGGGGGAGCACCTGCGGCGTGTGCAGCACGGAAAGCGGTTTATTGCACAAAGGACAGCAAGCAGCGGCTGTGGGCATCTGGCCAGTAAACAAACGGCGTGGGAGCGGAAACCCTGTCAGGGAGCGGCGGGAGGATCCAGCCTTCCAGCAACTGTGGCAACAACGTGCACTAGACTGAGACAGGTGTGCTAGAACAGACCTGTCCCAGCTCCAAGGGACACACAGCTGCTCTGGGCTGGAACGGGAAATGAGGGCTGCCCTGCTAAATATCTTGGTATGGCTACAGAGGGGAAAGGTGCCAGCAGATGAAGAAAGCTCACAGACTCAGAGGTAATGCCTCCAGGTCCACCTCGGGAGACTCCACTCCATCGCGTGCCAGTGGCCAAGGATGGCCCCATGTCCCAAGGCAGACAGCCTTTGGAAATTTGTCTTCTCCCCAGCAACACCTACATTCAACCCCGTAGGCTTCAATTTCAGCTCCATGACACCAGCTCCCACCTGGACCACCTCAGTTCTCACACCCCTGTGCTCCTGGGGCACACCTGTGGGAACTGCCTCTCTCTCTACACGGGATTCTCAGCTCAGGGTTTCACTGGTCATATAAGAGCTCCTGTGCTGGCATGTCCCTGAGAGGGAATGTTTGGTGCATGGAAGGAACAGGATCCAGCTGCACACTGACAGGATGAAGTCCCCAGCTCAACATAGCCATGCACCAGTTTATTTGGATTAAAAATCAGAGTCCAGTAAGTAAGGGCCTCAGGGACACTTGGTTTAGAAGGACAGAATGTTTTTCCAGTCATCACCTCTCAAGATCTCTGTTTTCTGGTGTCGCCAGAGATGTGGTTGAACAGAAGTGATGAGAGGGATGCCCCACACCCTCACGTGAGGGGGGACACTGCAGGGCCAGCCTCTTGGCTTACAGCTTTGGGACACACACAAAGACTGCAGGGAGGGCCGCTGGAGGTATAGGGCTGGACTGCTGGACTTAGGACAGGAATGGGGCGAGGCAGAGACCACCAGAGAGCAGTTTTCAGAGGAGATTCTTATTGGGGGGAATGAGAAATTGTTTCACCTCCGGGCACGAAAGCGAAGTCAGGAGAACCAGACAGGTTTGAAAGAGGGACACTGGTCTGCCCCACGCACCGATGCCACTGTGAATTACACCTGAAAGGAGAGTCCCAGATGGAAAGAGTGCAGCCAACGACGGAGCAGAGTTTGGTAGTGCGAAGTCCTCAGAGCTGGTTGTCAGAGGACAGCTTTGGTGCTGCCCAGCCCCAGGCTGGGATGATGGAGCCTGCTGGCAGCAGGGACTGGCTGAGGAGGTCAAAGGAGCGCACCGGAGCAGCCCTCCAACTCAGCCCAGCCAGCTCCCTGCCTTCAGCTGCTTGGGCCAGCAGCCAACAGCCTCACAAAGCCTTCTCATGGAGAAATGTGTGTGGAGAAGCCTTTGGTTCCTACACTGGTAGGATGGCATTGCTAAGCATTTGCTTCCTCCAGAATAGGTAGGTGCTGGGGCTGATCGAGAAAGGATGGACAGCAGGGAAGAATGGCTGTGATGAGCAGGAGCCAGCAATGATGACCCTGCTCCACAATACAGGGCGGATTCAACTAGGCTTCTACAACAACTCATCTACAAGATACATTCAGCAGCGGCTTCAAGTGCTGTGGTTGGAAGTATTCTGCTTGTTTCTTTTCCCTCCCCATCTTCCACGGGTGGGGAAGGGAAAGCCACCAGCTCCAGGGCACACCTTTGTCTTTACTTTGTGACTTGATGGATGGCATGAGCCAGGTAACCTACGTTGCCAGACGTAACTCCTGCCACAGAGATGCGTCCATCCTTTGTCATGTAGACAGAAAACTCCTTGGTCAGCCGCTCCACCTGGGGTGAAAGAGCAAAGTTCAAACTGCAGGCCAACCTCTGCTCTGCCAGCAAAGTGCAAATTTACCGAGCTTGCTGAAACTCAAAGCTAACCGGGTGCCAGCAAACAGGGCATCCCATTACCTGCAGAGCCAGCAGTGTACCCTGTGCACCAAGAGAGATGCTGCTCGGCTCTGCAGATGTTCAGCTGCAAGAGTCACCTCACTTGAGCTGACCTTTAAGGTCACCTCAGAGCAGCATCAAGTGACTGCTTGCTTTCATAGATATGACAGCTACGTTTACTTTCAACTTCCCCAAATACAGCAGGAAACAGAGCAAGACCCAGGTCCCCATGATGTGCCAGTGCTTAGGGCTTGGAGGATGTTCCTCCTGAGGAAGACCTGCTTACAAGGGCTCATTTTGGCATCCACAGTCAAAAACGTATTGACAAGGACCACAAATGACACTTTGAGACCACGGGAATTGCATTTACCTGCTCAGGCTTCAGCCCTGTGAAGCAGAACATGCCTATCTGGTCAGTGATGTGCTGCCAGTTGTGGGAGGATCCTTCTTTCTTGAGGTTGGACACCAGCTGAGTTCGCATGCTGATGATCCGGTCAGCCATGCCTTTCACCTCTGTGAGCCTGAGAAGCCAACCCAGGAACCACTCTGAGCAGGGCTGGAACACACCAACACTGCTCTCCCCACCCCACTTACTGGGAATCGACCTCTCCACCTGGAGGGGCCCCATAGGGGGATGCAGATGTGCAAAGATCAAGAAGCATGAGGATGTAGCTCCAGCTGGAAGAGCTGCTTCCTTTTCCTGATACCTGAAGGTGACCGCTTTTTATTTATTCCATTGCTGTTGGACACTACTACCAGAGTATAGACATCTCTCATGTCTGAAAGCCACGGGTCAGCTGGATGCCCCATGGCAGCACTACTCAAACCCAGATAAGACAGTATCTGCAGATAAACCAAGGGTGCAGGGGTAGCACTGGCAAAGGCCCTGCTCCAAAATAGCACAGCTAGGAAATGTCTCTGCTGGGCCCTGGATCAGGCACAAGTGTCAGGCTGCCAAAAGAACACAACCCCCAGCGAGGCCACAGCACACTGCCAGCCTTTGTTCTGCCAGGCCAGCTGCTGGGAGGGGCCCAGCACCAGGGGGCTGGGAAAACACCACAGACTCACACCAAGAAGCAGGCTTAGGGCATGAGGATTACATTCCTGGGTCTTATTCCCAGGGGGCTTACACCTTCCACTTCCACTTCCCCCACATGAGACACACTACATGGCTGCAACACCTCAGACTTTTATGCTTCTTGGAGAGGCAGCTCCTGCAGCCCACAATCCTGTGGGAGCTTTATCCCCTCCCTTACAGTGTTTTCTGCCTTGGTAACACAAGGAAAACCTGTTTGCGTCAGGTTAAACCCCTATCAGCTGATGCCAGGACATAAGCAGGGATTTCTCCAGAGTAAACATGGTTTTGACTGCTCCTGAAACTAAGAGCTGCCTGTGACAGCAGCACACAGTAAGCACAGCGCAGGGCTACACAAAGAGACCTCACTGTCATGAGCATTACAGATTTCTTCTTACCATTCCTTCCGTAGGTCAGGGGTGTTCAGGATCATAGAGGCAATGCGGGCTCCATTCACGGGTGGGTTGGAATACATGGGGCGGATGAGGATCTTCAACTGTGATTCAACCCTCTTGGCTTCATCTGCATCACTGCAGATCACTGTGAAGGCACCCGCACGCTCTCCTGAAAGAGAATCACAGAATATCCTGAGTTGGAAGGGTCGAGTCCAGTTTTTGGCTGTCCACAGAACAACCCCAGGAATCCCATGATGCATCTAACAGCATTGTCTGAACACTCCTTAAGCTCTGTCAGGCTTAGTGTTATGACCACTTCCTTGGGGAGCCTGTTCCAGTGCCCAACCACCCTCTGGATGAAGAACCTTTTCCTAATATCCAGCCTAAATCCTCCCTGACACAGTTCTATGGCATTCCCTTGGGTCCTGTCACTGGTCACAGAGAGCAGATGCTGCCCCTTGGAAGGAAGCTGATGCCTGCAATAAGCTCTACCCTCAGTCTTCTCCAGGTAGAGCAAGCAAAGTGTCCTCAGCTGCTCCCTTGTATGGCTCCTGCTTTAGACCATTCACCATCCTTGTAGCCTCTTTTGGACACTCTCTAAAAGCTTTATCTCCTTCTTATACTGTGGCACCCAATGCCACACAGCTTTAGTGGATCCCTGTTCAGTAGAAAGGTCTCCACCAGCTCCCAACAGGTTATCCTTGCTCAGTACTGCAGGATGAACACAGGCAGCAGGAAGACACTGGCTATTAAACGCCAGGGGTACTGGGGTCCCACCAGTAAGGAAATGGATGAAACTATGTCCTTGCCATGTGCCCTACTCACCGTACAGCCCCATGTTCTTAGCGAAGGACTGTGACAGGACGATGTTGATGCCCTGATCAATGAAATACCGCACAGCCCAGGCATCCCGGTTGATGTCCCCACTGGCAAAGCCCTGGTAGGCCATGTCAAAGTACACGAGGAGGTTTCGTTTCTGCCAGCAAAGACGGAAGAAAAGAGTGTCACAGAAGCTGAGCACTCCTCCAAGGAGCAGGGCAGCAGGCTGAGAAGAGCCATGCAGACAGCGGCCTGTCCACCTGCAGCCATTCTCCTCCAGAAAGAGAGCCATTCCCCTTCATTTCCCATAGGGAAAACAGCCCCAAACCTGCAGCTACCCAACACACATCGAAATAGCAGCTAAGGCCCCTCCAGTGCATTTATGGGATGTGCAAGTCTGGCCCAGGAAGCAGAAGTAGATTCAACAGTAATAAAATAGTCTATTTCAATATCTTTTCTATCATCGGTTTCCAGGAAAATCACCTGGGAACTCTCTAAAGCTAGGAAGATAACCCAGATGCACTGCCCCTTAGTCAGGAGACCAACCATTCTGTAAGCCACAGAAGTCACTTTGATATCTACCAATTCACGGAACACTACTAATGCCACGCATCTCAAAGCCAAATTTCACTGGCTACAGACTTGAGGGAGCAGCAGGAAGGAGGAGAAGGTAGAACCTGTCCCTGTCTGTTTCCAGCTGAAGCTTGCAAGGAGACACCAGGCATGTGAGAGATCTTCCAGCATTTTTAATACACCAGCACTGGGTGCTCCACTCCAGCAATCACAGCTCATGCTTTCAACCCTGCTGCTCTCCTTTCAGGTCTCCCTACTCCAGCTTCCTGGGAAGGTGCCAGCAGAAAGCCAACGCTCAGCTAGAAGCTTTCTGGGCGCATTTGCCTGGCTCCTGTCAGAAACATGACACCCATCCTGGCTTCAGGGAAGGGAATAACCTTTAGCAAAGTGAAGACCAGGTGCCACCCGTGAAAGGCCAGAGATGTGGTTTTCCCAGGAATGGCACAGTACCCCTGGGACATTGCTCACCTTCACTGTAGCTGCCAGCTCCTTCCATTGCTCCTGCCGGGGATCCACCCCAGTGGGGTTGTGAGCACAAGCATGTAAGAGGATGATGCTCTTCTCTGGAATTTTCTAAAGAAGATGTTACAGAGAATTAATTATTAATGATATCTGAACACTCTCCTCAGCAGATGAGACAGCTTTGATGAGCTCTGCAAGGCTTCTCGCCTTGATTTAATGCCTTCAGGCATCATAGAATGACAGAATATTCCAAGTTTGAATGGACCCATAAGGATCACTGAGTCCAACTCTTGGCCCTGCACAGGACAACCCCAAGAACCACACTATGTGCCTGAAATGTTCAAACACTCGTTGAACCCTGGCAGACTTGGTGCCATGACCACTTTCCTTGGGGAGCCTGTTTCAGTGCCCAACCACCTTCTGGGTGAAAAATCTTTTCCTAATATCCAACCTAAACCTCCCTTGACACAGCTTCATGCCACTTCATCACACCTAGGGTAAAGTAAGATCACCCATTTCCTCACATGACCTCCCTTCTTCCAGGCATGGAAGGTAACTCACAGAAATATCATCCATGGCTCCAGAGAAGTCAAGGCTGCACGTCTTGGGGTCATAGTAGCGATAAGCCTGAAGCTGCATGCCAGCATCACGAAAAATGGGGGTGTGATTGCCCCAGGACGGTTTGGGTAGATACACATCACGGCTGGCCTTGAAGAACCGTTGCTGTCAACAGAAAGACAGAGTGTTCAAACAGGTTGAATACATTCAAACAGAAAATCCTAAAGATTCAGCTCTAGTCAAAATATGTCCTTTCCTTCCATGGCTGGCCAGGGACTCACCAAAAAGTTGGCTCCAATTCGCAGAGATCCAGTCCCAGAAATACCCTGCACAGTAACATACTGCAAGGAAAGAAAAAAGTATCTGAGCCTGAGCAGCCATGTTGTGATACAGGGAGAGAACAGTCACTATGTCAGCACTGGCAGCAGCACACCAAAACAAGGACAAGGGGCTGGAGGGACTGCAGGGGACAGCAACTCCAGCTCCAAGGCAGGGAGTTGGGCTCCCTGGCAAGGTAAAATCCCCTCCTTGGACAGGGCTGTTTCACCCCAGCCTTCAGAGGAGGCAGTTATCCTTGGGCCCAGCCAGCCCACAACACAGAAGCATCAGTACCCCACCAGTTCTTCCACGTTTGCTGGGCACCCACATACCAACCATGTGTCAGACAGTGCTGCCTGCCCCCCATGTCCCGGCTTCTCCTTACCCGTCCACTCTTGAAAGCCTCACTGTTTTCCCCCAGAGCCAGTTCTGCGGATGCCCGGGTGAAATCCGCTAGTCCCCCAATGGGCAAGTACTCCTTATCCATCTTCTTGGATGCTATCATGGCCTCCGCCTGGAAAGGAGGACACAAGTTCAGCAAGGAAGGCATCACTGTGGAGAGGATGATGGACAGCTCAAGGTCACTTCTCTGCACATTTGCTTGCTCAAAAGAGGCAAAGGTTGGTTTACAGGAGTTTCTCTCCAGGGTTCATTCCAAGCAAGGGGCAGCAGTAAACATTTCAGATGAAACCCAGCAGCCACTAGAGCCATCAGTGGGTGACAGCGTTGGTACAGTGGAGCCAGGAAGCTCAGCACCAGAGGAGAGCACCACTTCAGCCCATTACAAGTTACTGCTGCTGCACAAGGACACACATTTCTTTGCCCAAGCTGGAATTGTCCTGCAGGAAGGCAAGACTTGAGTATTACTGCGAGGCAGATAGTATCTCTACCTAGGAGACATCCCCAAATCAGGTATGGTAGCACATCTTTCAAAGGGCCTTGTCATGCTAGAAGTGGGACAGACCCTGGCGGTATTCACATACCACCAGGAAACTGTCCTTGTTGCTCCACCCAGGCTCCCTAGTTGTGACCCAGCTCCACAGGGAGAGGGAGGGCAAGGGATGGCTTTAAAGCCCACACTGATGAGACACATGGACCAGGCACCCTCTCTGCACCCTCCCTGTCGATATGTGTACAGCCAATCAATGCCTGTGTCAGCTGCCAGCTATTTAACAGCCTATTTCTACCCCCACAGCCCTGAAAGACCTCGTAATCCCCTCAAGGGCAATGTCCACACCCAGCTCCCTGGGCTGGAGTTTTAGACTGGCTTAGGGAGAAACTGGTAACATCGGCTCAGCAGAATTTTCTAAGACTAATCCATTAAGGGGCCAATGGCAGCTCTTTCCTCCCTTGCGGGGTGCCCTAGGAACATCAGCCTATTCAGTAAACACCTTGAAGTTCAGAGGACAGGTGCATTGGAGGGCTCATGGAAGTCAGCAATGAGTTAGAGTTACCTGAATGGGAACAGGACATGTATTTCTTGTTTTATCCTGCACTACTTAACTGCTCTGTCGTGTCTCAAAAGCATTAGTCCTGCTAAGGGAGACATCCAGGAATACTGTCCTGCTCTGTTAGAGACAAAGCTTGTTTTAAGGACCAACAGACAAAACTTGCTTAGTGGCCTTCCCCCTCCCTGACCCCCTCAGTGTACCTCACACCTGGACCTGGATCTGGCCCTGCCCAGCAGCCAGAACCCAGCTCACCTTGCGAACACAGTTCAGGACATATGGCTTCCCATTGTCATCCCGGTATGCCCCCACACCCAGGTTCATCTTCTTGGAGTTGGTGTCGCGCTTGTAAGCTTCTGTAACCCCCAGGATGGGGTCGGGGGGACCCATCTCCACGTGGGACCACCATGAGCTAAATGGAGAAACAAGAAGCTAAGCATTAGGGTTGAGGACTGGGCAGAGATGTGCAACAACAGAAACCCTCAAAGGAAATCTTGTCTTTAAACCACTGAAAAAGGTACAAATAGTGTTAAGAGAATTATCTAGAAAACCAAAACAAACCCTTTAAGCTCACATCTTACATTGCAGAATGGGCAAAGAGCCTCAGTTCACTGTGGCTGAAGATAACTGGCTCCATCTCAGTCATTAGCATGTCGAAATGGTCCTGTTTGCCTTATGTGCTAACACCACAAAGAGCCCAGGAAACAGAAGCCTTGAACTCTTATGTTCTGGACAAGTGCCCAGAGGCTGCAGGTGGGATTGCACAGGTTATTCACCTCCAGAGAACCTTGGCCAGACCAGGCAATTGCACAAGGCATAAATGTGGAGCCTCTTCCAAACTCCTGGAAGGGCTCTAGTACATGAAAACTAGTTTGTTTTTCTCCCAGTATCAGCTGACATAACAAACATATTTCCACTCCTTGCCCTACAAACTCTGCTTCCCGTGGTGTTGTAGACAAATGTTGTTTTCCAGAAAATCACAGAAGACAGTTTCTTCTCCATCTGACAAGCGACAAGCTCTGATGTGAAGACCCTGCCCCTGCTGTCAAGCATGAAACCTCCCTGCATCAGGAGGAGCTTTCTGCTCCCCCAGCACAAGGAGCCACCTGCCTCTGCCCTGCTGGCAGCACACCCTGAAGATGGAGAGGCTCTGGTAATGTCAAGGGCAGAGCAGACCATGCTATAAAAAGAAAACTGTTATTTCCTTTGGCCACAGTTTCCCTCCTGTCCCATGTCCAGGCTTTGCAGGCCCGCAGACAGTGCAGGAGCAGCAGTGTGGTGGTTTTTAACCTGCCTGGCAGATGGCTGTGGCTGTCACAGCCACCTCCTGAAGGCACTGCATGCAGCTCTGAGCATCCTGACTCATGACACAGGCGCCTACCCAGGTCCCCCAACTTGGTGGGGAACAAAGGGGTACAATAAAGGTAGATTGGGTTTATCTCCTGGGGGGCAGAACTCAAGCCTTGATTGCTGAAGGAGATACACTGAGACAAGAGATATCAGCTTTACTAAGCTTTGCAGCCCTAGAAAGGCTACCTCATCTGATAACAAGATCCTTTCCCAACTTGTGAATGCTGTCCTGGGGCTGGTTCCTGCCCCAGGCAATGCAGGCAGGGTGGAGCCAGCCCAGGGCCAGCCAGACCTCCAGCTGAGTGTGTAGTGCAGATTCTGTAGGCAGATACAGATCTGTGGGTAGCAGGGCCAGGTGGTTTAAGGAAGCTAACATCAGCAGCAGAACTCAGAAAACCATCTTTTCTCTCCACTCTGTCCCTGTTTTATATCCATTTAGACCCACTTTACTCACTACAGAAACATATTTTGCGCTGTCCCATGCATATAGATTTCATCTCATGGAGCCCCAAATGTCATTTGCCCTCTTCAGACTAACTGCTCTTCCCATGTGTACACTATTTCCAAATTTAAAAAAAGTCTATTTCTCTTTTCTTTGAGGCTTTGAGGAAGAGGTAGAGCCACCTCAGGTAGTTTAAAAATGGAAGATGTGCTTAACGTTTTTTAGACCACTAACCAGTCTTAATTACCGTTTAAGTACAGGATCAGCTTGGAAAGGAAGATGAGTCAGTCATGCCAGCAAACACACACCCTCCAGAGAGGGACAGGGGCTGCAGCCAGTGTGGAGGGAGTGACCTGGGGAACCAACCTAAGCAGGACATGTCAAGGGGGCTGTCAGGGCAAAATCCTGCTGCAGATTCAGGTGGCTTTGGACAAACCTCTCCCAGTGCCTTCCTGGCAGTGGAGAGGCAGGGAAAGAGAGAAACACTGAGCAGGAGTGTGTTCTCTCTGCAGTTTACCTGGTCTAGGATTATTCTGGTATCAAGGGCTGCAGGAGCCTGGCCATCTATTTTAAAGAGCTGCTACTTTGGAGATGGTGACAGCACCTTCTTTCTGCTGGGCTTTTCCTCAAGCAGCTTACAGTGTTTGGGGTATTTAGGTGCCGATCCTGCTCAGGCTTAGGCAGGTCACTGAGCTCCTAACATACTGCAATTAATGCTGATCCTGCGGGCATTTACCTAAGCTGCAGCACTCCAGAGAGTTAAGTACGTTTGTTCTGAGCCGGTTTTTCTGTCAGCTTAAGGCACCGAAGGGTAGGTTTAGAACTTATTTTCCCGTTCTCAGCATGAAGGCTTCCAGGTGAAACAAGACTCCTCTGGTGTTTCCAGGGAGGTGAACTTGCAGGAAGACAGGAGAAAAAAGTCTAGGCTGAGTTGTCCAAACACATCAGGATACCAAAGAGATCACAGAGGCAAAACTTTCCCAAAGGGGCTTGGGAAAAATTTCTGTACTAGGGATCCAAGGCCACAAACCCCAACACACTGCTACCCCTGTTACCGTTGTCCCTGCAGTGCCTTGTGTTTTATTTTGAGCAATTAAAAGAACACTGGGCTTGAATAAAGGTCAAAGCTATAAACTGCACAGCTCTGCCAGGCCAGAGGTATTTCAGTGCGGAAAACTAACCAGAGGTAAACTTAAGTTGGGGTTGAACTACCCAAGGGATACTCGACGTAAGCCGAAGGAAGCACATTCTCTAGCTACAGGACTTCAACAGAGAAGGCCCAGTCAGAGTTTAAATGCTCAGCAGAGCTGGTATCCAAATAGTCTCTGTACTCCTCTGGCTGGTCTTCTGAGCTTGTTTAATGCACAGCTGCAAGTGCAGTGGAACAGAGAGGGTGGGAAAATGCACCAGGAACTGCATAAACTGGCAACACCTTTCAAAAATGTATGTGGAACTTATGCCTCAAGTGAACAGACCTAAGAGGTGACTAAGGACCCAAGCCAAGCCCGGAGAGCAAGCATTTACAAGCCCAGTGAAGGTTTCCATTGTGGAGAGGCCAGCCCACGTTCCCTGAGGTACTGCCACATAAGATACTGGATTTCAGAAGCTCTGCCAAAGCCCCCATAGCAGTTCTGCAAGCCAGAGCAGAGCCAAGGGGCCAAAGGCTGTCAGGCTGTCCAAAGGCTGTCAGGCTCTCCGGATACCACAGCTAAAGCAAATATTTACACGAGAACAATGCCAACAGGCTGCTGGCTACTACAGAGCCTTTCAAGCCTACAAATTCCTTGTCCCAGTGAGCTTCAGGCAAGCTTTCCACCAAGAAAAGTACTTAAATAGCTGTCTTGTGATACATCAGAATAGCAGACTGAGTTATCACCCTAATTAGCATATGTATGTCAAGGGAGCCGTTTTAACCATTTCCTATCTCTTTATCTCTGGTCTGATTTCAGAAAGAGCATTCTCCACACAGAGTAATGGTAGCAGCTAGAGCAGCACATTATATTGAGGAAGATAAGGAAACAGAAACTGCTAATCACTGCTTGGCTTCCCTTGTTGCATAATAAGCCACTATTCCTGAACAGGAAAAAGGGGGGCTGTGCACAGAGGCTCTGACGCTCCTTACTCACAAAACTTAACAGCCTCTCTTGCATGACCTCAATTCACTTTGGTAATTTATAGTTTGCTGTATAACAAGCTTGAGAAAAGCAAAGCTTATGCCAGCAGGCTCCATACCTTTAACAGGCCTGCTACAGTCCATAGGCACAAAACACAAGTTCTAGATACCTGCCCTTCTGTCCCTGCTGAGAACAGTCAGAAGGCTGGTTTAGAAGCAGCAGTGACTGGGAGCATTCTTCTCACAAAGATTTATCGATATCTAATAGCCTTGTTTATCTGCTGGAACTGGGATTTGAAAAAACCACTGCTTTCCTGCTCTGACATGGGCTGGAAACTGTTTCTTAGAGCTTTCCTCAACAGTGAGGGCCCAGAGTCAAAGGGTTCTGAAGGTAGCAAGGCCTTGTCCAGATCCCTCTGCACACTCTGCTTCTTGGCCATCTGGTCTTGGTGTTCCCAGCCTTTGTACTTTGTGGAGCTGTTCTGGGCTCTTCACACAGCTCCAGCAGCACCCTATACCCTTCTATCCAACCCTCTGCTGACCACAGACAGCAGCATCCAGAGCTGCTGTGCAGGACTGGTCCTCACAGAAACACCATCGCTCCCACCCTGCTTCTGCCAGGCTCTGACCCCTGAGAGCACAGCTCTAGCACAGCCAGCAGTATTCCCACCCCATTCCATGGATCATGGGGCACTGTAGACCTGCTGCACCGTACATGATCCCCAGGCCCACTGCACAGTGCAGAGGTCCCTTTGGTTCCACTACACAGGTGCTGCCAGACAGCAGCACCTCAGCCCCATTTCAGAACACACAGAATACTGGAATGGTTTATGCTGGAAGAGACCTGAAAGATTATCTTGTCCAAACCCTTGACAGACAGGGACACCTTCCACTAGACCAGGTTGCTCCAAGCCCTGTCCAACCTGGCGTTGAATGCTTCCAGGGATGAGACAGGCAGTTTCTCTGGAAAACCTGTGCCAGGGCCTCCCCACCCTCACAAGGAAGAATTTCTTCCCAATATCTAATCTAACTCCACCCTCTGAAAATCTAAAGCTATTCCCCCTTGTCCTGGCACTCCATGCCCTTGTCAAAAGTCCCTCTCCAGCTCTCTTGTAGCCACTTTAGGTACTGGAAGGCCACAATTAGGTCATCGCAAAGTCTCCTCTCTTCCAGGCTGAATAACCCCAGCTCTCTCAGCCTTTCCTCATAGAAATGGTGCTCCATCCCTCTAATCATCTTTGTAGCCTCCTCTGGACTTGCTCTAACAGGTCGATGGAGTACAGCACTCCTGTGCTGGAGTTCCAGAGGTGGATACAGTGCTGCAGGTGGGGTCTCCCCAGAGTGGAATAGAGGAGCAGAATCCCCTCCCTTTATCTGCTATCCACGCTGCCGGTGATGCAGCCCAGGACACGGTTGATTTCTAGGCTGCGAGCGCACATGGCCGGGGCACGTCCAGCCTCTCTCATCCACATCATTCGTGCCTTGTAGCACACTGCACACCACCAGCAGCACCCCGGCCCCGTTACTCCTTGAGTGTCCCCAGCCCCGAGCTCCCCCCAGCCCCGTTTCTCGGGGCTCCCCGGTGCCTACGCGCCCTCCACGGCGGCGCCTCAAGGGCAGGCGAGGGGCGCCCGGCTGGGCCACAGCCAATCAGAGTGCGAGGACCCCCCTCCCCAGCCAATCG
>VZRL01001639.1:77296-110320 GCA_013397895.1 Origma solitaria | reverse complement strand
CCCCAGCCAATCGGCGCGCGGTCCGTCCCCCCGGCAACCCCCTTCCCCAGCGCGGCGTCACCCGCGGGCCGCACGGGGGGACCTGCTGCCCGCAGCCACCCCCCACCACCATCGCAGAGCGGGCTCGGCCGCGGGAAAACCCCTTCGCCGACACCGGCGGGCGGCCCCAGGGCTGAGTCACCTCTCAGCCCTCACCTGGCGCGGGAAGCGGCGGCGGCGAGGCGCGGGGCGGCGAGGAGCCGGCGGCTGTGCAGGANGCTGTGCCGGGCTGTGCTGGGCTGTTCTGGGTTGTGCCGGGCTGTGCCGGGCTGTGCTGGGCTGTTCTGGGTTGTGCTGGGATATGGAGTACTCCACTGGAATGTGGTGGGCCATACTAGGCTATATTGGGCCATCTCGTACCAGGCAATAGTGGCTGTACTGGGCTGCACTGCACTATTCTGTGCTGTAGTGGGATACGGAGGACTTGACTAGGACATGGTGGGCCATACTAGGGCTGTGCTGGACATCTTGTACCAGGCCGTACTTTGCCATACTGAGACATACCGGATAGTACTGCACCATACTAGGCTGTACAATACTGTACTCAAGCTGTATAGGACTGCACTGCACTATATAGAGCCATACAAGTCTGTACAGGGCAGTCTTGGGCCACAGTGAGCTATACAGGATTGTAACACACCATATGGGACTCTGCAGGGATATACAGGGCTGTACTTGGCGATATGGAGCTATATAGGAGTGTGCAGGACTGTACAGGGTGTACTGGGCTGTATGGGGCTGTACTTTGCTGCCCTGTGCCATTCTGATGTGTACAGGGCCATGTGGAACTGTAAAGGTCTGTACTGGGCTGTGCTTAGCCATGTAGGAACTGCACAATACCACACAGGTCTGTACAGTGTGGTACTGGACCATGCTGAACTGCATTGAGCCACGCTGGCCTGTACTGGGCCATACTGAACTGTATGTGGACATATGGAGCTATACAGGACTCTGTAGGACTGTACGGGGCCATACCTGACTGTCCTGTGCCATTCTGAGCCACACAGGGATGTACAGGGCTGTAATGGTCCATACTGGGCTATATGGGACTGTACACAGCCACACAGGACTGCACTGTACCACAGTGGGCTGTACTGAGCCATACTGAGCTTTGTGGGGTTTTACTGGATCATACTGGGCTGTACATGTCCAAATGGGACTGCACTGCGCCATACTGGTCCATACAGGCCTCAGCTGGGCTGCACTGGATAGTAAAGCTGTGGGAAAGGTTGTACTGGGACTCCACCAGCATTGTCACCCTGGGACTGGTTTCCAAAACTGGGAGTGGGGGAAATAACCCTTGGGATGTCCCAGAGGCTTTGGCAGGGTCTGGGAGGGGTGATTGGGAGGGGTTACTGGGACATACAGTGTCCCCACCCAGCCTGCCTGCACTCTGCTCCCCAGGGATTTTCCAATCATCCTCATTCCACAGGGGCTTTCCCAAATGCTCCAGCTCTTTTTTCCACCCAGCAGCTGCATCCACTGTGGGATCAGAGTGTCGGGATGTCCCCGTTCTCTTTGTCACCCCCCAGCCCACCGAGGGATGGAGAAACAGGGGCTCCAGTCTAGCAGTTCTTGAATTTATTAGTAAACTGTTCTTTGGTAAATGATAAAAATTCAACAAGAGACCAAAGGAATGAAAACAACACCCCCGCAAAGAAAAAAAATCATATAATTAAACAAAACAGGCAGATGGGTTAAAAATAAAAAAGTTTCCCCCCCACAATGGGATTTTAGCAACCTATAGCAAACCCAAGAGCTGTTCGGGGAGCTCTGCAGTGATGGGGGCTCCCCCCTTGTGCTTGTTTTCAGGGAGGAGGAGCGTGGGCTGTGTGTATGGGGGGTCCTACATGGGGGGCTCATTGCAGAGCACCATCTCCAGTTCCTTGCGGTAGAGTTTGCCCCCATCGGAGAGGTTCATGATGCTCTTCCTGTAGTTGGTGAGCTGCTGGATGTTCATCTCCTGCAAGGCATGGGAAGCAGTGGGGGTGGGCATCCCCTTTCTCCCTGGGGAGCACCCCCAGGCTGAGATTACACTCCCCCCAGCTCCGGTGCAGCTTCCCATGAGGATGCATGGTCATCTCCTGGGCCAGCATCTCCTGGTCCCCATGGAGCATGGACATGGGAAGATGCTGCTGGGAGAGGGGAGAAGGAATTGGGGGACTCTGGGGGTGCCATCCAAACTATGCCCCCACTTACTTTTTTATTCTTCTCATACAAGTCTTTCAAAAGTGCGTCCAGCTCATTCTCATCAATGAAGCCATTTCCATCCTGGATAGTGTGGGAGGGACATCAATGGCAGAAAGGACACAAGCCCCGCAATTCCCCCTGGCACATGGGTGCAGGGGGCAGCCCCAGACCCTCACCCGGCACAGCCAGGAGTAAACCCAGTTCTCCCACCCCAAACCAGAGCGGGGAATTACCCCAACCAAAAACGTGTGATTTGGGGTCATTTTTTGCCAAGCTGTATTTATTTGGGGTGGTTTCCCATGAGCCGTCTCCCTACCTTGTCATAGAAGGCAAAGATGGCATTGAACTCGTCTGAGGACAGCTTCATTCCCTGGGAAGTAGCAAGGGACACCAGGACATGAGGGAGGGGATGGAGGAACAAGCAATGGGAATGGGTTGTTGTTGTTATTATTAGCAGTAGCATTATGGTTACCTGAAACTTCAGAAGAAAATTTTCTTGCACAGGCAAAAGTCTGAAAAACAAGAAGGGCAGGGAAGAGTGGGAAGCAGCCAGAAAAAGACACTTTCTTAAATCCCAGTGATGTTTTGCTCAGAAACATGAGTAAATTAAAGAGGAAAGCAGTTTTCACTGGAAGCTGGAGCAGACTCTCCCTAAACACAACCACTTCAGGTGTCTTTCCCTCCCCAGCTCTTCCTTCTCCCTGCCCGTGACCTTACCGGGACATCTCAGAGAGGCCCAGCTTCCCATCGCCATTCATGTCAAACATCCGCAGCTGTTGGGACACAAACAGTACCCTGTCACCCATCACCTCTTTCTCCCCTGCATGCCACCCACCTGGGGTGGTGAGACCCCCGGTGGGGACACAGTGCCCCAGGTCCCACTTACGATGGTCTGTGTGTACTCCTGCAGCTTGGGTTCGTCGTAGGGCCGGTTCGCCTTCTTCAGCAGGTCCGACAAGAAGCCCTGGGAGGAGAGGGTTTTTCTGGCTGTCCCCTTCCCCAGCAGTCCCAACAGGGATGTCCCACTTGCAGGGACCCAGCCCAGCCCACCCTGTGCCCACAGCCCACCTTGAGCTCATTGGCTTCGATGTAGCCGCTGCGATCCGTGTCGTACCTGCGCCAAGCCTGTGGAGGGACTGCTGTGAGCCTTCATGGGGGCTCGTGTCCCCCAGTCCCCCTGATGTGTGTGTGTCCCCATAAACACCCACTGGGAGTGTCCCCCTCCACCCTAAAGGGGATGGGGCCATCTCACAGCTCCCACTGGTGCCACCTGCTCTCCCTTGGGGCTGGATGCTTTTGTTCAGTCCCACGCCAAGAGTTCAAGCACCTTTATGCTCATGTCAGTATGAAAGACCAGGCTTTAATATTTAATATTTAATTTCATCCCCCAATTAAACAATAGTGCCCGCTTACTCCCCGCATGTCACCGGGTGCTCTTCTTTCAGCCTTCTCTTCCACCCAGGGTTCAGTTTCCAAGTACAAGCTCCTTCCCCTCCAGGATGCTGCACATTCCCTTCTATCCCCAGCTATGTTTTATTCCCCATCTGCAATTTCTCTCCCATCTGTGTGGGTTCACCCCATGCAAGGGCACAGCGAGGTTGTGGGGTGGCCCAGAGCGGTGTTGGCTTCAGCACATCCCTTGGCCACTTAGGAGCAACCATGAGGGGGAATTTACAAAACAGCCCCAAATCCTTGCAGCTCACCTCGCCCAGAGGCTGGGATAAGGCACCCAGCTGCCCTGAGAAGTATCCAAGGGGTGCTGAGAATTGGGAAAACTCACCACACTCCTGCTCTCCCCTAAACCAGCACTGCCTCCCAACGCTGCATTTATGCCAGGAGTTTTGGGGAGACCAGGGGAGATTTGGGCAGTTCAAGCTCCCAGTAGTTTTCCCGTGGTGGAGCTGGACTGAATTCCCCGGGGATCCCCCAGCACAGCCTGTCCCACTCACCTCCATGAACTCTGAGCTGGAGCCCACATGCTGGCGGAAACACAGCAGGAAATTCTCCTCTGTGGGCAGAATCTGGGCCAGCTGTGGGGAACACAGGCATGGTGGAATGGTGTAGGGGAAACACGAGCATGGGGGGGAGGACAAAAACAACCAGGGGATTTGTCAGGTCCAGCACCGCTCACCTCCGCCATCTCAATTTTGCCATCTGCGTTTTTGTCGTATTTGTGCATGAACTCCTTCATCTTGTCAGCCAAATTGTCTTTCTTTGAGTCCTGCCAGCAAGAAGAGAGTGGATGCAAGCATTTTCCCCGCTCCCTGCACTGGTGTTCTCCTGCTTTCCTCCCAGGGGAGCCCCAATTGGGCTCATCAATGCCCAGAGGAGATGGGGCTGACAAGAGCCTGAATCTTTGGGCACGAGGGAACAGGGGAAAGAGGGAGCAAAAGCAAGAGATGGTCTTACCACACCCGCCCCCTTCCTTGCACTTTCCAGCTCCTGGAAGAAATTTTCCAGCTCTTTGCCTTCAATGTAGCCATTTCCTGGAGGAGGAAAAAATGCAGTAAGACTTCCACGGTGTCAGAGGACATGAGAAGAGGGACAGATGCTCCCAGGGGACACGGCACTTGTTCCCTCTGCACCAGGACATGGCTCCAAGGTGACTGTAGCGGTAAAGAAATGCCAGCCAGTGTTGATGCTGAGTGCTACACATACCGGTGATGCCCAAATCTGTCCTGGGCTTTTCCCCTGCATCCATTTGTCAGGCACAGGGGACTTTGTTCATCTTGGTCTTTGCTGCTTTTTCTGTATCTGATGCTTCAACCAGGCTGTTTAAATAAACTTCCCCATCCCATCCAAGCATCTCCTAATGAGGACTGTCGCCTCTCAACCCCCTGTGGGGACCACAAGGGCAAATGGGGAGCAGGGACAAGGCACCTGGCACAGCATCCCCCCATCCTGGGTGCAGGATCAGCCCCAGGAAGAGGTGACAGCACTACCAATCTCAACAGTGGCCAGGAGCTCTGAAAGATTCCTGTCCAGTGTACCCTGCACCTCTCACTGCCGGTATCTGCTGACATGTGGTTTCTCTGGAACCCGGGGTACCCACAGCCCTGCCTGTGGGTACCCTGGTAGCAGGATGGCTCAGCCAGGGCTCAGCCACACACGGCTCCCACAGTGCTGGCCCTTGGTGGCTTTATGGGGTGGCTGCTGTGCCTGGAAGCAAGCAGGGTCATGTTGCAGCAGTGAAGACCCTGGCTCCATGGTGCTGCCATTCAAGGTGTCACCTCCCTGCCAGAAATCCTCCCTTCCAACAACATCTGGACACAGCAGAGGGATGTTGCCCTTTCCCCTGAAGTGCCTAACTGAGGGATAGCCAGGGTTCTTCCTTGTGAACATTGCCCCCAAGACTGCTCCGCATTTCAGCCTCTGGAGGCTTGGACCACAGCTCCCTGCTCTGTGCCGCCGTCGGCATCATCACCTGCGGTCTCCCCGGCAGCACCAGCTCCCCACTGCAACACAGCAGCTGGGAATAACCCATCCACACCCAGCTTGAAGCACCTGGGGAAGTCTCAGGGTACCTTCCTCTTTGGTGACCACATCCCAATGGATGAGCAGCATCCTTCCCAGGAGGGGATGAGGGGCTTGGCTGATATTGGGGTGCTGGAGTGAGCCACTGAGGTACTTGGCTTCCCATTGTTCTTCCCAGGGGCTTTGCTTTTGTGGGTGTAGGAGAGCCCCAAGCTCCCACGAATTCAGTTGGGGAAAAAAAACCAACAAACGATCCTTAGGAATTTCAAGCTGGTAAAAAAAGAATAAGGCCACGAAAAGCTGTGGCCGGTAGCTTGGCTTCCTCCAAGCAGCAGCTTGGACAGGTCTGATCCATGTCCGCAGAGCAGCAGGATGTGAAGTGTCATGGAAAATACCCTCTGGAGAGCTACAGCCAGTCCATGCAGCTCCACCTCAGAGCCTCGGGGCAGCTGTGGCTGGTAAAGTGAGGACATCAAAAACATCCAAGGGGACATCTCTGGGACATGACAAGCCTTGAGGGGAAGAGGCTCAAGGCATGGAAGCCACAAGGAAGGGGTTTAAATACAGGGATGAGCTTGGGTGAAGTAATCCCATGCACAGGGGAATGAACCCCAGGTCCCTCCACTGGCAGAGGGAAGCAGCCAGGGCTATTGGAGCTTCTGCTTGGTGCAGCTGAGCATTGTCCTTGTCAAGGCCACCTTCTTCCCTGACGCTCGAGTCCCTTGTCTCCTGGGCACCTGCCGTACCGCAGCCCGACAGCCTTGCCCTGCCCGGGGGCCATGGGCCAAGCTGGATCCGTGCCTGCCGCTGTGCTTTGGAGATGACAGAGCACATCCCAAGGGCGCAGTGGGACGCGCTGCAGGGAGGCAGCTGGACACTCACATCAGGAGCTGCCCACTCCCGCTGGAGTGCCACCTTCCAACCCCTTGGTGGCTGCTCTGGTGCAGCTCCAGCAGTGACAGGGACCTGTGTCCCCAGTGCTGTAGGGCTGCAGGGGGGAACCCCAACAGTGCAGCCAGGAGCAAGCTGAGCTCCAGTTCCAGGAGCGCAGCTGGAGAGGCTGCATGACGCAGTTCCCAGGAGGGTTTTGGTCCCCAAACCTCCCTGCAGGAACAGGAGACCCAGTGAAGGGCGGGAGCTTTCCCCTGGGCTGCTGTTCCCAGCGGGCTGAGCCTCCTTCACGGCACCGCAGCACTGAAAGAAACTAATTTCCCACAAAACGATGCTGTTTTTTGCATTTCCCCCCCTTTTTGGGGCTGATAGTGGTGGGATCACGGATGTCCTGCCCACATGTGACTCCGTGGGAAGGTGACATCCCCATAGTGGACACGGGTTTTGCCACAGCATCCCCAGGGGAGAGGTTTTGCGGGGCTGGGGAGCAGGCGGGGAGGGACCCAGCACTCCAGAAGTGGAGGGACCGTTCCTCAGCCTGCTCTGGGCGTGGGACACCCACTCTGTCACCCCAGGCAAGGGGGTGGTCCTGGGGCCAAGCTGGTGGCCACGATGCCCCCCTCCCTCCAGGTACAAAGGATGGGGCACTGCCGAGGTGGGGGGATGGAGGAGACCGAGAATGGGCACTGGGCACCCCGAGAAAAGCAAGACCCCCAGAGCAGCACCCAGAGGTGACACCGGCCCCGAGCGAATCCCAGCTCTCAAGGCACCTGGGGGACGTGCCAAGGAGACCCGGGATATCCCGGGCTCAGCGTCCCACGGGCTGAGGGCTCCTAGTGGGGTCCAGTTCTGGGGCTCCCCATCCTTTCCCGACGGGAAGGTCCTGGGGGACCGATCGCCTCCCCGATTCCGGAGCTTCAGCTGGCGGGGCTGAGCCCCGGAGATTCTCCATCACCCCAGAGACTCTCCATCCCAGAGTCTCTCCATCCCGGGGGCTCTCCATCACTCCGGGGGCTCTCCGTTACCCCTGGGCTGCGGCTGTGGAGGCTCTATCCCCTCCTCCGGCATGTCCAGGGACTGTCCACCACCCTCCCTTCATCCCCGCGCCCCAAGGGATGCTCAGCCCTGTGCCCTCCCCGCAGGTTTTTTGAAGAGTGAAGTGTCCCGCGCGCCCCGGGACTGACCGTCCGCGTCGAAGTGCCGCCAGATGTCGAGGAACTGGGAGGCGGTGAGCTCGGCCAGGTGGAGGTGCGGGGCCTGCTGCGGGCCGGCCATCCCGCTCCCGATCCCGCTCCCGGTCCCGCCGCTCCCGATTCCGCCGCCGTCCGCAGCCGCCTTTTATACCCGCCGCCGCCGCGCCGCCCGCCGCCGCCAGAGGGCGCCGCCGCCCGGGACACCGGCCGGGTATGGGGGGGCAGCTGGATACCGGGACATCGAGATACCGGGATATTGGGACATCGGGATATCGGGATACCGGGACAACGAGATACCGGGATACTGGGACATCGGGATATCGGGATACTGGGACATTGGGATATCAGGATACCGGGATACCAGGACATTAGGATACCTGGACATCGGGGTACCGGGATACTGGGATACCAGGATATCAGGACATCGGGATATCGGGACACTGGGACATCGGGATACCGGGATACCAGAACACCGGGATATCGGGATACCAGGATACCGGGACAACGAGATATCGGGACAACAGGATATCGGGACAATGGGATACCGGGACATTGGGATACCCAGACATTGGGATAGCGGGACATCAGGATATAGGGATACCGGGACATTGGAACATCAAGATATCGGGATACCGGGAAATCGGGATAGCGGGATACGGGGACAATGGGATACTGGGACATTGGGATACCCAGACATCGGGATACCGGGACATTGGGATATAGGGATACCGGACATTGGGATACCGGGACAATGGGATATCGGGACATTGGGATTTAGGGACATCAGGATACTGGGACATCAGGACATCAGGACATCAGGATACAGAGATACCGGCACACCAGAACATCGGTATACAAGAGTGTTGGGACACCAGGATACCGAGATACTGGGACAGTGGGATGCCGGGATACCAGGACGTCGGGATACCAGGAGACCAGGATAGTGGGACACTGGGAGCAGCACTGGGCACTGGGATCGGCAGCCTGCACCCTGACACTTGTCCCCGCCTTGTCACCTACCTCTACTCTGTCACCTACCCCTGCCCTGTGCCACTTACCCCTGTGGCACATCACCCACCCTGCTTAATGTCACCTACCCTTTTCCTGACACCACACCCTGCCCTGTCTCTGCCTCCTGCCTCCTCCTGCCTGTCACTGCCCCAAGTCCCTGCATCCCTTCCTGTGCCACCCAGCCCTGTTGCCATGTCCGTGCCCTGTGTCACCACATCTGTGTCACTGTCCTCCTGCCTCATGGTAGCTTCACAGTTCATGATTTGCTGGTTCTGGCAGGAGGAGCAGGGCGATGGCAGTCCCTGTGTCACCACCACCAAGGGATCACGCAATGGCCACAGCAGGGCTGTCACTTGCCACCCATGGCTGGAGTGAGGACGCAAAATTTGGACACTACAGCCATCTGTTGGAGGAAAAACCAAGGAATCCTCAGATCAAGGCTCTGCCATCTCTGCAGGAGTGGGGCTCCTTGGGGGATGGAAGTGATGCTCAGCCCAAAAAACGTTGCTCACCCTAGCTCCCCTTGCTGCTCACCAGCTCATGGTGGGATTTTCTTTTCCCGAGTTTTCCTAAATGGCAGAGAAGTTTCCAGGCCCAAACAAAACATCCACACATGGGGTTTGTCACCCGCTCCAGCGCAGCCTGCCCAGGGGAAGCGTTGCCATGGCTACAGGGAAAAAAAAAAATCAGATCCAGCAAGAAGGCTGAGCCGATGGAAGTGCTTAATTAAAGATGAGAAGGCATCAAGGAAGTTCAGATGTGCGCAGAGCAGGGACCCAGTTGGCACCAGGCAGCTGCTGAGAGTTATCTGAGGCACTGCCCATCCTGCCCGGTGCTGGTGCCTTTTAGTTTTGTCTTTTGGCTGGGAGAACAGGGGGTGTGAGGTGCTCCCTCCAAATGGCAGAGGACACAGCCTTGGGGCCTGGAGGAGCTTAGTGCAGTGGAGATGGAGCCAAGCCTGGCTCTAATGCTGTGGGAAGCTGAGGCAGGGCAGGATGCAGGACTTCAGGCATGGGAAGAGATGCTGTGCCAGCATCCCATGAGAAGAGTCACACTGGGACACCGAGCAGAGCGATGGCCTTCTCCTCCTCCCTGCTGCACAATGCAGCCTTCAAGCATACATGGGACACTGAAGGGTGTCCTGGGTATTCCATTCACATTTCCTGTGGTTTGGCACAGAAATTCGCCCCAAAAAGCTTCTTTTTTCCATTATCGCAGAACAATTTTCCCCAGCAGAGCCCATTGCTTTACTGTCCTGCTCCCTCCAAAGCAGATTTTTGCTGGGGGCTGACAGGGGACCTTCACTGCTTCTGCAGGGCTGCGTTTAGGGATGTGTCCACAGCTGTGCCCAGGCTGGGGAGAGAAGGGGCACAAGGACCAACACTGTTCCATCATCTGCTCCACAGGGAGCAGAGGCCCAGCCTAGCGCAGGGACGGCTCTGGGTCACCAGGGCCTGGGAGCAATATTTGGGCTCCAGATGCACTCCCTCCCTTCTCTGCAGAAATCCTTCCCCAAGCTGCCTCTGTGAAGCAGCTGGCACAGCAAGAGGCTCTCGTTGGTGCAGGAATGGATTTGCTAAGATTGAGAAAGAATTTTAGAGACGGCTGTGAAGCTTCAGGAAGGGAAAGCAAGTGGTAGTTGTGCTGCTGTTTGAAGCCACCTCCCACATGGGTGTCCAGGCACCAGGGATGTCCCTTCTGCAGGAGAAAAGGCAGGATGGTTCCCTCCAGCCTTCACCCCTGTCCCACCACCTAGGCTGGATATTAGGAAAAGGTTAGTCACCCAGAGGGTGGCTGGGCACTCAAACAGGCTCCCCAAAGAAGCGGTCACAGCACCAACCCTGATATAGTTTAGGAAGCATTTGGACAGTGCTCTCAGGCACACAATGGGATTCTTGGGATGTCCTGTGCAGGGCCAGGAGTTGGATTTGATGATCCTTATGGGTCCAACTCAGGACAGTCTATTATTCAATCTGAACATGACGTAAGATTTTGGAAATAACAGACTATCATGCTGCTTTACAGAGCCAGGACTTAATTCAGCAACACACTGAGATCAGCCCATGCCGTGACCCACATCACTCCCCCCTGCTCTGCACATTCAGCACAGCAGGGGAGAGTTTAGTTCTTTCCTGCAAATGAAATCATTGCAGTGGAGACCTAAAGCTTTTGGAAAAAAACCCGAACGACACACCACTATAGCAGAATCCCCTTAATTCAACTGCAGGTTTTCAATAAAGAGAAACATCTAAGGGAATTTTGATAACTTGAAGGCAAGGCACATGCTCGCTGCTGAGACAGATAGCAGAGGTTTTTAAAAGCTTTCCGATTTACTTTTATATAGGAAAGAATGCAAAAGGCAAACCTCATGTAAAAAAAATGTGGGGAACCAAGGCTTGCAAAGGAAACAGGATGAATCACACCATCGGATTTTTTGGGTCACAGGGTTGTTTCTCAGATAGCAGCAGAGATCTCTACTTAAACACTCATGATATGGTCCAGCCAAGGGCTGTGGCAGGTTTCTCCTCTTGGCCTCATACTTTTATGTGAATCCCACATGAAAGCATCAATATAACACCTCCATCTTCTCCAGGGGACTGGAAACAGCAGGACCCTGTGATCTGGGAAGTTTTCTCTGGACTGATGAGAAAGGAAAAGGAAAAGGCTGGCACAGAGGATGGGGCAGAGTGGCTCATGAATCCATGGGTGTGAGTGAGTAAAGGAGCCATGCCAGCTCTGCCCTGCACTGACACAGGTGTTCCATGTGTCCCTTTGCCTTGGGTACAGCCACATGGGACAGCTCTTTCTGATGGCATTCCCTAACCAGGCAGCACCTGGGCTCACTGCCAACCACAGCACTGGGAAAGCCAGAATCATAATGCAATTTGGGGCTCTTTTCCCACTTGCCAGTGGAAAAATGGAAAATTTCATGCATCGTTCAGCCTATCCCTATGACCACAATGGCCCGGATTTCAGAAGCAGGTAAGTGGCACAGAGTATAGGAACGAAGAAAGCTGAGGTTGTCATTTCAGCCATGGATGTTGCCAAAAACCACCAAAAGCACTAAACAGAAGGCAGAGCACCAAGGAAACTGTGTCCTGCCTCCAGGACAGATGACCTGCTACACTGGCATCACCACAGCCCATGGCACCTTCCAGCTGCTCAGAAGTTAGTCAAGGTACTTTGGTCTTCAGTACCTTTTCTGTAAGTTCCTCAGTTTAGTGGGATCATAAGAAATACCTGAGCAAAGTGCTGGTCAGATGTTGGTCCTGGTTATCCTGAGATTTGAGTTCTGGTCCCCCAGGGATGTGGTGCTCTGAGGTTTCCTGGGCTATCCTCCAGCTTGGGCGTTGATGTAGGGGGAACAGTTAAGCACCTCCTTCCTTTATAACCAATGGCATTGGCAGAGAAAACAAAAAGAGTTTTCAGGATCACAGCAGGTTTTATTCCCTCACAGTTCCTTCCCCACACATCTTACCCATCTTCCACCACTGTATTTCAGAATTTGGAAATTCATCAGCAGTAAAAAACCCCAAAATGGTATTAAAAGTATCTCCAAAGCCAGATGAGCTCACTCTGTTAATTTTTTTATTTCCCCTCTCGCCTGCAAATGAATACAATCCTTTCCAAATTGCCCAGGGCATCTTCCTTTTATCACTGACAGGGACAAAAATCTGAATGTTCATGCAGAGTTTGGGCCATCCAAGCCAACTCTGGGCAGCTCAAAGAAGAGCCCCAAACTGTTTAAGGGCTCAGATTCAATTTAGAATTTTTTTTTTTTCTTAACAGACATAATTTGCTGAAGACTGAGCCGCGTAGTGATTTTCAGATTCAATTTTAAGTTGCATTTCAGCTGTATTCAGACACAAGAGCACAGTATCTGCCTCCGGTGCAGCTGGAGAGAGAGGCAGACCTGGTCTGCTGAAAGCAGGTGCTGCTGCTGCCAAGCTCCTCATCATCTCAAACCCTGCCTGAGAAGTACCAGCACAACAGCAGTTTTTTTGGATGCTTCTCCTTCACATCCCAGCCCAGCCTGACTCTGATTAATTAATGGAGTCTGCTGAAATCCCAGCCTTAGCTACTCTGGCTGCTGCTAGCTACAGCGAGCTGCACAGCTGCCTTCCACTCCCACTTGAGAGACTTTGTATTTACCAAGTATTAATTAAATGAATGTGAAGCACCATTTTCTAGGCAGGGGAAATTATCTGCTCTCTCCCTGCCCTGTAACAAGCCCATACTGGGACTAGTCTGAAAAGAGAGCAGGTAGAAGTGGTTCCTTCTTGCTCTGCACATCTGCCACTTCTCATGTTTCCCTGCTTGTGCTGCCCCCCTTGACAAGCACTTCACTCCTGCTTGATCTGAAAAGGCAACAGCATTGTGGAAGATGGAGCTGGAGCCTCTTTCCCTTTGCAGATTACCACCAAAGTTGGTCCCAGAGACTGTCCTGATAATCAGACCCACCAAAGGGGAAGAGCTGCTCTCTCCAAGGGCTCCTCCAAGTGCCAGGAGCTGCTGACTCTGCCAGGAAAGCACAAGCAATGAATCCTCCCCCTCCACAAGCCCTCCAGACCAGGCTGGGCAGATATTTGTCAGGGCTGATCACAGGTAACCCTGCCCAGGAGAAGACAAGGGGGCCACCCCAAGATCTCCCCTACACCTGAAGTGCTACTGTTCAATGGAAAACATTCACAGCACAACTGTTCCTCCTGGTGGCAACATCTGCACCATGGATACTGCAGTTGACACCAGCAATTGCAGCATGAAAGGCTTCAAGCAAATACCCATACGGAAAAAAAAGGAAAAAATGTCATGGAAGGCTGAAGGCTGTGACGGAGGGCGAGCATCAGTGGTAAACAACTGATCAGCTAAATTTAGGAAGGCAGGTTGGGAGCTCTCCATGACCAGTTGGGTGTCTTCAGTTCAGACCACTGAGTCAACCAAAAACATTTAGCTATGACAGTGATGGGCTTTATAGAGAACTACAAGATAAATGAAGGGAAAAAGGTTATCTAATAATTACAGCCACTGTTTCACATCCAGCTGCATCCACAGCTCAGCTTGACCTTTGAGGAACAATGAATAATGCACCATTCTGGTGAATGTTTCGCCTTCCTTGACAGACCATCAGCATGCTGGTAAGGGAGAACCTCTCCTGTTTGTCCTTTACTCACTGCTTGGTTCAATTTCTCTACCTAAGAGGACAAGGAAAGTCCCAGAAAAATATCGTACCTGTTTCAAAATATTTCCACTGTAACTTCACAGGAAACCAGTCTCCAGTGCTCAAGTGACTGATCTCCAAGACATCCAGAAACTGATCAAAACCAAGCAGAGATGGACCTGGATTCTGTTTCCAGCTTGGCAATGTTTAGATGGTTCACAGGTAAGTCATGCCTTGTACCAAGCTGAATTTTCATGCCCTGTTAAATTGGGCAATGAAACAGAATGGAGAGGTCTGAGGGGTGCTGGGGATGTGCTGCATTTTAGCAAACAGCGACTGAGCTCTGCAGCTGGTCATGAGGAGCCAAGGATGAGCAAAGAGAGGGCTTTCGGGGATACCTTCTGGGAGGGGAAGGTCACACAGCCCCATGGGAATGCAGTGGTTTTCCAAGCTGTAAAATCAATTCTCATACACGTGCTCTGCACCATTGCTTGTCCCAGGCAGATCTCATCTTTAGCCTAGCCCATTTCATGTATCCAAAACTCAGTCTTTTTGTGGACTTCCACTAGCTTCAGACCAGGCCCTACCAAAGCAGGCATCAAGCTCCACAGCCAGCTCTTGACCTGGCTCATGTGCAATGGTGGAGCAGAGACTTGGGGCAGGAGGGTGCCCCAAGAGAGACAGCTGGAGGTCACAGTACCCAGGGGCTCTGCTGACATTGGGGTCTGGGAATGTGCCAGAGTGTTTAAGTGCCAACAAGCTGGTTTTTGGTCACTGGCTACTAACAAGGTGATCATTCTGGCAAAATTCAAAGCAAACCTCTGCACCTGATCACATAAAACACAAAGATCAAAAGGTCTACTCAAAATCAGGAGAGAAGGGGACAATCCCACCAACAGCTCTCCCCCAACACCTGGTAGTGTTCTCACACGTTATGATATGAAGGATAAATGGCTGGAGGTCATGGAGAGTTTGTGCTTTCCCCCAGCTTCCCAAAGAGGTGTGTGACCAGTTTCTGGAGGGCTTCAGCCCGGACCACGGAGATGCGCAGCACTTCCTCATGGTTGGCCTTCTCTTGGCTGTTGTAGCTCATCACCACTTTGTTGGTGATGAGGGAGATCCCAAGCACTCGGAGGCCACAATGCCTGGCTACGATTACCTCTGGGACAGTGCTCATGCCTACAGCAGGAGAGGAAAGGACCAGAATGAGTCAGGGTTTACACCAAAACAAGATCTCTCCAACGCTGCAAACCACGATCCTACATCCAAGCACATGCCCTTGTCTCATTTCCCCCAGCTCTTTTTCTGAACTCTGTAGTAAAGGCTGCGATATGTACAAGGCTCAAATAGCTGCAGCACTGCAGTTATAACTCTGCTCAGCACAATAAACCTCCTGCATTTGATCCTTGTGCCACAGATCCCTCCTCAAGGTGTGTCAGACGCTTGCAGACTTGCTAAGGAAGTACTGATGTGCTGTGTCATTTGGCTCTTCTCTTCCTTGGCTAAAAAAAGCTATTGCAAATAAAAATGGCTTTGAGGGAAGCTGAGCTCCTTTCCTCACACACAACGAATCTGCAGGTATTAATGAACAGACTTGCATGAACCAGGTGTCATGGGAGGAATCATAGCTGGAGGAATCATATGGATCATTGCATTCTTGTACACAGTTAGGAAGGTTTACCTAACCTAAATGATTACTATCCCTAAACAAGACTCATATGGAGGGCTGCTTTGTAGAGAAAAAAGCACAGTGAAAATCTTTACAGTGTCAGAATTATAAGAAAAATACCCGAAAAAGACTTCATTTTTATTGGGCCTCACTCAGTCCTGCTGAAGTGGAGCCATGTGAGCAAGAGAGACTTGGTGTTTGGCAAATAAACACAGAATTGTGCTGGGACCCCTGTCCTGCGCAGCCATATATATGCACAGGGACTTTCTGCAGATCCATCCTACGAGCTGCACTAAGCCACTGCAGAATAAAGCAGAAATACACAGAGCTCATTTCTTAAGCCCCAGGAGACTTAGAGAGTCAAAGACAGAAGCAAGTCAGCCTTGAGCAGAATTAACTGTTCAATCCATGTGCCCAGCCCAGCCTGGCAGCTCACCCACAGCGTCGGCTCCCAGCGCCTGCAGCAGGCGGCACTCGGCGATGGTCTCATAGCAGGGCCCAGCCAGCAGGCAGTACACTCCTTCCCTGGTGAAGCTCAGGAACCCCAGCTCCTGTGCACTCTCCATTGCCAGGCCCAGCAGATCCTGTTCATAAGCATCTGACATGCAGGGAAACCTCACTCCAAACCTGCAAGGCAGTAAAGGACACAGCCATGTGATACTGCTACTGCTCCCTCCATCAGAGTCCAGGGATGCTCTTTCTTTGGAGAAAACGGAAATGTTAAGGGCAGACCTCCCATGGTGCAATTCCCCTCATTCTGCCCTTATCATCAGGTAATTCTGCCATCAATCATAAAATAGTTTGGGTTGGAAGGGCCCTTTAAAGGCCACCTCAGCAAAACCCATGCAACGAGCAGGGTTCAGCTAGATCAGGTTGCTCAGAGTCCTGTCCCACCTGACCTTGAAGGTTTCCAGGAATGGGGCACCTACCGTCTCCCTGGATACAACATTCCAGCAAGATCTAATTGCCCAAGACTGTCAGCACACAGAAATTATGGCTGTTGGAGGGTCTGGCACTACTTCCCTACTGCAGGGACCCTTCTGGAATGGTCTTTCAAGGGCTCCTGTCTCAGGGAGCACTGATGGCCAGTTCTCTCTCTCCCCAGTAACTGACCATGATGACTTTTAAACATTCTCCAGCAGAGAGTTGCTGCTCTTTGAGCTCCCTGAGGTACAGAGACGCACAGGCTGTCCCTGGGAAGGGGTTTGAGCCAGGCCTGATGGAGCATCAGTCCCTGCATTTGAGGCCCACCACAGCAGGCAGCTACCTAACATCTCAGAGCTCCAGGGCCATATTTTAGGTAGCTTTCATCTTTTGCTTCAAGACTGGGTCTCTTGCTTTAGGTGTCAAAATAACAGCTCAGTCCTGCTCCTGATGGAGTGAATCCTACTCTTGACTCAAGGAGAGCAGAAGTAGATGGCAAGGATTGATATGCTGCCGCTGAGGAAGCCTGGAAAATAAACTCCCAGCCATATTCACCAACACGGTTCAGTAGGAGTGGACCAGGACCCTCATTTATGCTATTAAAGCTTCTGCTTGTTTACTTGTTCTTCCAGCCGAATGCTTAGGGCAGTAGGTGGCTTACTTTGTTTTTACAAACACTAAATATTACATAAATAAAAACAAACTTTCCCTTCTGGTCTAAGGTAATAAGTATTCATCACCATGAAAATTGCTTCCCTTTTCTGAAGGATGGCCAGCAATGCAGAAGCCCAATCTTTAATTTATTAAAAAAATATTATTTCCACATCACTTCATTGCCTCTAGTTTTGCTCTGTTGTGCTTAGATAAATCCTTCCTGGTAGCTCAGCTGGACAGGATTTTAGGAGTTTGCTCAGCTAAATCTCAGCAATACTTTGAAACCTGACTCAAAAAGACCTTTTGCCCATTTTGACGCTTTGGTCAGCAGTACAAAAGTCACCTCCCAGAGCACTGCAGTCTTCACCAAGAAGCTGCTTTTGGGAGACAATGAGGCAGCTATGCTGCCTTTGAACGTTGTCCAGATGCAGTTGTTTGATTGGAGTTTCTCCTCTTGCTCCAGAGCAATTATGCAAGTCCAGAGAGCTTTAAACACTCCATGTGGCTTCTCTGCTTTTGAACACTCTTTCCTCCAACCCACGGCAATACCTACAAAAATGTAAAGATGTTCCACTTCAGATGGGTACTGTCCTCTTGCCATGGAATCACAGCACAGAGATTATTTCTCCTGAGGCAGCTGCCAGCACCTTTCAGACTCCTTCAGAAGCAAGAGCCAGGTCTGCTGTTACATCAGGATGGAACTAATTAAAACCAGGCAGGCCACTTTACTCTCAGCAGAACCTTCTCTCTGGAAAGATCTGAGGACAATTCAGAAGCCTGCCCTGCAAATATGTCCATTTTTCAAGATGAGGGTACCAACTCAACAACGGATTTAACCATCTTATTATCTGAACTCACTCTTCACCCACCAACTACCATCTCCTTCCCCACCTCCCTTGCCTGTCCTCTGGCTTCACACATCTGGCTTTCACGTGGTTTCCTTCCGGCCAGCTTGTTTAGGAAATAATTCTTACTACTGTTTTCTCCTTATCACAATCCAGCCCCTTTCTTTCCTGCCATAAGGCTTGTGACGGCACTGGATTTTTACTGCTTCCTTGTTGACTTTCCTGACATTTGATGTACTTTCCTATGCTCAGCCTGGACCTCCAGTGGATGTGTCCTAACACTCTTTTTAGCCCCATTTGAGAGCCAAAGGGCTTTCTGTGGGGAACACTGGTTCATCTGGCGTGTCCTCTCTCAGTGCTATGACCTTGCCCATGCTAGTTGCCTTCCACCTTACCAGTCTAATGGTGTCTTGGAAGGATTTTAGGATCATAAATTCATGTTGGAAGGGACCTTGAGGTCATCTAGTCCAGCATCCTGCTCAAAGCAAATCCAAACTGGTGGCAACTGCAGTCCAGGGGTGAGGATATGTTAGAAGCCCCTCTCTGCACTGTCCATAAGGTAAAAATCCAGTACTGGAAACCTGACTTCCCAGCTCAGCCAGCAGCAGGTCACGCTTGTAGATCTAGAGGTCTCTGAAGAAGCTGCCAAGACAACCACCTCTCATCAGAGCGATGCCTTCAGTGAGCACATGCTGTTAACAAAGGCACCCCAGCTTAATCATCTGGAAACAAGAGTGGTTATCAGAATATTTAGAGGTTTCATCTTTGCTCTGCCCTCCGCTTACTGCTTGGCCTCTGCTATACCCATTCCATCACACCAGAAAAGGCTGTTGACAAACCCAGGCTGGAGACAGCACAGTTCACTGATTGCTCAATTAAGAGGAAGCAGCAGAGAAGAGGGACTGACGAGAAGAGGAGCAGTGGGTGTCTTTAGCAGATGGTAGGCTGGTCATGTCAGGAGAAGGATCAGAAGCCTACTTGTATAAAACAAAACCTTTGGGGGGTTTGTGTGCAAACTCCTCATAGGCTCGTAAGAATAAGCAACAACCAAGGGAAGGCAGAGCAGGTGGCACAGCACGCACAGCTATTGCTGTAACTCTTCCCTTGTTGATACCTGGAGCCAAACTCTACCTCTCAGTAAATATTTGTCAGTAGGCACAACTGGCAGTCCCAGCCTATGGCTGGAGGAAGAAAGGATTAATTGGTAACATGGAGTTGATGCCTTCTTACCTCTCATCATTTGGTCCACGCAGGGGATTCTGCCCTCCCAAGCCAAACAAGCTGATGTGATCCCTTATGAACATGATGTCCCCCACTTGGAAGTGGGGATTCAGTCCTCCAGCAGCATTTGTGACAATCAAGATCTCCACCCCCAGAAGAAAGAAGACTCTGATGGGAAAGGTGACCTGCAAGAACCAAAGGCATACATGCAATGACTATCACAGTCAGTGGACAGCTACTGCTACTACATTTGTAATATCACAATTTGTGGATGCAAAGAAGAGTCTATATATGGAGACAAAACAACTTTCTCCAGTTTTAAACATTCCTCTAACTTAAATAGAATGTTAACATTCTTAAAAGAAATTAAAACATAATCTTGTAATGAATGCCATTAAAATCCAAGCCCACATTTCCTACAGTTGCACTAAGATCAAATAAAGGTGGTACAAAAAGAACATGCAGATAGTTTTTGCTCACTGCCAAGGTCTTGCAGAGATCAAACCACTGTGCTGATTGAAGTAACTACTTATGCACATGGACTTGGAGAGCAATCCAAAGTTAAGGAACAATTGGGAGCTGGAAAAAAAAGTTTAAGAAGTTTGATTTTGAGGAGTCACGAAGGAATTCAGATGATACCTGCTATTGATCAAATGCTACTGTGAGCAAAAAATTTCCTAACTATGGACAACACTTCTTCAAGAAATGAGTTAATTTTAATAGAAAAACATATATTGATAAAGCTAGTTTTGTATCGAGTGATTTAAAAATAGTTGTTTTTCTGTAAGAAGTTAAGTGGTGCCAAATATTACAGTTTACAATATTACAAATGCAAACAACTCAGCCACAAGGAAAATTTCACAGTTATCCAAATAAAAAAAAGAGTATCACCCAACAAATTAATATTATTTGTGTTTCCTAACAGAAATGTACATATGTGCATGGTGGGTAACATAAATGCAAATCTCCACACATTCCAGTATGTTAGCTGGGAGGGTATAGCAAATTGCAGTAGTTTAGGAGCTTTTTCTAGGGAAAAAAAAAGCTGTAAACTATATAAATGCAAAAGAAGATTAAAATAGATTCTTCTTATCTAAGTTTTCTGGTTGCTGATTTAAATCATGATTAAACTGACTGAGTTAAAGCATGTAAATTAATCTGCCTTATATGATAAACTATTTCCCCCTGCGAGTGTAGCAGGGTCAGCCAATTTGTGTGGCTGTGCAGTATCACCTTCACTCAGCAGATGCCAACCACTTCTCGGTTTGAACTCCCAATTTTATTTTTTGGGGATAAATCTGAAATCTAAGAAAGACTCATTTCAAGAGCAATGGAAGTTCATTGCAGGAGCTAACATCCTGCAGCTAGATAGCAAGGCAGTCACTTCTGCAGCTTTTACAACACATCTCCCCTACGTGACTGTTTTCCCTAAGCAGAACTCACCGTGCTGAAAGAGTAGCCTTCATAAGAGTGGAAACGCCCCTGCATGCACACGCAGGGCTGTCCATTCAGCTCCCCAAACACCAATCTGCCAACATGGCCTGCCACTGTTGGAAATTAATAGAGTGTCACTTTAGTTACAGGTCTCAAGGACTTTGACTTTAGAGGGATCTGTTAACTGATGATTTTGCTTTACAGCAGGGCCAGGCACTGCCAAAGCAGGAGCTGGCAGTCAAATAAATAAATACATATTTCTGTGCTATGATATTTATGATTTTTTACTGTGAACATGTATTTCACCAGTGAGGGGCTAGTTTGCAGAGTTGACTTGAGGGGTCCCTGTGTTAGGCTCTGCTGCAGGCTGCCAGTGGGTGTGGTGCCGATGCCCTGGGCTGTGCTCACCTGTGCTCCGTGGGAAGTGAGGGATGTCCTCATACAGGAAGACTATCTTGTTATCCAACACATCAGCCAGACCTCCCAGCCCAGACCCGCAGATGATGGCAATCCTGGCCCGCTGGGCAGTACGGGCACGCAACCAATCTGCCGTTTCCTTATACACCTCATAGCTGTTTCTGCAGGAGGAGAACAGGTCAGTGAGACTATCAGCCCATTCAAAGAACAAGCTTCAAAGGACAAAAGTCCTGAAAAGGTGCAGAGAAAAAGAAATTTCATTAAGACTATAATAATAGAAGCTTCAGTGCTATTATTGAAGATGTATCGCTTTTAATCTCATGTATTTTACCCTTGACTACAGGGAAATCATTTGAATCCCCTTGGCTGGTTTCATTCTGTAGATGAAGAATAGCTAATGATACCTAGATCACAGAAATGTCACAAGGCATAACCACTCCTGCTTCTGATGGGCTCTGGTCTCTCCCAAGTTACTGAAGGAAGTCGTTTACATAGTTAGACTGAGAAATTGCAACCTATATGAGAGTGCATGGGGATGTCCAGCCTGTGAGGAGGAAATCCAAGTGCATGGAGCTCTGAAGGCACCTGAACACCACAGCTGGAATGCTGTGCTGATGAAGGAGTAGACACTGTCATCTGCAGTAGGTAAACTTCTGAGACATGGGTCAAGCATCACCTACAGGGATGGAGAGTAATCAATCAATCTCTGTAAGTGTTGAGTGCCATCAGCTCCCACGGCTTCCTTCTAGGGCTGGTACCACATGTCAAACACCCACCTTCTTGAAACCTCGTGCCTTCAGTGCAGAAGGATAAACATGGAGATCTTACTCAGACTCTTCTCTCCCACAGAGTGGGAATGGGATCATACCTGCAGTCTACACCTAGGCAAGAGGCCCAATGACATCAGTCTCCATCAAAACAAGTGGAAACCAGGAATTTGGGCTCCGGAGCTTATGCTGCCTGATTCAAGAGGGGGACTCAGCAAATACCTTGCTTAAAATGTCTTATTCCAGCAGGGAGCCCCATTGCCTGAAGGTGGGATAGAAGTTGGCATTACAGTGCCTGTTATGTATCTGTCTCATGGGAAGGGAGAAGAGTTCAACTTTTAACCTCTTAGCCCAGTATTCAGATGTTTTAATCACAGTTTTGAAACACAATCAATAGCAAAATAATCCCATAATCCTGTTTCCAATAGGACAATGGAGATACTTTCTGAAAGTCAATATCAAGGTTGATTGGAAACTCTCCTCAAAAGCAGGGGTACTAATAGCAGTTCTTGGTAGCAACTCAATAGCTACCATCAGTGAGTAGAATTAATGATTGTACGTGGTAGGGGACTGGGCCCTGGGGTGAACCAACACAGGCAGGGGCAGCGGTTCTCTGTATGAAAAGATGATCTGATTATTGAGAGGGGAGAAAATCAGATACTGTGAGGCTGCAGGTGAGGTAAAACTGACTGGAGATGGTGATAAGCAGTAACTGTCTATTCAGGAATGTTTCTTTTAGTTGTTTCCTTTTACAATCGAGTCTCTTATTTCTAGAGGTGTAAACCTTAGTAATGCTGTGATGCTGCTCGCTGCAGCCTTAGAGGACAGACAGAAAAGCTTTCAAAGTGGGGCTCCTCACTCCAGGAGGTCTCAGGCTGCTAAGAGGATTTGACTGTCTGTGTACAACTGGTTCCTCCAACTGAAGTACCACATATTGAAACAAAGGTTCTCAATTCTACGATTTTTCTTTATTTATACTGACAGGGTCAGTAGTTATCGCACAGGTGTTTTCTGTGAGTTTTGCATCTCTTAGCTGTCTAGCTACTACTGTAAGTCCTGTCCAGAGTATGACACATCAAACTTATGGTCCTAGTTACAAACCGTGCTGTCGAAAATACCCAAAAATGTTATAAACCTGCAATCCAATGGGAAGAAAAAACTCCCATATGCATGGATTAAAATGAAGAGTCATACTTAGCTGAAGTACTTTTCAAAGGAAAAGTTTGGAGAGAGTTTATTTACCATTGCATACTGAATTTTCTAAGTATATCATGAGCTCCTGAAATAAGCAGGAGCTGTGAAAGTGACATTAATAAAGACTACACTCGACTATGTTATCACTTGCTCCCAGACAAAAGCTTTGAAAGTGCTTTACATACATTAATGAACCATTCCCCCCAATTTCTCTGTTGAATAACTGTAATCCTTGTTTAGAAATTCAAGGGAACCAAGAGAATTTATATGTAATACCCAAGGCTTTTGACATACCTGTGGCAAGCATGAGAAAAGAACAAGGTCACCAGGATCTGTTCTTCCTCGTGACCATAATACCTCTTGTTTCAGTTTTTTTTTTTTAAAAGGTGCATACACCCTTACAAAATAACATTAAAGAATGGATATTATTTCCCATTCCTCAGAAATTTTAGGAATGTGGGATGGATCCCATTCAAGGTCTGTTGAAGACATCAGGACTGACTGAGCTGTGCCAAGTTACAGTGAATTTTTTTCCTTTATAACAGAAGCTATTAAAATTCTTCTTAACTGAAGACGCAAATCTCCAGTGCTGCATATGTTTCCTTGCCTGAAAGGAGCTTCAGCAAGTGCACAGGGGCCTGGCAGAGCCCTGTCCCTCCCAAAGGCTTTGGGCACATCAGAGCTGTCCCCAGTGCTGAGAGCACAGCGATGCCAAAATTAATCTGCTTGCAGTATTTAGCTTTCAGAAACCTTCCGGATGACATCAAAGGGACTGGCAAGCACTGATAATTTCTGAATGCAAGGGAGATACCTGCTCAGCAGGAGCAAAGGGGGAGTTTGACCTGTGGGTCACCAAACAAGAGTGTTCGGCCTCGAACTGCACGAGCACAAGGCCTGTGCAAGCCTTTTGACAGCTTGAATTAATACATGTAGCACAAAGGCCCCTCTAGCTGCTCTAACAATGCACACCTAATAATAGTGCTTGGTAGCATCGCTTTGGATTAAATCACAGGATCAGCTGAAAACACAATCCCCTTTATTGTGATTGCTGTCATCCACTGGAGAAACGCATCTGTTGCAAAACACAGGACTGTCACCGGTGACAGATCTTTTATGGCATGAAAAAGAACCACCCTTATTGTGCTTCTAGGTTGGCTGAAAGCAAATCCATGTAAAAAAAGCAGACATATCCCAATAAACAGCTAAAGCATTATGTTTGGGGGCACACGGCCACACGTATTCACAGTCTATGCCTCTCCACATGAGATATTTGCCTCTTCTGGCCCATAACCTCTCCCAAGGTCACCTACTTGCTGCGATATTTCATAATACCAGCACCTGTACAGGCAGATGGCCAGATTCCTCTCCAATAATAAGATGTTTACTTCTGAGCAGCCTTCGTCTGACATTTATTGAGTGCCCAGTAGAAAGAAGAGGAAAACAAGGTGAGGAAAAGCGATGTAAATTTTGTTAGCCCCATCCAGCTTGGATGTCTGTGCATCCCCTATTTCACAGCACCTTACCTGTCTTCCTCAGCATAGGCCATCCTCCTCCTCTCTGGTTAACCAAAAGAAGGGGATGGTTGCTGGAAATGGAGGCTGCAGGGTTTTATTTGACCAAAGAGAAGAGGCCTACTGGACCTGCAGAAGCTGCTGCTGTCTCCGGTGGTGAGTCAGGGAGGTGTGTCTCAGCTTCTCTCTGCTGTCCCCTGAGCATCTCTAATCCCCGAGTAGGAGGGGCATGGTCAGGACATCTGCTTTTCTGGCCTCACCCCACATGACACACATGCTCTAGAGCTCTGCAGAAAGCTTACACGCATGCACACACACACACACTGTAATGCAGATTAAGCCTAGAAATTTCACACGCACGCACACAACTTTTCAGCAGCTGACAAGGGATCTGCCTGGATTTGCACCTCTTGCGTCACCTGGGAACCAGCTGGAGTCACCTGCTCCTGTGCAATTCAAACCCCTGGGAGCGTGCAGACCCTGCGAGATTATCTGTACCACCTACAACTGACACCAGGCCTTTCCATATCTCACATTATTACCTTCCCATTTTTTCATGGCAACCAGGGGTGATGATCCATTAACTCCCCTCAGGGTTTTTTGTTCATATCTAATTGCCTCACCCTTTCCAAAATGAAATACCGCTTTGAGCTATGCTAAACCTCTGTTCAGCTGATTATGGGAGACACAGGAAGGAAGACAGACACCCCACCATCTGTCTCTTTTATTTTAGCTTTGCTGTATATGAAAACAAATATTAAAACAACTTTGTCATATAGATCTGTTTGTGCATCGGTGTTTGATCCCAACAACTGATGTGAACCACATTTTACAGAGCCAGAGATGTTTCCAAGACAATTGAACGCCAAAAAAATTCAAGAAAAGCAGTGATGAGTAGAGACCTTACATGCCCCAGCTGAAAGGCCACATCTACAATATGCATTCACAGCTTAATAGATCCAAAAAGGACCCATGGGGACAGAATTTATAAATATCCCAAGCAGGGACAAAACCACAATTAGAACTTGTCAATTCTTAGACAAATCAGCCAGACATTAACAAAGATTTAGAAAACTGGGCAGTACCCATTTCAGGTCTTAGATTTCGTACTTCTTCCATTCCTCTTTCTTCTTTGGTCTTGAAGACCTTGCATCAAGCAGATCATTGTTGCCCCAGAAAACTGTCTGTGAGAACTTCAAAGTCAAACAAGGTAATAAATGTGGAAAGAAAAAAACTGGGCATTTTTAGAGAGAGATATACTTCATGCAGGAAAAGTTGAAACCCAATATTGGCCTCGATGCCAGCACAGGCTGGGAGTCTGCAACAACCAGCAGAATTTAAACATCCAATTCTGTTTTATTTGTTGAAAAATACAGTTGGCACTGAAAAAATAGAAAATGGATCTGAAGAGAAACCATAATGAGGGCCCTTTCCCCTCAAGTCCTTGACCTTCTCCCTTTCTCCCTCCTGTTCACACTTCCATTTCTTTTTTACTTTCTCTTGGAAAGCTTAAAATGCCTCTTCTACAGAGACAAGCAGGTGGGGCACTGCCACTTCAGGACCCAGCAGTACATTGCTGCACTGGCATGGTGCATCTTGCTCTCAGTTGGCTGGAGGCAGTGGAAAAATCAACATTAAGGATCTAATATTGCTCTATAAATCATTTTCCCTTCTATGCCCTCTTTCTAACTCTGTTTGTGCCATGTTTCCCCTCATTTTTCAGATACATCTCCTTTTTGTCATTCTCATTCTTGTATTTCTGAATCTTCGTCATTTCTGCCTCTGCCTGTTTAAGGTATGCCCTTTTTTTCAGCACTGTTTTTCTGTACGAAACACAGCAGACTGAGAGCAGAGATGGTTTTAGGTAGATTTAACTGCACCAAACCCTGTGCCCAAAGAGGGCCCACACTGCGTGGCTGTGAGCCAGTGTGCCAAGGGACTCTGCAAGTCACCATCACCCCAAGGAACACTCACCCAAACCCAGGGTCTTAGAGCCACTTCCCAGCTCCCTCAAGTCCTTCTGCCCTCTGGAAGTCCAGGCTCCTCTTGCCAGCACTCAGGACTTCTTTGAAACCCATTATTTGCTGCCATTAAATTAAATTACAGAGCAATGTTAGGCCCTTAACGTTGATTTTCCATATAGTTTGTTGGTATCAGCAGAGTTCTGATGCCCCCCAGATATGTTCCCTTCTTCAGACTTAATCTGATTACGTTCATTAATCTGATTCTTTTTTGCAAAGCAGACAAGAGAGATCAGACAGCCTGAGAGCTCTTCCCAATTTGCTCTCATGTAAGACAATCTCCTTCCGAGTTTGGATTTATATGGAAAACAGGATTATCAAAAAGGGGCCATTTTATCTCTCTTTCTGCAGTGTCTGTTATTTAACAGCAACAGAAATTACTTGAGTTTTAACCTGTAATGCCGCATTGGCTGGACAAGTACGAGATAAACGTTCACCCTACTAGGACAAAATTAATTTGTGCACTGAGGGCATTCATGCCAATTAGACTGTAGGGAATGCTCCAAATCAGATCTATCTAGAAAAATAAGGTATTGAATAGATTGCGTAACGCTAAAAAAAAAAAAAAAATTGAGAGTCTTCTGTCCTGAAAGAATCTCAGTCGTCTCTGTCTGTATGTGTCTGCAGCAATTTGTATCTATAATCCTGATTTTACTGCCTTGGCTGTCATTCAAGCCCTGCTTTGTAGTGAGAACTTCAACTGCTACAGGATGCAGATGCAATCACCTGAAATAATTTTCTAACAATGCTGTACATTCCGACAGCAATTTCCATCTAAAGAAAGCGTCGTGAAGTATTTTGCAAGCATTTCATCAAAACATTTAATGAATGCTTTAGGATAAGTCTCCACTTCCCTGTGTGCTGACATTATCACAGTATCAAATTATCTTGCAGTCTTCTCACACTTACTGCACATCACTCTTTTGGGAAGGGGAACTGAGCTGCAGAAATATTCACAGGGTGTCTACATAGTGGGGACAACTTGGTCAGCCAAGTCCAGAAGAAAATATCCCCCCAAACCCCTACAGGCATTACCATGCCCTTACAGGCGCAGTGTTCACTTACCTGTGGGGGGGCAATTCTCCCAATTCTCTCATACTTAAAAAGGCCAGGACTGTGCTTCAGTGTTTTGGAGGAAGGTGACATGGAAAACTTGAAAAGATTTTGCTTTTCTGCTGACTACAGAAAGAACATGCTCCAGGTTTGATTAAAAAAATACTAAATGCCAAGAATTAATCAGGATTTTTGCAGCAATTTGGAAAGGCTTTGTTTGGAAATCTCATTAATGTCTGTACACTGGCCAGCCTGGACAGCCACTGGAGTGTTACTGGCCACAAGAAAGGTAAATAAAATCAAATTATATACAAGAAAAGTTATTCCCCTATAGATCATTTTAATAACAATCTCTAGCAAGATCTGCCTGGAGTGGTGTGCGTGCTGCTCATCGTACATCAACAGGAAAGAGACCTCTGACCACAGTGAATGCAGCAAAGCGTTGGCCAGGGGAACAGAAAACCAGACGTTCGAAGAGCCTGTCATGGTTAGCTGAGCAAAATGAGAGCAAAGCAATGCTTCCATGACAGCCTGAAAATGTTGCCATGGAGGCAGGAGAGATACAGAAATTTAAGACAGGCAGCAGGAAGCTGAGGAGATGCGTGTTCAGTTAGGCCAGACGTCAGAAAAAAGCTTCCAGCTGCCCAAAATGTGCAGTCCTGAATAGCCCTCCTATGAGGGCAGTGGGAAAAGGCTTTTTGGGCAGAGATCAGTTAATGTAAAGGATTTCATGATGTCTACTGGCAAGGAAGCAGCCACGGCACTCACAAACTGTATGCCTGCTCTGTAAAACTTCACCATCTTTATAAAACCCAGGGAGAAAGAGGAAGCAACTTGACGAAACCTGTGAATAAATGATACCACAGAAATCAATAAAAGAGCAGAGATATCCTAATACCAGCCAGAACTTCCATCTTCCAGCTCTAGGAGATGTATCAAACAGCAAAAGATAAGACTGGGGTTGTGGCCATGGGAGTTTGTGGAAGAAAAAGCACCTGTGGCAAGGAACTCAGAGAGAAAGGATATAAAAAAGGATCATTTTGGGATTTGAGGGAAAGGAGTTCTACTTTTTTAAGGGATGGAAACAGAACAACCGGGGATTAGCAGTATGACAGGCTTGGGATGAATGGATGGGCTTTTCAATGTGGAAGTGCTTTGAGGCAGGCAAAAAGTCAGAGAGCTCAGGGGAAAGTGTGGTGGAGGGCTAAAACAATCCTTTAGTGAGGATAAGTGGAAAAGAAATCACCAATCCTGGTGGACTAGAGACTAAAAAAGGCCAGGTATCCCTCTGGCCTACAATAAACACAAATAACTTGAACTAAAAATTATAAGGAGTAAGGGCGTTATGCTTTCAGGCCTGTTACAGAAGAAAATAATTCTCAGATAGTTAAATGATACTACACAGCTCTATGTATTACTAAGGATTCTTAAAAATAGATATATTTTCCTACTCAACACAGGTAAAGGCAGTTCATATCCCAGCACCACAGCTAGCTGTAGGTCTGGGGCTCCAATATGCTTCTCCATATGAAGAATATGACTTTTCCCTAAAGGCCACTTACACATACCAAAACAATACAGGACCCAAGTTTATCCTGCTCTGTGGTCTGGTTTCCTCTTCAATAATTGATAATACTTTCACACAGTGGAACTTGATGCCAGACCTTTCACTTGGTCTCCGGACCACGTCCCCACCTTTGGAAAACACTGCTTTCTGGAGGTCAGTAGATAAACATACTACCACTTGTAGCCGTGGTCTGTCAGGATGTATTTGTACTGTTCCAACAGGATCAATGCTTCCTCATTATCTTGATTGTCATGCAATAATGACATATTATTGAATAGTCTGTAGGTTTTCCTTTTCATTTCAGTGATTTTTGTTTAAAGAAGCAAAGGTTAGACAACTGTACATCATTTTACTGTCTGCATTAGAAACCATTTACTGGAGTTTCCCAACTCACTCCCCCTGTAGTAGACAGTGGCTGCAATTCCTCTGGTGATGAAAATAAAACACAAATCTGCCTGACTTTGGACTGCGAGAACAAGAATGACCCTTACTGTCTAGTCCCCAAGGTCATGGAAACCCACTCCATTCAGGGCAACCAGCTGTCCCAGCATCATGCACCACACTGCAACATATGTTGGCTGCATTGTTGGTTGGTAGCATTCTGATTTAGACAGTGCCCTGGCAAAGTTTAGATACTGTATTAGCAATAAATCTAATCATGATCATCCACATAATCACTGTGGATGATTTTTCTTATGTCTGACTGAGAACCTTCTCTCGACTATTTTGCCACACCAACGCTATCACCCCAATTTACAAATATCCTGCACAGTGATAGATAAAACCATGGTGAGATCTGGCACAAAATTATGTGGTTTTGGGACTGATCTTTAGAAGCAGGGTGAGAAATACTAGGTGTCCCATGGAATCTATGAAGTTTTTTCCATGGCTCAACACAGTCTTCCCAGAGGACTTCCTGCACATCCAATATGATTGAAAGAGCTCCCAAACACTCCAGCAATACTCCCCAGCTCCATCACGTAGTAGAGTTATACCACATATCTACAAAAGAAAAAAAAGTCGGGGCATAAACAAGACTACTTTGTTCTTAATGAGATGTTTAACTTCCTATGTTTACCAGCCCAAAATTCCCTTAAAGACAGATGCGTCCATCTGAGGCTGTTGGTGCCACAGATGTGCACACAGGTTATGGTCTGATTGGGAAAATATCAGCTGTTGATCAGCTGATAAAAGTTTAGCTCCATAGAAGCAGGATTAATGCAGGAAGAAATTCCTATGTTCTCATTTTAAGTATCTTACATGGATCAAAAAACCCCAAACCAACAAACAAACAAACAAAAAGAATATTTTGCATAAGATGGAAGTGTCTACTCAAATTTCTGCTTTAACTTGAAGAGATTTCAGAAAACATAGGAAGATCCTGAAACTCACAAGCTGAGTTAAAAGTTTAATTTCAGAAAAAGCATCACATTTTTATTAAGCATACTATTCAATCACATTCGTTTTAGCTAGGACTCTTGTGCTGTCATGTGCTCAGTGATGAATTGTTCTCTCCTGTGATTTGGAAGAGCCTTATCTTCAGGAGTCCAAGGGAGTGTGACACTGAGAAGCTGCAAGCTACAGTAAAAGCCTGGCAGGGTAGAAATGCAAAGGTCAAGTTTTGCTTATATACCACTTTCCCCTACGAGCTGAATTGTAGCTGTCCTCTTGGTAGTGTTATGCAAACACTCAAGAACCTAAGAACATGTGAAAAGTGATGTGTTTCTGAAGAAATTCAAAAGAATCAACCCCTGAAGTCAATGCTTTAATTACCTATGGTCCACAGAAGTCACTCAGTGTAAACCTTGTGGCTGGTGTGGGAGTACACAGAAACAACAAAAGGAAGGCAACCAAAACATCACAGCACCAGTAGAGATACCAGAGAGAAAGCCAAAGCCAAAGGAAAGCTCTGTTCAGGCTTTTACTACAAACACAAGATACAAATGTTACAGACTGTAACATATCTTTGACCTGCCCATTAAATTCAAATTCTCATGAGCTAAAGGTAAGATTTTAGCAATGCCATTACTGTGTGCCCTGTACAATCAAGAGAGACCAGGCTAGGCAGTGGAGAGCCCCCCACACCCTCAGCTCCACACCTCACCAGCTGCCCATCTGCTTTCATTTACCTGCCCCAGCTCTCCCTCTACTTTTACATAGCCAAAGATGTTGGTTGAGTAAAGGTGATTTTCAAATGGGACAGTCAAAAGGTGAAGAGGCATTTCAAACAAACATAGAAATCTTCCATCTGCACCTCAGCTCTTTCTCATTAGGTAAAACTTCTTTCTGATGAGGCAGTCTTCTTGTTACACCACTATTAGGGGTCAATATGAGAGTTTTAGCTAGAAAAATGCATTCTCTCTTTTCTTCCCCCCAAGGGATTGAAAGAGTTTTAGTCCTGTATTCCTGTTTATAGGTAACACTGGGCTTTTTCAGTAGTTATGATTCTATTTTGTAGTAATATTGCTCCCTTTTAGAAAACAAGCAAGTAGTTTAAAAGAGGGGAGGAAAGGTGCCTGGTTATAGATCCCTATGTTTAGTTATGACTTTAACATATAAATTCTCTCATGTACCTAGAGCAGGAGAAAAGATCACTTACCTATACATTACTATATCCTTATGATGGACCTTTCTTTTTTTTTCCCCAGTTACTGGACTTCAAGGAAAATTTTCCCAGGTTATCAGTTCTGGAGCACTGACAGCACTGAATTTCTGTACTAAAACTACTTCTGGCTTATGACTGGATTGAGCTTCATGAAGAATATGTGAGAGTGCAAAAATCAATAGCAGGAAGTCTGGTATTAAAGCAAAAGGATTTCTGCTTACTCATGCTCCATTGTTGGCTATTTGTTCCCAGAAGGGCTGTTGAGTGCCACATTCCTGAACCTACATATAGGAAAATCCCTGCACTATTTAAAGTCTTTAGAGCAACTTGCACCTGCTGTCTGCTGTAATAATGAATATGCTTTGACCTTCCTGCTCCTGTGTGCAGATTAGATGCTGTTTTGCAGTCTGAAGTGTCTGTGTGTTTCCAGGGATGCTGCAATGGATGCTCGGTGATGCTCATTATGACTCTGTTAATATTTCAAGGCTCTTGCCTCCTGCTAACCCAAGCTGGGTGTAACAAGTCTCCTGGGGATTTAGAAAGGGCAACAAAGTGGGTTATTATGTGTAGAGTCTTCTGAAGTACCTGCCTTGTGGGTTACAGAGGGGAAAGCAATCTCTGGAGGAGCATCACGGCTGACTCCGGAGACCCAGCTGTGCTGGGAGACGATGGCGCTTGGCTCAGGCTCCGAGGGCAGGCGGCCCAGGGCGTCGGGGAAAACCACACAGGGCGCTGAGCCCCAGCCCTCCCTCTCCAGCGGGTGGCCACACATCCTAACAAAGCTTTTCGCCTCTTTTCTTCCGGAGCAACCTGTCAGTGTTAGCGCCTGGTAAGTGCTGCGTGGATAACTTCCAGCAATGCTGTCCTGCTGGGCTGCCCCGGTGCTGTGTGAGGCGGCTCCCCTGCTCCCCTTTCCTTGTGAGAAGCAGCCGCTCTTAAGCTCCTGTTCAGGAATGGACTCGGCTGGCCGCGCTGCCGCCTGCCCGGCCAGCGCAGCCTTCACAGGGAACACGGGACTCGGCTGCTCGACCCCCGTCCCAGCTCCGAGCCTCCCCGACCGCTGATGGCAACGCTCCAACAGCACACACCCTCCCGGCCCGGACCAGGGCGGTGCCCCCCGAGCAGAGGGCGGGCCGGGCGGAGGGCGAGGGGCCGGGCCGGGCGCGCTCCCGCCGGTAAGAGCGGG
>VZRL01001639.1:0-77290 GCA_013397895.1 Origma solitaria | reverse complement strand
CTCGCGTAGCGAGCGGGCGGCGCGGGGAGGCGCCTCGGGCGGGCGCCGCGCTACGAGCGGCCGGGGCGGAGGGAGGCGGCCGGGCCGCGCTGAGGCGGAGCGCGGGAATGGGTGAGGAGCCGCGCGGTGGGGTGAGCCCAGACCCTGGTCCTGGCCGGACGGGGGCTGGAAATGATGATGAAAAAGCAGGCAATTGCCTGTTCTTGCTGTGCGCTGAGTGAGCTTGGAATTAGCGTTGAACTTGTTAATATTGTGGTTGGAGCACCTCTGGGACAGGCTAAGAGAGCTGGGGTTGTTCAGCCTTGGAGAACGCTTGGGGGAGACCTTAGAGCCCCTTCCAGTACTTAAAGGAAGCTTATACAAAAGAGGGGGAGTAACTTTTGACACGGGCAGATAGTGGTGGCAAGGGGAACGGTTTTAAGCTAAAAGAGGAGAGATTTAGATTAGATGTTAGGAAGAAATTCTTCCCAGTGAGAGTGATGAGGCTCTGGTACAGGTTGCCCAGAGGAGCAGTGGCTTCCCTATCCCTGGAAGTGTTCAAGCCCAAGTTGGATGGGGTTCTGAGTAACCTGATCTTGTGAAAAGTAAGTCTACCTGTGGCAGGGGGGTTGGAATGAGATGGTCTTTAAGGTCTCTCCCAACCCAAACCTCTTCTATGATTAACCGGGGTGAACTGTAATTAAAAGCCTATCCTCATAGTTGGTGTTTAAAATGAAATAAAACTAGCCCAGGGCACAGTGGTCTCTGTGTTTCTCTCAATTTTCCTCTTTCCCCCAGAACATCCAACAAGAAAAGATGATTAAAGCCGGAGCACATCTGTGTAAAGGACAGTAAAATTAAACCTGGCCATTGAAAGGCCTTGAATTGGGGAAGGGCAAAATGAAACCTCAACTCTGTGTGTGACCATGTGCCTCTCCTCAGAGGGCTTATGGTGATGAGGGGAGAAAGCTGTGCACTGTGGCCTGAGATGCTGCATGGATTCAAGGGGAGGAGTAAAGTGTTGAGGTTGGCCATTGTCTCCAAAGTTTCTCAATTCTTTCCATTTTAATCCAATGTTTTCTCAAACTCCGTTGTTATGTAACGCTTAAGGTAATTGTATTTTGCTTTTCATAGAATGGGGGGGCTTGGGGAATGGTTAAAATGATTGGCTTAGAGATTTCCTATCTTAGGTGGTAATTTTGATTAAATTATTTTGCTTAAATGGATATTTTAGTTTGGAATAAATTGCTGGCCGGCTGATTTCTGGTTAGTGCCTGTCACTTGTGCCATGTGTGCTTTGTGCTGCGTGCTGGAGCAGATGATATCAGCCTTGTCTGCTTTGTGTGGAGTGTGCTCGTGTTCTTCGGCCTTTACCCACTCACAGCACGACACTGAGCACTACTTTCTTTTTTAACATCAAGCACACATTCCCATTGACCATGGCTGCAACCAAGTCCTCTCACTTCAGATTCATCACTGTTTTTTCAGTCATTAAAGGAAGGCATAAAGGGTTTGCAGTCATCTGGCAGAGTGCGGTAATGCTGAGCAGAGAAAAGGGGTTCTGCTCACAACTTGGTGTCCAACATCCCTCCAGGGCCTCTTCAGCTGAGGGGCTGTTCTTGAGGGTGCTAGTGAGGGGCTCCCCCAGCATCATGCTGGGTCTGGTGGAAGGGTTGTTCCCACTTGGGCAATTGGAGGAGCAGCAGCTGTGCTGCCTCTCAATGCTGCCTTTGCTTGTGGCTCCTCACCCTCCATACTTTGAGCTCTCAGATAGATACTGCCATAATCAGATGGTAAGATTTCTGGGCCACTTGCTGACCTTGTAGACCTTGTGATGTGTTCTCTTTTGTGACTGAGAGAGATATTTGTATTTAAGTATTTATACCTATAAAGTAAGCAGAGTATTCACAGTCACTGAAGGACCAAAGCCCCAGCGAACTCTCCTTCACTTGCTGTGTAAATGGCAAGAAGGGCGATTGAATTGGTGAACCTTCTGATTTCCAAATGGCCTTATTCAGGATAGCCCTCATTTGCTTTTTTTATTGGTGCATGATTCTGTGAAGCATTTCCCTCCGGTTCCAGAATACAGCAGTTAAGCAGGACACATTTTAATTTTTTTATTAAAAAAACTCTTCCTGTTTGTATTCCTGCATGATGGGAATTACATGGTTTCTTCTCCCCTGCTGTTGTCCAGGTTGTGAATCCACCCAAGAATGGATAAATGTAAGCAGCCTTATATTGACCAGAAGACCAGCCTTGAAAAGTTCAGCCCTGAAATTCTTTCTGAAATTGAGGAGCTCTTTGCGAAGAAGTTTACTTACACTAAGCCAGTGAATAATGAATGGAAGTTGCCAGATCCCAGTGATGCTTTTACATGTAATCACATGGAATTTCACTCGCTCCTGGCTCTGAAGGACTCAATGAATGAAGTGAAGAACCAACTGAGTGATAAGAACCTCGAGGATTGGCATCGGCACACTTCATTTACCAATAAAGCAGGGAAAATAATGTCTCACGTGAAGAAATCTGTGAATGCTGAGCTCTGTACACAGGCGTGGTGCAAATTTCATGAGATCCTGTGCAGTTTTTCTCTTCTCCCAGAAGAAGCTCTTCAGGATGGAGAACTGAATTCTGTCCACCTCTGTGAAGCACCTGGAGCTTTTATAGCGAGCCTTAACCACTATTTGAAGTCCCACCGTGTCCCTTGTCACTGGAATTGGGTAGCTAATACTCTAAACCCGTATCATGAAGCCAATGACATCCTGATGATGATCATGGATGACCGTCTGATAGCAAATACCTTACCTTGGTGGCACTTTGGCCCAGATAACACTGGGGATGTGATGACATTAAGACACCTAACAGGACTTCAGAATTTTGTGAGCAATATGACCACAATTCACTTGGTAACTGCTGATGGCAGCTTTGATTGCCAGGGAAATCCAGGTGAGCAGGAAGCTCTCGTCTCACCCCTTCATTACTGTGAAACAATCACTGCTTTAATGATCCTGGGCACTGGAGGATCCTTTGTTTTGAAGATGTTCACTCTGTTTGAACACTGTTCTATCAACCTGCTCTTTCTGCTCAACTGCTCTTTTGAGGAGGTCCACGTCTTTAAACCAGCCACCAGCAAAGCTGGAAACTCAGAGGCCTATGTAGTTTGTCTTCGCTATATGGGCAGAGAAAGCCTTCATCTGCTTCTTCCTAAAATGACGCAGAACTTCGGAACAGAAATGGTCAACAAAGCCCTTTTCCCCCAGCATACTCTACCAGAATCATTCCTTAAAATGCATGAAGAGTGTTGCATGTTCTTCCACAAGTGCCAGGTAGAGACTATCTCGGAGAACATCCGTCTTTTTGAGCGCATGGAAGAAGCAGAGCAGATGAAACTGAACAACTTAAGAGACTGTGCAGTACAGTTCTTCATGCAAAAGTTTCGTGTGAAACCCATTGCCCGAAATAACTGGCTTGTAAAGAAATCCCAGGCTGGTTGCAGCATGAATGCAAAATGGTTTGGGCAAAGAAACAAATATTTTAGTACATACAATGAAAGGAAGATGATGGAAACCCTGACATGGAATGATAAAGTGACAAAGGGCTATTTTAATCACTGGGCTGAGGAACATAGTTTAAATAATGCTGGGAACATGTGCATCCTGGAAGGATCATCATCTAACCTGGAATGTAGCTTGTGGTACATTTTGGAAGGAAAAAGACTGCCCGGTATAAAGTGTTCTCCATTTTGTGATGTTCAGGTCTTGGAAAATCTTAATGAAGCTGTGAAGGAGTTGGACGGGGGGAGGCTGAAAAGCAGATCAATGCTGCAGCCTTGTCACTCTTGTGAAGTTCTTCCTGGGGAACTCATACTAGCAAAAGTGTCTGATCTTTCCAAGTGCTGTCAGGAGGTCCTAAATGAAGGTTGTCGTGACCAATTCAAGTGCCTTGTGGTGGGCTTTCCCTCTCTCTGTGATACAGAAAGCCAAGCCAGTATGGAAATAAAGTCCATGGACTCAGCCGCACTGCTGACTTTCAGCTTCTCTTTACTTTATGATGGAGAACCAAAATACCAGCAGCAGCTTTTGGAGTGTGTTCTGCATTCCTTGGCCGAGCTGACAGTGGGAGATGTGTTGGTTTTGCCTATTCTCTCCTGCCTGACGCGCTTCACAGCTGGCCTGGTGTTCATCCTGTACTGCTGCTTCAGGAGTGTCACGTTTGTGTGTCCGACCTCCCGAGAGCCCCTAAGGACCTGCGCTGCTTTGCTGTGCGTTGGTTACCGAGGCCTCCCCGCGCCAGTTGTGGCCTATCTGCAGCATCTGAATACACTGATGAGCTCTTTGCTGGACACAGACTCTCCCCAGCAGATTCTGCAGTTTGCGCCCATGGAGATTCTCCTCCACGGCAAGCTGTTGGAGTTTCTATGGGATTTAAACACAGCCATTGCAAAGAGGCAGCTCCACCTGATTGTGCAAGCTCAGCAGCAGCAAATGGCTAGTGACATTCCACTTTAAAATAATTCTAGAACTGTGTGAGTTGCTGCTGCTAGACTGTTTCACAGGCAGGCAGAAGGTGTTAAAAACATGTTAATGTGAAGGTAACATTAATACCAAACTGATGTGACATTGAGAGTGCCAAGAGGATGTTTTGAACTATAAATCCCAATTGCACCATATTGTCTATGTAGAAAGTAGGAGAAAAGAAAACCAGATCTTGATTTTTGGCCACTGAGCTGGGTGTTTCAGGATGCAGAATAACATAGACTTTGATTCAGTGGAAGCAAGGGCTGACAGGTGAGCATGAGCCTCAGAGCCTCCTGTTACCATCCTTAAAAACTGTCTTTTGACATCCCTTTAATGTAAAATTGGTTTCATTCTTAAAGGTGAAGTGGGGGAATTCCTGTGTAACTTGCCTTACCATTTTGGATGGTATGAAATGGTGGTGTTCATCAGTACTTGTCCCCATTTACCATTCTTAAACAAGAGCCTCTGAATTTTCACCTTGTAGCCTTTGAATATCAGCCTCTTCTGTAGCACTTCAGTGACTGAGGACTGAGATACAGATTTCCTTGCCAAAGGCTGATAATAGTTTCTCCATCTCATTCTTGCAGCTGTTTTGTGAATGCCATGCTGATATCCTGAGTTCCAGTTCTTTGTGCACTTCAGTCACTTGACAGAAGGATCGAATGGAGCTGTTTATGCCAGAGAAGTGCTCAGCCTCTGGCTGTTCATTGCTTACTCTTCAGGCAATAATTTGGATTGCCATCAAGCCTTCTCTTGTGACTCCTTACGGGTCCAAAGCTGAGCTCAATTCTCAAGAATGAAATTTGCTAAAAGAATTAGCCAATGGCAGTAGACACTTAGGCTTATAACAAGCTGAACCTTTAGGAGACATTTAAATGCAGGAAACTTCCACCAGCCATGAGAGACTCATAGAACATGCAGTTGCTGGGATTTGCCGGTCTTTCCTTGCTAAAAATCCTTAAAACAAAGGCTTTGAGGTGTTACTGCCTGAGCAAGCAGTCCACCAGTTGTGTGCTGTCTTTCTTGTGTACACAAGTGTGTTCATGTTTGTGTGGGAACCCTCAGGGTTGTACCGCCATGAAGCTTTTGTGTTGTAAGTAATCAGTGTGTGCTTTTGGTTTGAAGGATGCATATATTTTTTGAAGTAGAAGAAGAGATGTTGATTTACATGGCTGTTGCATATTTTCATTTTATCTACAAGTGTTGAAAGTGTTAAAGACTTTTTTTTAAAGAAAAAGAAAGGAAAAAATGTTATTTAGATAAAATAAAGCCTTTTATTTTAGGTTTTCAGTGTTTCTGTTTACATGTTTCTTCTCCAAACATGGAATAAAACAATGAAGTGCAGTAGGGGGGTGTTGGGAAGTTTAATACTTTTTTTTTTTTTTGAGCCAGGCTGTCCTCATCTTGTCATTTGGATCCATCCTTAATGAGTGAAGGGTGCAGTGGTCTTAATTTCTTTCTTTAACTTTGGAGTTTACCAGCTCAGAGAGGCTCCACGTGCAGACATGGTCAAAGCAGTGGAGGAGGCTTGAATGCAGTTCCCTTGGCCTTGTCACTGAGCCTTGCAGTCCATGTCCCTCTCTGTGGTCACTGTAACTTGCTTTCAGCAGCAAGGATTTTCTCTTAAGGATCTCCAATTTCTCCTGGCTGGGACAGCTGCTCTGGTAGGACAAGGTTTATATACACTGTACTTTGTCTGTAAAGTCTATTGTTTGTTCTTATCCAATCATTTTCATCCTAATTGCTTGCCTTCACCGAGTGGTGGGATTGAGAAAACACTGTGTGCCTTATTCCTCAGGGCTGGCTCTGCTGCACTGCCAGGGGTTCCAGGTGATTGTCTATGGGTTGGCTATGCAATTTGTCTCGAGACTGCTTGCTAACTCATTTTAATTGCAATTATTAATGCTAATGTGTTTTTCTCATTGCTTTTTCTTTGGAAATGAGCACCAAATTAGAGAGCTGGGGAAGATCATTCTGTGTCCTAGAGGTGTGAGATGACACAGGAAATGCATCCTGTTCTGATACCTTAGTTTCCTTACAGCTAGTTGGTGGTTTTTTAGGAAATCTTTATACAGAAGAGGAGTTGAATGGGTGCTGAACTGCAGGACAGCATTGCCTCTCTTTGTTCTAGTGAAGCTTTATATTTTGGCTTTGACTGTTTTTGGCTTTGACTGTTAATGTCAAAATATTCTTCAGGGGACATGAGGACTTTGGAAGTGTCCTTGAAGCAGGAGACTGCGTTGGAAGTGCCTGTTTAGGGGGATTGGTTGATTTTGGTAGAAATACTGTTTAATGGGTTTATAGTTTTACTGAATTACAGAGAAATGTAAATGCTCAGAATTGTGTTCAAGCTTATAAAAAGTTTTATGAAATATTTGCGTTCCCAATGTAACAGTATAAAAACAGTGCCTAAGGACATGAAATGGCAGATTGGAAAGTAAAGGGAAAATATGGATGTCTTCATTTTGCTGCTACAGACCTTAAAAGCTGCATATGCAACTTTTTCAGTTTTTAAAGTCAATTTATACATGACATTATTTAGATTATGCATCTTATTTGAATTTTGATAGATCTTAATATGCTAGCATGCCTAGCAGTTTTTGAGTTTAAATAGTTGATATTGAAAGCAAAGACAAAGCACTGAGCCCAAAGCAAATTAGCTTTCTCCCTGGCTGAACAGCTATTTAACAAATGTCCTTTTTCTGTCTTGTGTCAGGTCCTCCGTGTCCCCTATCAAGACTGGGTAGATGAAATTTTACCTGTAATACAACTAGAGCACCACAGTTAGTGGTTCCTTTTATTAAAACCATAATATGAAATTGTTTATTAAAACAATATTTTTTCCTCTGTAGAAAACTTGCAGAGATTTATTGAAGTGCATCTTCATAATGCTTTACTAAATGGGGATGACTCGCTTGTTAAGGAATTGATTTATCTAAATTGGGGGATAGCAGGGAGAAGTGCCTGTCACTTGCTGGTGAATTGATTTGTTTAGATTGGGGGATAGCAGAGCAAAAGTGAATCAATATTCAAAACTTATTTGTTGCTGAAGCCAGAGATCATTATCTGGGTATCAAAGAGATGAATGAGCAAATGCTGCCTGATACAAATGAAAGCTCATGCCGACATAGCCCCAGGTCCTCAGCTGTCAGGTACCTGTGCCTCAAAACAATGACCCTGTAGCCAGTGGGTAATGAAACCTCAGTTAAGACTAAGGAATAAAGGGACTCTAGTGAAGTGCCTTAAGTCAAGTCTCTAGAGGGTTAGGGTGATTAAATACTTGCTTTATAATCAGATGACTACCCCAGGTTGATGACAGAGCACAACTCAACATCTTTGAGTTGAAATGTAATGAAATCTGTCTTGGGGTCACAATTAAACCTGATTCCAAGGTGGCTGCTGAATAGCTGTATGTCCCCACAAATAACAGTGTGCTCTGACAGACAAGTGTTCAGCAGAGGATTGTGGGGCCATCAGAATTGTGTGAGCCCTCTGAGCAGCTCCTTGCCTTCACTTCTGTGGCCATGCTGATGGTACCCAGCCATGCAGCTAGAGCAAACCACACTGCCAGCTGTGCAGACAGCATGTAGAGCCCTTCATGGGGTAGGTCAGTGGCACAGGTTGTGTTTGGGATCAGTGCACTTAGGGCTGGGATGGCTGTAGGATTCCTGGCTGGTGGGAATGGTGATATTTGGCAGCAGAGGCTTGTTGTCACACCTCAAAACCACATAGCAGCTCTTAGAACTGGCATTGAGTGTTAGCACAAACTGGAAGGGGCCTAGATCCAGCTAATGTTTGGGAATTAAAGGAAAGCTAGTTCAAAAACTTACTTTTGCTCTTCGGGAGCACTGGAGAGGCTGGTCCCTCACCTGGGGTGAGCTTGCGCTTATGGAAACACCAGAGTAGGCTGGTGTTTAATAATTGTCAGCACTATGGTCTTAACTATAAATCACAAAGTAATTGATTTCAGGGTGTTAACGAAATTTAGATTTATGGAGAAGTTCAGTTATGCCTAAGATGCACAGTTAATAGCACTGGCACTGAATAAAACCCAAATTAACTTTCTTTCCATTATGGAACAGGGTAGTATTAGCCCATAAATTTATATTCATATAAGTGGTTTGGCTCTTAATTACGTGACTAGCTTTGTGAAAGTTCGGTGCTTGAAAACTGTTTTCAGACTTGGAAAGCTGTTCAAAGCTCTGGGTATTGTCCAACTTTCAATTCCCAGCAGTATCACTGCTCTGCATGAAAAACTCAAGACCAGACTCTGACTGGATTTGCTGAGACTTTTTGGGGGGAGAGTTTGAGTCGGAAATGGGTTAACCTCAGGTGTAAAATTCACTCTGATAAGTTCCTCCTGGATTACAGAGGGGACAGGCAGGACAGCCACTGCTCCTTAGGCTGAATTCTGGGACAGTGGGGTTTGCCAAAAGGGAGCCATAACAGAACTTAAAAATGTAAATAGTCTAAATTTACAATTGTTCATTGGACAAATTCTGAGTCCTCTCAGACGATCCTGATGACAGACTGTGCTTAGTGAGTGTAACAGGCCTCAGAGCTGGTTTGGGGCTGAGCACATGTAGCAGCTGAGAAGACCTATTTATGTTTCAGTAACTGACCTTACTCATCACATTACTCTCTGCAGTTTTGAAGTGACCCCTGAAGGAAACAGTGACAGCAGCAGTCTCAGGAGCATGAGTGGAAGTAATGAAGCAGTAATTAGCAATTAATAAAGTGTGGTGAAACTTTTAACTGCTGCACTGGCCTAGAGGTCTGATGCTGGAGTGGAATAGTCCCTTGGAAATCTACAACTCTGAAGCTTAATTATCATAATTTCCTTTAGACACCATCTGCTCTTGGAGCCAACTTGTATATTTACTTTTTCCCTTGAAGGTACATGAGTTTTAAGGACTCCACTTCTGTGGCTTTTCACAGCAGAGATAAAATTGAAGCTGGGATCAAGATATGGGGATTGAGATGCCCTGTGTGGCTGATGTGTCCTACAGAGACTGTGCAGTCAAGGTTCTCTTGATACAGCTAGCAGGGTATCAGAAAAGTATGTGGATGTAGGAGGAACAGGGAAAAACACGGACAGAACTTTCTGTCTAGTTGGCAGAGGGATATTGTCTTTTCCAGAGGAAGTGTAAACTGAAATTGTGCTGTGTGCTCTTCTCTTCCCCTTCCCACCTCAAGCCCTTCTGAGCCATGTCTGGAAGATGCCACCTTTCAGAGTCTGATAATGAAAGGCAAGAATTGCTATGGAGCCCTCCTGACCTGAAGTTGCCACTGGGTTACAAACAACAGTCAAACCCAAGTGAGGCCAGTAACACTGAGGAAGAAGGACACCTGAAGGATCCCTAGCCTAAAAGCTGTGGGGGATCACCGTGTTGAAACTCTTTGCTCCTCAGAGCTGTTGCACTGCATTGTTTTAGCAATCATGTGCTGAGTTATGCCTTGCTAAGCACTGTAAGGTCAGCTAAGGCCAGAAGCCAAACTACATCACCACTCCTTGCTCTCCTAAAGATGTGCCTGAAAAATGGTTGGATCATGAAAACAAACAGCCAAACACCACTAACCTTCCCCTCAGTCCCCACTGTGTTAATCATTCATTGCAGGAGCTAAGAGCAAGTCAGGAGAGTCAGGTTAGGCTGAAATATCTTGGTTTCAGCTATAGGAATGCCCTGTGGACTTGAATAGAGCAAAACACTTTTCAAGCAGCAAAGGTGCAAAAATGGGACATGGGAATTTTGGAAGATGTCAGTGCAATTGTAGACGTCACTCGTTTACACTGAAGGCTTCTAATAAGGATTCTATTTTGTCTTGTGTAAATCAGTTTTAATTAATAGAGCAGATGTACCAACAATGCATCTAGAAACGAAATGGAGGATAAAAGAAAAGAGGCAGCTGGTGCTAGTGGATGTAAATATTTGCTTTTTGGGAAGTGAAGCTCTGTAGAAACTTGATGCTCCATTTCAAATTCAGAAGCCTGTTTCTTATGCCTGTGGAGATATATGGAGCAGAAAAAATTAACTAAACCATAATGCTTTATTTGAATCTAGTGCATGTGATGTAAGTAGCCCAAGTTTTTGGAACAGGGCCAATACATGAAATCTTGGTTCCTGCTGAAATATTAAGATGCAAGATGCATTAATTCCAAAGGAGCTGTCTCTGTACCAAAAAGCCTTTCCAGGCCTCTGCAGTACAGTTTGGGCTTATGATCATGGACAAATGGAGGTGCTAATTTTTGACCCTGACTAGAGCAGAGCAAGGTGCAGTGATGCTACTGAAATAGGGCCTGACGGGCAAACCAAGTGTAAGAAGTCCATATATCTGAAAGCTGCTGTTGGGGAGGTGTGACAGGTATGTGGATGAACTCTGAGCCTCATGTGAAGCTGATGGTTGAAAGAAAATCATGGCATTTATTAGGGCTTTGCAGGTTTTGATGTGACTCTCCACAGTCCTGCTGTGTTATTTTTGTGGACTCTTAACTGCAGAACAGTCTTTTAAATCTTTCTCACTTCCTTTCAGTATTGAACTTTTCATGGAATCCCAGGCTGTTTGTGTTAGAATTAGGAGAGCTTTTTGTTCTCTTTTGTGATTTTGTTAGTGCCTATTACTGCTAAGAAGAATTGAAAAACACAAGCCTAAAAGAACACAGTACCACAGCAAATATAGAATGCAACACATAAAACAAACCCACTTATAAAACAAGTCGTGACTGGCGAGCGGTGATGTCCGGCCTGGAACTGGCTGTGTGGGAAAAGAAAGACAATAAGGAAGGGTTGATCTAGAGCAGGTGTTTTGTACTTGGCAAACCAGAGAGTGGGGAGGGGAAGGATTCCTCGAAGTAGTTTAAGTGGCAGTGCACATATTGTTAATGCTTATTGCAGACTCTCTGAGGATAATACAGACTTCCTTGCTCTGCAACTTATTTTTGGTATAGAGCATTGGGATGCTTGCACCCAACGTTGTGAGTACATGTTCTGGTTTAGGGTTTTGTGCCTTGATGCTGAGAATGCCCCAGAGCAGAGGGAAAACCTCAAAATGGCAGCACAGCTCAGAGCTGAGCTGGATCTGGATCAAAGTGAAGCTCCTCTGTCCTTAAGACTTAGATAAGGAAGTTTGCAGGTGTAAGTAGTGCTGCTGCTGCTGAGGGGATTGTGTTTTCCAGGCCTGGGAGCAGATTATGGCCCTGTCTATACTGTATTTACATTGTGAAAGCTTGTGTACAGTAACACCTTGCTGTCTGTCCCTTCTGTTTCAGAGCTCTGCTGTCAGCTTTTTAATACCCTACTCTGGTTACTGTTGTCATAGCCGTGCTTTCCTTCATCCTTCATCCTTAATTGACCTCAGTGAGCTGCAAGCATCAGGAAGGTGGTGATGAAAATGTAATGGATTGGAAGAGGCAGCAGGACCACTGGCAGTGAGAGATTTGTCCGGTGTTCAGTCTCGCAGGTGAAGCAGCTGAGATATTTTAGAAGGATGATGTGTTTGAAGATGGGTCAGACAGGGTCACCAGGACATGATGAAGTTTAATTTTGCGTTATAAAGGGATTTTCCACTCAACTTCAGGCTAATAAGCAGTTAGTTCTTGGTATTTTAAAAGCAGAATCTCCTTTAGTGCTTTTGTCATTACCAGGTGTTGAATTGGCAGCTGACAATCCTGGTGATCTTGCTTGTCTCTGCATCTCCCATGCCCTGTGTGCTGTCCCTTAGCTTAAGTTGTGTGCATTTCTGGAATGCCTGCACACTTTCCTCTGTCTGTTGTTTCTTAGGGGAAAGATTGAATTGTGGTCAGTCACACTTCAGGATCACATCCTCCTCAGGTGATGGGATGCCTGAAGCTGTAGTTTGACTGTTTGGGGAATTATTGCAGAACCAGAATTTAGGTCTGAGGAGTCAAAATATCTCAACAGCAATGAAGAGAGAAGAATGCAGAGCACCCAGCTACAAGGCCATACACACTGGTTAGGCATGTACTCAAATGCACGGCTCTGTCTCCCCATACTGCAGAATAATTGCGTGGAATAATTCTCTGTTGTTTGAGGATTTCTGGAAACTAACTGGAAGAGGTGTTACCTTTTTCTGACTGATTTTATTCCCTCACTACAGCCAGGGTTGCTCTGACTGTGTACTTGGGGTTTCCCTTCCAAGTCCTGGCCTTCTGGAACTTGAAGGGCAGTGAAAAACATGCCTTTGGACCCAGCAGACTGTGTGGGGACTCTGGCAGGTGGGACGAAGCTGTGTCCAGAGAAGGGATTTGTCTAAATGCACAGCTACCTGAGCTGTGGCCACTGGCTTCCAGGAGCACCATAAATTGTGCAGGGCCTGAGCTGTGCCTTATCTGACTCTAAAGTGTCAGGCAAACCTGCTGTCTGATGTTTAAATGCGGGGGTAACCTTGCTCTGTAGGGGAATTGGGAAGCTTTGGAGGCAGTGCTGTGACCCAAGAGTCCTGTAAAGCAAGAAGAAGCAGCAATTTGTCAAATGACACTGTCAGCTTTTATGTGGTGAAGGGAATTGCTACAGCACAGGGCACAGTGTCCTAGGTGGCTTGCTTGATGTTTTGTTAGGGATTTGAGGTGCCCATTTCCCACTGCGCTTTGGGATGCAGATCTCAAAGCTGGCTCTATTTAGATGGAGCTCTGCTTCAGAGCTGCACTTCAAAACCTCGTGGAGAATGTACCCGCAGGGGGGACTGTAATTGCTGTGTATTTTGCCCATAATGATATGGGGGGAAGAACAGGGGCAGCTGTAACGAATAAATGAGATGTTACATCTGATAACTCCCAGGTCTTCTTTTTCCTGGGTGTTAGGTCTGCTGGGAAGGCAGGAGGAGGGAGTGGAATCCTGTGTCTCCTCAGCTGTGCAGATGCCCCCTTTGTTAAAATCCTGTCTTAAAATTGGAATGCTTGTTAGGAAGCAGGAATCAACAAGGGAGACCTGGGCCAAGCTCTTTGTTAGCAGAGCAGTGCTGAACTCTCTGCCGCTGCCCCAGAAGATAATTTGCCTTCCAGTGGTGAAGGGCTGAGGAAATACCCCTGACAGATGGGAAACAATTTGCTCAGTCAGGCTTCCCCTGCCCTTTCCTTTTTACTTAAGAAAAGAAAGCTAACCCTGATGAAGATGGGATCATTGGCACAAAAGGTAAGACACAGAGATATTTTCAAAACCTTACCTTTATGAAACTAGAGCAGAAAAGGAGTTAGGGTGACTGAGCTTTGGATTTAGCTTCCTTTGTGGTTCTGACAAGCCTATGAACAAGTGTGCATCCTACCATGCACGAGTGTGAGCAGGACAGCCCACTCTGATGCCTGTCAAAGTGAACCTGTCAGATCAGGAGGGAGCTTCTCTTTCCCAGCTAGAGAAGAGATGGTGTCCAATCCTTACCCTCCTACAGAGCTGTGGCAGTCCCCCTCAGGAAAAGAGTGGTCTTGGTTTGCTTCTGGGCAACAAAATGGGATATTTACCTTGACACAGAGGTACCTCTAGGGCAAAGCAAAAGACTAACTGCTTATTTTGATGAATGTTAATTTTCATTCTGATTTTATCCTGTCTGAACAGTTTTGTTGAATCCTGACTGTTCTCCCCAGCTGTCCATCACTGACTCTCATGCTTTGATGGCTCTTGTCACAAATAGCATGGTAAAAAGATCTTAGTTATTTTCTCTTTCCTTTTTTCTCCTTTGAGAAGTCTCATTCACTTTCTGCAGCTGTCCTGACTCCCTTCCTCCTATCATTACTGGGAAGCAATGTGGCAATTAGAGCTGGCCACCCCCAGGAGGAGGTGTGCACCACTGGCTTTGAAAGAGTTTGCAGTGCTGTCCTTTGTGCTCTTCTCCAAAGCTTTTCTCTTCTTCCTGTGAAATGGATTTTAATGTTATGCCATTCCTTGTATAGTAACATCTGTAAAGAGACAAAAATGTCTGGGACCTGGATTGGTTTCATGAAGCCTTGGTTCTTTTAATCTTCCTTGGAAGGTATATTGCTCTACCCCTCTCTCTCTCTCTCCTTTCCCTCAAAGGATATCTTGGAGTTGATGTAAAGGCATCTAATGCTTAAATATTGGTGTGACAAGCAAGGGTAGAGAAAGTACCAGGTGTCTCTTTCTTGGAGCACCAGCCTCTAGAGTTCTGAAGCCAGATGGAGACATTTCTGAAGGGATGGTGTGACATTCAGATCCCAGTGCTCCTCACTTTGTCAGTCTCTTTCACACCTGAATTTCTTCCCCAGGCTTTGCCTCATCCCCTGCTCAGGCTCTGTGGTTGTTCAGCTGCCACAGGCCAAGTGGATGTTGTGGGAATCAAGCTGGTCAGAGACAGCAGGACGTGAACTAATAAGGAAGGAAGATTCTGTGGTCCGTCTGATCTTGCTGAAGGCGCTTTCATTACCATTTCAGAAGACCAGCCTAATGCTGGGGTTGAGTCAGACCTGAAGGTTTGCTCTGGAGACCAAAGGATGGGGAAATTTAGAAACTAATGCCTAATCTTGCGGGCATCAACAACATTTTTAATGCTGTTTTTTTGATAACTTGTAGGAGGCATTTTATTTTGGGTTTTGTGCAAGGTGGTGTCAAGCAATCCCATGCAGCTGGAAGCTGGAGGCAAGGCTATTTATTTCAGGGCTTTGAAGAGCTCTACTCCAGTGATAGCTGTCTTATTGCAGCAGTGGCTGGTTTTATTTTTCTTTGGAGCAAATGGATAAAAATGTTCCTCTCATTTCATTTTCTCTGAGGTGAGAAAATTCCTGGAAGTCTACTAATGAAGTTAAGGAACATCTTAATCTTTTTTCCCTGAAATGGTTTGAGTGCAGCTCCCATAAATCCAGGGTTTGGAAGCCTGGAAGCACTGACTGAATGCGCTGAGAGGGCTCCTGACAGCAGGGGCTGGACTGCAGATGTGGCTGCAGGTATTGGAGGGAGATGCTGGATGTCTTAGTGAGGTGACCTTTTTTTTTTCTTTTGAGGTTGCTGTACTCTCTGTGCTAACTTCTAATAAGCTGCTTTCTCTTGGTAGATCTGATTATCCATCAGTCTGCATTCTCAGAGATGAGCCCTTTGCTGGGGCATTACTACAGAGAGCTTTGTCATATTTTGACAGCATTTGACATTTCCCAGTCAATGCTTGAATCTCCCAATTGACAATGTTTAACCCTCTCCTCTAAGAGCCTTCCAGGGGTGATTCCTCTAAACTTTAGTTTTCCCTTCAAAGAATTGTTACCAAAAGCTTCTGTATATTTGTCACTTGCCATATGCTGCCAATGAATCTCTATCTTCATTGCTTTGGGCTTTAAATGTTATCTTTAATTAGGATCTGAGCTTTTCTGGCCATGGTTTGATGGACAGCTCTTTGATGACCAAAACCAGGAGAAGAACAGAAGGATTACTGTATTTCTGCTTGTACTTGAAGGAGCAGTCCTTTAGCCCAGGTGTGTTTGGATGTCTCTTTTAGGAGGGGCATACCAGGCCTCAAAATCCAGCAGTTTATGCCTGTTTATTAATTGTTCTGTTTCTGTCCTACTTTTTGCCCTTGATTTGCAGAGCCAGATTAAGACTGTGTGATGCACAGAGGTTCAGGACAGGGCTACCTTTTCCTTCAGGATGGGATCTGTTCATTCAGCTCAGTATTTTACACAGGAATTGCATGCAAAATGGAACTGAATGAACCCTATTCCTAGCAAGAGCTGGTGGTAAGGATGGATGAACAGTTCATTCACAGTCATTTAAACACCGAGAAAATAAGATTTGAGTATTTAAAATTGCTTTCTCAACCAGTGTTTAGCATCTTGAGGTCTCAAGGATTAAAACACATCTGGCAACTTGGATCAATATGTGGGGATTTAAAAAATACTCTGGACTAAGCAGGCAAATGAGTTAAACTGTGTTTAGCTAGTTCCCTGGGTGGGGATAATTCAGCCAGCCCTGTGCTGAAGACATCTGGGGCTTGTCTGGTGGTCTGAAAGTGACTGATTTACTACTCAGAAGGTAGGAGGCACTTGGGAATCAGCCCCTTTTGGTGGAGATTGGAGGGAGGCCTTTGCTTTTCTGTCCTAGACTTCTGGCAGTGACTTTCACAGTGGTCCCATGTTCAGCTTGAGCCTGCCTTCTTGTCTTTTTTCAGGTTTTGGCACTGCTGTTTTGTGAGCTGTACCCCTCTAGGCTCAGTTATCAGGTGTTAGGAGAGACTTTGGTTTTTGCACTCTTGTCATTGCAGTGGTTGTGTAAGTCACATATGGACAAGTCCAAAGTGCAGGCATGTGGAGGTGGCAAGTCCTCATTATTTTGCCCTGACTCCAGAAAGAAATTAACACCTTCAATCATTTAAATTTGGATGGCAATGAGTGATGCAAAGCAGTTGCATAATTTTAATTTTAAGGGATCAGTGAAAGAATGATCCTTTACTCTGTTCCCTCAACTAAAAAGCTCTGCAGCTGTATGAAGAGGCAAGCAGCAGCTCTGGCTTTGCTTTGATTTTTGCAGCAAATGTTTGCTGTATTTAATCTGCTGGGCTGTTATAAACAATCTCCCTGCATGCAAGAAACTTGTGAGTGGCTGAGCTGAGATTTCCAGGTTCCTAATCAGAGGAAAGGCTGTCCCAGCTAAATCGGAGTTAGGCTCCTGATTGCATCCTGATAGAAAGGATTATTCATCCAGTGGAAAACAAATAGAGCTGCTGTTTGGCATATATTAGCTGAGCAATTCTTGGCGCTCAGTACGTGTTACAGCTCTGCTTTTCTGAGCCATGAGCTGGGTTCACTTACAGCTGGCCTGACTCTGGAATGTTCCCTGCTTTCTGACCTTTCCTCTGTGGTGTGACTTAGGTGCTTTGGGAACCCTTTTCCTTTTTTCCTTTTCATCAGCCCATTTACCACATCCTCTGTCAGGCTGTTTGTGACTCTGGCCTCTCTTTACTATTTCCTGGCTCATCCCTTTGGTTTGTATAATCAATTGTCTGGGTGTCCATCTCTGATGTGCTGTGTTTAAATTCAGCTGATTGCCCAGGCAGTGAAACAGATGGTGGCGATGCCATGGCCTTGATGTTGCCTGCTTGGTGCTGTTGGACTGAAGTCCTTGCTCTGGAAGTTAACCTCAGCATACGCCATGAAGAAGTAGGTATCTCACTACATTTGTAGGACCAAAGATAAAGGTTGCTAAAAGAGGTTGCTTTTATTTCTGTGGGATTCTCCGTCTGTTATCCATCTTCTGGCACTTGTATGTGCAGGGCAGATAACCTCAGTGCCTTTCTGCTGTATGGTATGAGGCAGTTGGCATTTTGGTTCAACACACGGCTGCTTCAAAACAAACAACACCCAAAATAGGAGTCTTTTTCTTCTTTTCAAGGAGCCAAGGACTTTGAAGGCGTATGCTGAGGTTAACTTCCAGAGCAAGGACTTCGGGATCATGGTACACAGTATCTTTTGGAGCCTGTTTTGTAGCTGACAAATGTGTGTCTGGTAACTCTAAAGGCAGGTGAGGCTTCTGTGATCCAGAGAGGTGTGGAATCTCTGTCCTGGGAGATACCTAACACTGCTGGGTGTATCCCTGCACAATCTGTTTTAACTCGGAAATTTTATGGTTTGTGCGGAGGGGTTGGACCAGAGACATCCAAAGTTTCTTCCACCTAAATCTTTCCAGGGTTGTGTGCCTGATCCCACTGAGCACCTGTGCAGTCTGCTTTATGTGGAGTGAAAGGGAGAGAAAAGAGCCTTATAAAACATGTAGAAATGTCTGCTGCAGGCTCTGGCAGGGAGCAGATGCCAGCTGCCTTTTCCCTTCTAGATGAATTTATTTTACTGGAAGAAAAACTGCTGTTGCTGTGAAGTTGCCAGATGGACTTGTACACAGACTTGGGGCAAGTGGGAATGTCAAGGGGGGAATTTGGGAAGGCAGGAATTTCATGCTGGCAGCAGCCCCTGCTCTGCCAAGGGACTGAGCAGGACTTTGGGAGGGATGTGCTGGGAAGCTCCTTGGATTGCTTCCGTCTCCAAGAGCAGCTGTTTACCTGCATTATGACCGTAGTGAGAGAGGGTTTCTTGTTGGGTGTACATCCCCAGGAGGGGTTGCACTTGATACCTGACCTTTGTTTTCACTTCATGCCAGGTGTTCCTAGGCCTTGAAATTTTGCTGTGGGCTCAAATGAGCGCTTAAGTTACGGAGTTCAAACATAAGATTAGTTCCCAGGGATACGGCACACGTGCAAGAGTTGTGCTCTCTCACAGCTTTTGTGGGAGACAAACAAGCTTAGTGGGCCAAGAATAGCAGGACTGATGATGCACATTTCCAGAGGGTTATATGCCTTCAGAGCTCTCTGCAAATGTCAGCCAGTTTGTCTGCTGCCCTGCAAATGCTACTTGCTGGGAAGGAGAAATCCTGCTTTCCCAAGTGAACTGCAGCTCAGTTTGCCAGTGAGACTAAGAAAATAGGCTGCCCTTATGTTCAGGGTATGAGGATTGCACAGAGATGCAGCCCAGTGAGCTTGAAAGTGTGGAGGGGCTGGCCTGACCTCCCCAGGGTCCCCTCTGGAGCTGAGGGCATGCAGGGACCAGTGTGTCCAGTGAGGCGGAAAAGTTTGCTGAGCAGTGGAGAGGAGCAAAGCCCAGGGACTGAAGGTGCCATTACAGCCTCAAATGTCCTGTCTGAGGGGAGATTTGCTGTCTGATCTGCTGCCTCTGCCTGGGGAGGGAGGGCTGTCAGAGCAGCAGAGGAGGGAGCTGTGTTCTGTTAGCAGCTGGAGCCTTCCCCAGTCAGCCTGCAAAGCTATTGCTCCTTTTGCTCCTGGAGAAGTGTTATTTAACAAACTGGCTTCCCGACCAGCCTCATTTCTGGGCTAATTCCCGGATCTGCTCCATAAAGAGATTCATAGCTCCCCTTGCAGCCCAGCTATTCCTTGTGAATGTTTGATGTAACTGGCTTGGTTAATCTCAGATGTCTCTATACGGAGATATCATTTGTAAAAGGAGTTCTCAGTGCTGGAGAGACCAGGCAGGAAAAAAAAAACAGTTTCCAAACAGGTTTGGAAACCTCTGTCTTGTAGTCATAGGAAAATTAAACTGAAGTCATCTTTTTGTGTTCAGCCCAGCAAGTTGTTGTGAACTTGGCTGGGAGGGATTAGCATGCAGTTCCTAATTAAAAAGGTGGGAGCAGCAGCCAGGGAAGGTTAAAACAAGGGGTCTGCCTAGAGGCTGTGCTAAAGAGAAACTGTAGATATTTGTGTCTCAGAAGTTCAGCTGATGGATGCCTCTAGAGGTTCCTGGTGCCTGGGCATAATTTTTACTTGCCCTCTCCTGTTCTTTTTAGTGATGGAGGATGCTGAGGACTGAAGGCACTAGCTGGATGGTCAGTGCCTTTCCATTTCTGTCCCAGGTTTTTGGGTGGGTGGCTGAGGCAGGTGCTGTCACCTGACTGCAGATGTGCTGGGCATCCAAACCCACAGCAAACATGGCATGTGACACCTTGTGCCTTCTGTGGGACAAGAGGTAGGACCTACTGCTTGTAGGTAGTTTCTGGGGAAAAGCTGATGCATAATCAACTTACACCTTAATTTTCCTGTGCAGTATCATCTGCATCACAGTTCTGCCGCAAGGCTGAGACGCTGTTTTCTCTGCCTTTCAGGACTGCTGCAGGCACTTGTTTTAAAGGTATGTTGATCTAGCCAGCAGTGCTCAAGGATACGGACAAGATAAGGTTTGTCAGTAATACATTTTGTTCCCATCAAGTTAGTCTGGTGAAAGACACCATTTTCTACTAAGAAAGATGATTTTATATGTTGCTAAAACGACTGGGCTGCTCAGAAATTAGAGAGGCTAATTACAGAGAGAGCATAGATCAGCCTCCCTGTAGCATTCCCAGCACTGGGATGAATGCAATTTTTTTGCTGCTTCTTGTGACTTTGCCTTTTCCTGAGTAAATATGGAACGTTGAGCCCCTGTGAGATGAGTCCCTTTGCTGACACCTGGCAGAGCTGTAATTAGATGAGTGCAAATTTGTGACCTTCACTGTCATCCTGGGTCCACCTTATGGGCTGCCTCTGGCATGGGGAAGGGAATTTTTTTTTTCTCTGGGAAAGAGAAAAATGTTTGGGGGCGGTCAAGCAAATGGGGAATGTTTTTTCTCTGTAGCCTACTTGCCCTGGGAGTCCCTTTGCTGTTTGGAGAGGGAAAGTTGCAGCGCTGTCTCTGTGGTGGCACCCAAGGAGGGATGCTCAGGGACAGGCATGAAGCAAACACCCTGAAAGGAAGGGTGGTGGCTCTGTGTCCCTTCTCTTATGCTCTTGGTTATAGGGCATCCCCTGCATCTGCTGAGGCTTCCTGGGATGCTTCAATACCTGAACTACAGGCTGGAATGGGAGGAATGAGAGCTGGGAATCCCAGCTCATCTTTTGCTGGGACTTTGCTCCTGGGTTTGCTGGTGCCTGGAGGTGGGAACATGCTGGAAAGGCTTCAGGCATGGTGTCTGTTTCAGCCAGCACACCACTCCTTGCTGTTTGCAGGGGCGGGAGGGTTCCCAGACATGGCATGGCTCTCATGTATTGCCTTTCCTGACAAAAGGAGCTCTTATTTGCCAGGATTTCATCTATTCCCCACCTGAAATCCTCCTTGTCTTGTGCTGGCCTTGTCCTTGCAGGAGCTGCTGGTTGTGCTCCTGCTGCAGTGGGGAGAGAGATGGAGACAGGATGGGAGCAGTGGTTGGCAGCTGACAGTTTCTTTTTATGTTTCCATCTGTTCCCTCTCTTCCTTTTTAATGAGATCAGGTGCCAGAGTGCACTAGGAAGACTTTTCAATGTGAGAGGAAGTCACAAATGGGGTACTCAGGTCCTTGCTTTTCATCCTTGGCAGAGAGAGGCTGCTCAAATCAAACCTGCACCCTCTTGAGCTGTTCCTATAATGGGAAACCAAAACTCTGCAGTGAGGCTGACAGCTCCAATCAGGTGGGTCTGTCCTGCGGCTCAGTCTTGGAACTCAGAGATGCTTGTGCTGATGGTCACTGAGATGCAAACCTGGATGTTCCTGCCCCCACTCGGGAGCCTATCTTATAACTTTTTTTTAAAATATATCTACTGTCTGTCTCCTAAACCTCCAGTTGTTTTAAATAGTATCAGTGGCTGGACAGGTTTACTCCTCCAGGCCCTTGGTGTTTGCTACACAGACCCAGCTGAACCAGCTTTTGCAATCAATGGCTCTAATTTCATGTGTGGCTCTGCTTCTGCTTTATGTTTTGAAGGGTTTTCCCCTCTGCTTTTGAGGCCATATGTTTATTACAAAGCTGGTATTTCATGAGTGGGAATGTTTCCCTCGAGGAGAATCTCAGGAGATGTTTGGGGCTGTTTTTGTCACTGCCTATTTGATTCATGGTAGTTCTTGGGATGTGTGAAGGATGGGAAGAGGTTCAAAGGAAGAACCTGAGGAATTTGTTTAACAGTTCAACTTGGACAACCTCTTTGTGGAAAATGAAAATCTGTCCCTCTGCTACTACTGCCAATATGTGACATGATGGGAGTCAGCATGGAGACATTGATCAGGTAAAAGCTGTAGAGTCTGACAATACCTCCAGGGCAGAGACCAGAGGCTCTTCTAGGGAATGTAGCATGTGCCTTGTTTAAAAATCAGAAAGCCCTAGCTCAGGTTCCAGCCCAGAATGGCCTCTATATGGCTGGTTTTTAGCAGATGTCCCAATCTTTTAAGCAAAATGGTTTTGGATAAACATGCAGTCACTTAGCTAAGTCAAAGACAATCCAGTAGTTCCTCCTTAGGCAACCCAGCCAAATGCTTTGGGATTTTTGCTTGAGTTCAAACTCTGCAATTGTGGCTGTTGTGTTGTTGTACTGGACCTGTGAAGGCAATTGCCCAGTGCAGGAAAAGCCACATTTAGCTTTGATTTTTTTTTTTTTTTTTTCTTGGTGCCTGCTTCAGTTGGTAAGTTCCTTGCCCAGCAGAGCTGGTGCCTGCAGACTGCCCCAGCACCTCTCATCACAGCCCTGTGTGCTGCAGGGAGCTGCAGCAGCTGGCTGGCAGTAGCAAGGACAGCAGCTTGTTCCTTTGGTGCTTCTCAAGTGATAAATAAAACAAGCTATTCCTTTCACAGCACTGCTTTCAAACAGCCTGGTACTTTGTAGCTACTCTAATCCTGCCAGGTGGTCCTGTGGGTTCAGGTTGAAATGCATGTCACAGGATGGGTTTGTCCCTTCCCTGCATCCCATTTACAACTGTTGTGTTTTCTAATCTTTCTCTGCCTTTCTTCACATCACAGAGCCAGCTGTTGGTGTTTGGCAGTGTCCTGCAGAGGCACTAGACCTGCTGGGCTGGGGATGACTGACTCACTGTGAAGCCAGAAACCAAGGAGACCCATCCTACTGCAAATGGAGCTGCCAGAAGGTGATGCCAGAAGCTACAAGTGCCAGCCAAGCTGTTGTGGGATCTGGTTAAGCACATGAGCATTTTTTCCTTAGCCTGGAGAAGTTGGAGGGAATGCCTGCCTTTCGCATTTGAGGTGGTCCTTGGGGCTGACCATGGGATGGTCTTGCTGGGTGCTGAGGTGTTGCCATGGCTTTAATGGCATGAGATGTCCATTTCCAGAGAGCTGCCGTGTGCTTGGGCTTGCAGGAGGTTCTGTATCTTGGGTGGAGCAGAGGAGAGCCTGGCGCTCCCAGGCTGTGGTGCCCCATGGTAGTGGGTGGGATGGAGAATGCCCTGGCAGGACCGTGCTGACAGAGAAGAGCTGGGTGTGAGGGAGAGAACACTGAGCCCTGCCCTGCCTCTGTGATGGGGAAGGACCACAAAGCCCTGGTCCTACAGGGTGGTGGTGCTGCTGCCCTTTCTGTCCTCAGTATCACAGGGTCTCAGATGGATTTTAGCTGCCAGGAAATGGGATGCCAAGGCAGTTGGGATTAAGGTAGTGGCAGCCCCAGGAATAACTATTGAATCATCTTGTAACTGCATAGACATTGTCATCCTTGACATCTGTCCCTTTTTTATGTTGAGGCTGAGATCCTGTGCCAGTACCTTGCTGAGTCAGGCCTGAGCCTCCATCCAAAGCCTACCCATCTTTCCAAGGCACTGTCTCCTGGCAGACACAGCCTTGGTTAGTTCCTTTTCTGACCTCCATGTCAGAGATTCCCCTTGAACTGTGATTAACTTCTAGAGGCTTGTAAATTTTCTTTTGCATTGACACTAAGACAGCTGGCTGGATTAAATGGTTTCATAGAACTAAAGAAAAAGAAAACCTAGGAGGCATTACACTCGTTGGGGTCAAGGATTTTGCTTTCTTTTAAGAGGTAGTGAGGATAAAACAATTTATTATTTTCAAATTAGTTAACTGCACAGCTAATGTCAGGGTCTCCAAAAGGGAGGGATTTGTAATAGTGTCTTGGTTTAGAAAAGAGTACAGAAACAGTTCAGGGTTTGAAAGTGAGATGCAAATTAAGTAAAAAAATGAGGAAACCAAATTGATTCCTAGCAAGGGAATAAAAAGGGAGAAAATAAACCCAAGGCTGTGTGTTGAGGTCTGTGTGACCAAAAAAATAAATCTATGTTCTCCCTTGCAATGGGTGATTGTACTGCTCAGAGGAAGGCAGGGGAAACATGGCTAAAAGGACCCAACTTTATTTTCCTTCTTTTTCAGAAGAAAACAAATATAAACCCTGTTTGGAACAAAGGGGACTGTGGGCTGCTTGTTTGGGACTTCATGATTGGGCCTTCATGAGGTTGCAGCTGGGTAAGTGATCTTTGTGCAGTTATTCAGTAGGGACTATAAATATTTTTATAACATCTAAGGTGATTGAGCATTGCAGTTAGTCCTTTCTTAAAGTGAGCACTTCATGGGTTAAAATGGGGGTAGGGGGTGCTCCCATCTGCATCTCTTCCATCCTATGAGCTGTCTGTGCCAGCTCTTTTCTCTTCTCTCTAGATTCTCATTGCAGCCTTTGCAGCAGCTTTGTGCGCTCTGTAAGACACCAGAAGTCTCCAATTAACTTTGTTAACTGGTTTGATCTGGTGAATGCAGCAGTGATGACATGAGAGATGCTTCTGCTGTGCCTGCTGCAACCCCCCAGGGTCTCTGGTTTTGGTACTCAGAAGCCAGAGAGTGCCTGTGCTGTGGGCTCTCATCTCAGAGCCTGCAGTGGGCTTTTTGGGGGATGCTGGCTCTTAGTGCTCTGTCCTTCTAGCACTGCAGCAAAGGAGAGGTTAATAATGCAAGGTGCCTGCCTGTTGGCTCTACGCTCATTTATTTCTGCAGAAGTAGAAGAGCTATGCAAAGAGCATTTCCCAGGGGATGGAGAAAGGATTTCAGCTCCCTGCACAAACTAAGAGTTACCTGTGCCTGTGAAGAGAGCAGGGCTTGGAGCCTGGTTTGGTCAGACCCTGCTAGGATGGAGAAGGGTGGCTTGTCTGAAATACTGAGGTGCCTGGTTTGCTTTTGTGCTGGGCTGTGGGCAAGTGTGTCCCCTCTCTGCTTCCTTGGGAGGTGCTATAGTCTGTGCAGGTGTGTTGGAGTGAGTTTCACGGTGTGTTTGCTGTGTTCATTGTGTGTTATGCCTGAGCTGCTGTTACTACTTTGAGACAAGGCACTGCCAGCCAGGCATCACCAGTGCCCCAGCAGATGTGGCAAAGTGGAGCTGGTTTCTGCTACCCTGGGGCAGGGGGACCACAGCAGCTCCTCTGTGGGCACCAGGTGGGTGCTGAGCATCCCTTTGTCCCACTGCTGCCAAGGCTGTCATGGCCCCCGAAAATCACCGCGGTCTCCTTCCCTGTCACCATCCCTGTTGTTGCCATGGTGGTGTTGGGGTTGTCTAGGAAGCCCTGCTGCTTCTGAACAAGGGCCACAGCCTGGCTGGCTGAGGGGGTCCAATGTGTGAGTGTGGCCCTGCAGAGTGGGGAGAGTGAGGGATGCTGGTGACCACTCCTGTGCTGGAATGCCGGTGGCTGTGTCCCCTCTTGGGATGGAGGGTGACTTTTGGTGCCCAAGTTGTCTGGCCTCAGGAGGGAGAGCTTGGGAGCAGAGCTGAGTGGAGAGTGCTGTATGTAATTAGAGAAAATAAAAAGGCTAGGCTACTCTGGGGGGTGCAAATTACCCACAGCACATTGTCCAGATGTGCCCCATACCTGAAGGATAGGAAATAACTCAGTGAAGTTAAAGCTTGTTCTGTAACACCTTGGGCCTACAGCCAGTGCTGTAGTATTCCAGCAGCAATCCAGTAAATACAGAATATTTACTTTTCTGGCAGCCAGTATTGTGCGTGTGTGCTGGAGAAGCAGGCACAGGCTGGGGGCAGTCAAGGTTGGGCTCAGGGCATGTATTGCTGCTTCTGCTTTTTGCTGGTTCCTGTCTCCAGTTTGGTGTCTCTGAATTGAGTTACTATTTATGGTCTTCCAGAGACTGAAACTCCTTTGTGAGAACTGGGCATGAACACGCATTCACTTCAACTGAGAAGCTTTGGAAGACTGAGATTAAACCATCTTGGCTGGGATTGAGGTTTACAGAAGCATTTCAAAGAACTCAGCCGATGCCCAACCTCTCTGCGTCTTGGCGAGTGAAGCAGCTGGTCAGGATGTGCTGTGCAGCCTGTGCTGTGCACTGAGAGTTGATGCTGCAGAAGTGAAGGGATGGTTCAGAAAGGCAGTGGATGGGTTTTAGGGATGCTGGGAATGTCCTGTGTTCCATCTTGGGGATGCAGCTGAAAGGTGCATTAACAAATCACTGCATGTCAGCAGAATGGAGGAGTCTGTTCATGAGCTAGGCAGCATTCAGAGATTGCTTTTACTGCCCTAAAGAGGTGAAGGTGCTTTTATTTATCCAGTATAGGTCATGGCCAAAACCCCTCACCTGGGAGCGGGGTGCAGGTCCTGTGCAGACCCTTCTTTTCTGCCTTGCCTGGGGCAAGGACTCTCAGTAGTAGCTGTAAGCCCACAGCATGAAGCAAATTTTTCCTTCACTTTAAAGATGGCTCTTGTCCATATTTTCCCTCCAGAGACTGCTTATGCATTGCACATTAAATAGTCATTAGCTAAAAGACTTTGTCATCCAGAGAGCAGAGCTCTACAGCCAAGGCTTTTCTTTGGCTCTCGAGCATCCAAGGTGCCAGCCCACAGATCAGTCTTTTTCTCACTTGCATTCTCCTTGCAGCAGTGTAGGAGATGTAGAAATGACGTTGTCTGGGCTCACAAACTGAATCAAGGAATGGCTTGGCCCCCCTCCATCTGCCTGGTAGGGGAGGAAGGTTTGGGCTGGAAAAATAAGTGGTGAGTTCGGTAGCAGGGACACAGCTGAGTGTGAGAGCAGCGTTGCTGAGTTTGAGAGTGTGCTGAGGTACCAGCATCAGGTTTGGCACTGGGTGCTGAGGTGCTTGCAAGCCTTGTGTGGGTTTCACGTCATTTCTACCTTGCAATTCCATGAAGATCCTTTCCTGCCAGCAGTTTCCTTTGCTAAGCACCTGAGGCTTCTCTGGCAAGTCCTCTGAGCATGAAATCTGGCTCCAGCTGTGCTCTTTGCCTGCAACAGGCAGGAGTAACTCCTGTGTTGAGAGGCTCTAAGGCTGGTTCTAAGGTGCTGAAGCTGTGGGAAGGAGCACAAGGAGGCAACCCTGCTAGCGCATCCCAGACCAGACGTGAGAGACTTGGTGGGTCTCACCTTGACATGTCTCCAAGCTCTGCTTTCTGAGCCTGGAAGCATCTGCCACCATCCAGCTTCCTTCCCTTGCCTTTCTGTCTCGATGTCTTGAGTGCACAAGGGTGTCCAGTTTCCACTGAGCTTTGTGACTGGATGTCATGTGGGAGGTGTTTTGGAGTGAGTCTCTACAGGCTGGCTAGCTGGAAAGCCAGTTATTTTTCAGGACTTAGATCCTCCCTGACTGGATTGTAAATCCCTAAATAATGAATGTTGGTTTCCAAATAGAGGGTTCCTTGTTCCCTGCCCAGCAGATGCAAGGATTGGGTTTGCCTGTGGCCCAGAGTCTCTTGAGAAGCTTTTGTTTATAGCATCTGTTGTGCCAAAAATGCATGAAGCTCCCTGGCAGCAGAGATGCCCCTGTCAGTTGGGTGTCCTTGGCTAGTGTGTGTGTAAATGTGTGCCTGATTAATTGGAACAAGCTCATCAGAGGGTATTCACCAGGTGCAACACCAAAGGACACTCCCAAAGGCATTGTCAGAGCTGTGGCAACAGAGAGGTTCACCTGCTGTCCTTTGCATTGATATGATCAGGGTCCTCCCTGGGTGAGCAAAATACAAATTATATTCTTGCTTTGTAATTCAGCATGGAAAGTTTCTCTTTACTCCTTAAGCAAAGACATGATGGGCTTGTCTGCAGTGACTAAAATTAATTTACCTGAAGCTTGGGGAGCATTACCAAATGCCGCTCTAAGGCGCACTTTGTAATACTGTTGCAGTCACAGGAACCAGCTGTGCCAGGACAGCTGTGCCACCTAGAAAAACAATGAAGAAATATTGTACCCCAGGGCTGGGGTACAGTTCCTGGCATGTCTCAGGAAACCCAGATCTATCAGAACAGGGTGCCACGCCGAAAACCACTGAGGACATCCCAGATTCAGCCTCCTCAGTTCTCCTTTTATTCCAGTATCTACAGCTAAGCAAGAAGTCCCCACCCTCACTGCAAGCTGCAAAGCAATCTTAAAATCCATTTACCTCTCCAGACTTACCCTTAGATCAGGAATCTTATTAAATCCTGCTGAGTATCACAGAGCTGTCTGAGGTGGGGAACATGGAGGTCTCCCCTCATGGGACAGGGGTGGAGCTGTGCTGTGTCATGGCTGGTGTTTCATCCTATCCCTGCAGGGAGATCAGGCTGATTTCTTAGTTCTGCTTCTTTTCCCCAGGTCTGAGAGGCTGATCCCTGGAGGCTTTAGGGAAGTGGAACTGTGGGGTAGGGGAAAGCATCTCTCCAGGGCTAGAGGGTAGGGGAAGCTGCTAGACTGGGATGGGGCTGTGGAGAGTAGAAACCGTCTGGAAATAAGCATTGTGGGCATGATGGACAGACTTCATTTCAACTGAAATGAAATTGCAGTTAGAAAATTGGGACAAATAATCCAGTTATTCTCAATACCCAGTAATAAATCACTGAAATCCAGATTAATATATTATTCCCCCATTAGATTTCTCTCTTGAAAAATAGTTATTTCCAGATTTAAATTCTAGTTCTTGCTGCAGCATGTTCTGGTGTCCATAGGACAGTGCTGTGCTCTCATGTTTATCACAAGAACAAAAGGAGACAGCAGCCTTGAGAATTATGGGTACAATGCTGTAACTGCTTTGAGAATAAAGGAATGAAATTACTGGGTTGCTCGCAGGATGTGGGTAAAACTCAAGGGGAAAGACATGGTCATCTTTGTGTAGACAATGTCTTGCTGTATAGAGCAAGTCCACACAAAAAAAAGATGATGTGGAACAGAAGGAAGCAGGAGGAAATATGATCAGAGATTTTACGTGAGATCAGGATGCAAATAATTTTAGTTTAGGGCTGGTCTCTCAAGCCTATGAAAATAAGAAGTGGGTAAATGCATCTGTTCCTTGGTCCAGTTTGCTAGAAAGGGAGGGGACATTATTTCTAGTCCGAAGTCATCCTTAGTAAATGTCCATGTTTGAGTCTTGTCAGTGCTTGAAATCCACTTTCTGAGGTTGTCTTCTCTTCTTGCCCTTTCTTGCACACCCCCTTTGTGTGACACAAAGAGACGCGGTTGTCAGGCTGGTGGTTGGAAGAAGAATGTCCCTGTTTACATGTGCTTCTTGTAGGATAAGGATGCTGGAGAAGAACTGCCACTAGGATAAAGTCTGAATTGGCCCTGCTTTCCCATATGTTGCATTTCTGTTTGAGCTAATAGCTCATGTTCCTTTAATGGTTTCATGTTTTTATTTCTGCTGTTACAACTTCTAATGCCTATAGGAAGCCTTGAATTTGGATGTTACTAAATGAAAATTAGGGCCCTCATTCTCCATGGAGAAATGCTCTTGGGCAGTGTGGTAATTTCACGCCTGGAAGGAGTCATATTTGTTGGATAATTTTTGTAACTTAACCAAATTAGCCTTGAGAAACTATAGTTCTTAATCAGAGTCATGAACTCTCTGCTCCATTAGTTAGAAACATCAGCAGAAAGATTCTTGCGCAAAGGGTGGACACTTGGTTTGCAAAACAGGACAGTGCTCTGATTTTGTCAACACTTGGGGCAGCAGTGTCCCTGGGTTTGAGGTTGCTCGTAACACTCTGAGCCGTTAGTTGGGCCAGACACAAAGTCACATCAGGTCAGCTGCTCTTGAAAAATTAAGCAGCCAAGTGATGTTTGCTTTCCTTCTGTACCCACCAAAAGAAGATTCTTTTGGTGGGAATTAGATTCCTGAGAAGTTTCTGGAGAATTATACAGGACAGTTTGTGTATTAATAGGGATTTGGTTAATAATTCTGGTAAATAGGGTTCCAATAGTCATGGGAGAGGGGGCTGGAGGGAAAAGTGAGAAATGCCAGCAGGCTCTGATGTGTCTTTGGGGCCCATGGAAACAAGGTGGAAACAAGGCCTTGTGGTCTCCAGTTCTGAAGGATGCCACAGCCTGGAAACACCAGTGTTAAAGAAATTTCTGAGTAGGTTTCCTCAGTGACCCAGCAGAGTTTGTTGTCAAGGCTCACTATGTTACTTACCTTATGGACCATGATCAGTTCCCCACACCCAGGCACAGAGATGTGTGTATCTGTATCTATGTGTACAAAGGTATTTACTGAAAGTTCCCCTTGAGTTCAGTGAAATAATCACATCAAATCTATTTGCACTTCTCAACAGGCAAGAGTACTGTGTCCAGTTCTGGGCCCCTCATTCAGGAAAGACATTGTAGTGCTGGAGCAAGTACAGAGAAGGGCAAGCAAGCTGGTGAAGGGACTGGAGCCAAGTTAAACCAATGAAAGCGGAAACCATGAGTATGTACTTCTTTCTGTCCCCTTTGTGTGGCAGTAATTCCTTCTGTCAGGTTGGACACTCACTTGTGCTGCTCTGACCAAGCTGCCCTCGGCACCTGGGACATGGAGGGCAGCTCAGACTCTGCCTGGAGCTTTGACAGGCGTGGCTGGTCCCAGCTAGAACAGCTTCCACACCAGCTGGTCTATGTCATCTCCTGTGTGGAGCACAGATCCAGCCCAGCAGTGGAGTCAGGGCAATTCCTCCTTCCCATCCAGAAACATCCCTTTGCTGGCGGCAGCCCACTTGACTGGAGATGCCCTGTGCTGGGGCTCTGTCAAGGACACCTCTCTGCGTTCCTCTGTGGAGGGGTCTGTGAGGCCAGACAGAGAAACAAGTGCTAATTTAAAAGAGAGCACTGAAACTTGGACCCATTCCTGTGCACTTCAGTCTTGGCACAATGCTGCTTCCCTGCCTCCCTCGGACTCACCCCGCAGTGACATCTCCATGCTATGGGTTGTGAGAGTTGGGTAAGGATGGAGTTAGGGGAGTTCTGATAACTCCTCCCCACTTTCTGCAAAGGTCACCAGCTCACTCCAGTGAAACTAAAGAGAAAACAAATGCCCAAAGAGCAGAAATCCCCAAACATGTCACATCAAATCATGGAGAAGCTAATGGGACAGAGCCACGTGGTTACAGCATGTGCATTCTGCTCTATATCATTAATTTACTGATGTTAAATATTTCAGCAGGTAACTTCCAGGGCTTCCAGAACTGTCCTAGTGGCTGTGATCACAAATTATTTATCACTGGCACTTGAACAAGAAAAGCCTTTCTGAACAAGGGCATTTCTGAGTCTCTTGCCATTTTTTTTGCCTTTCAGCTGACTCCCTCTGCCTTCCAAAAGGAGATGTCTCTCACCGTCAAGCAGAGGCTGGCCAGCACTCAGGAGATGAATCTGCCCCAGGTTGTCGAGCTTCAAGACAAGAGCAAGACCTCCCATCACAAGGTAGCCTTTCCCTGCCCTTTTCCTTGCTGTTTGATGTGACATTTGAGGAGGGTGTGTGCTTGTGATAGGCTTCCCTCTAGCTCATCAAAATATTTCAGTGTCCAGGTCCTGTTGTCATTTCAAACTGCTGCTGCTGCTGGAGTTCCTTCTGCAGGGGGAAAGACAAAATATTTTTCCCTGGTGAGACACTGGAATCCCGATTTGTGCTAATTCAACATAAATAACCTCTGCTAAAGCTGTTGGGGTTTGCTGGAGTGTAGCTGTAATCCATAATGAGAGAAGGCTGGGGCAGGACACAAGGAAATGAGCTTGCCATTTTCCCTTCTCCTGCTGAAATAGCCACCTCTTGCTTTGGTGTAGTCACTATCAAATGCTTGGGGTCATAGGATTCCCTCCACAGTGGCAGTGTTGGCCTTTGAAGACTGAGGGCCTGTGGTGATCACTCCTGATTTAACAAAACCAATTGCATTAAGGCTTTGGGTTGAAACAATGTGTGGGACCCTGACAAGGTGTTAGATTTTGCAGGCTGCCAGATACACAGGGGGCTTGCCTTGGGCAGAGGGGAGTGGATGTGCTTTATTTGGATCAGTGTTTGCTGATGGGTGTGTTTAAAGCTGCTTTTCTTAGAGGGCTGCTCAGTTTAAAGCACAGTCCCGATGGGTAGATGACTGAGATAGGCTGTTGAAATTGTCAGCCAGACAGCTGTAACTGGTTAAGGATTGCCCTGGATAGCACAGGAGGCTGGGAATGCCTCAGATGGATGCACAAATAACTGGCAGTGTGCTGCAGCCACTCGCTTCAGCCAGTTGTGACTCTTGTGGAGATGCAAGAGACCTGCCTGTGTGTTTAGAGTGGGAGTGGTGCAGCAGGAGAGGGGAGACAAAAGCAATGAGGAGTTTTGTCAAAGTAATGTCTCTGCTCAGTAAGCATTTGCTGTTGTATCATTCCAGACATGCTTCTGCAATGGTATTAAATATGACACCAATAATAGATTGCAAGAAAGCAGCCATTTAAAGCTTGTGGAGAAAGGAGATACCGGATCCAGTCTTACTCAAGTTGCCCTGAACTGCTGAGAAAAGAGCTGAGCCTTACCCCCATCCAGCATTCACCTAAGTTGTCTTTTTCCTAGCTACTGTTACTCTCTTTTTGGCCTTACCTCCTCTGGTACTGTTCTCTTCTTACTGGTGTCTAAGCTTCAGACAAAAAAAATATTTGGAGTTGTGTGGGACTCAGTCTCTCTGTCTCAGAGTAAAGGTCATCCTGAAATTGTTTCCACTGGAGCCTGATGTGAGTTCTGGGGTTTCACTTGCTCCAAGAGTGTTCAGGGCTCTGTCAGTCAGTGCCCTAGAGCTCTGTGACCCCATTAGCACATGGCTCTGCTGGAGGTAAGTGCTGTATGGGATTTTGGAGAAGGAAAACCTGGAGAAACACCTGCCAAAAGAGCTGCTTGGCTTGAGCCTGTTCAAGCAAGCTAGCCTGGTCTAACAGCTTTTGATCAGCCCAGGGCAGGAGTGGGAGAGCCACTGTCTCCCCAGTGTGAGCTGGGCAGATGTACTCACCCAGAGTCTGTTCTTCACTGGGGATCAGTGCAGGATTCTCATTCATGAATCTTCCTCCCAGCATCTGAACCTCCCTCTCCTCTCTCTTGCCACTCCAGTTCTCATCAGTTGATCCCTATCAGAGCTCACTGCAGCTTTCCCCACCAGAGATGGTGTTTCAGAACTTCATCCCTGGCGAGGTCTGTGAAATGCCCCTGGTTCTGAGGAACAGGGACAAGGTAAGCACTGGGATGTGGAGGTTTAACACTGTGCTGGAAGAGTGATGTAATTCCTGTGGTGTACAGCACAGCAAGTTGTCATGGAGGAATTCATGGGTCATCACACACAGACCAATATGATCAGGTGAAGCCGTTTATTACAGATCAGAAGGCTACTTATATACATTTTCTACTTCTCTACATGCAAGCAATACATTGGTTACTAGCTACTTGTTTACACATCTAAGCAAATCTCTGGAGTGATGGTGAGCTGTCATACAAACGCTGCTGCTGCTGCTGCTCTGCCTCGCTAAGGTTCTACAACCTGCCGTTCACGCGCTCCGTTGTTTGCATTCCTGGAATTGTCCACACTTGGCAGCTATTTCCCCACAGCTGCACTTCAAGGACATATTTGCCTTCTTGCTTATTTTGCTCAGCTAAGTTAAGGCTGGATTGTGCATGTCTGTGTCTTGACTATTAAGAATCTTTCAACAGCAAGTTATCTGCTGCAGCACATCCAGAATAAAATGTTCTCCGCACCTTTGTTCTGCAAGGTGGTGGAAATCATCCCAGGAGATTCTCCCCTGATTTTGGCTGTATGTCAATGGTATCTAACCCAAAGGACCTTTTCCGGCCCCTTTCTTTCCCTTGAAAGCCCTGGATTGATGGGATTGTTGAGGGGTGTACTGTTCTTACCTGCCCTCATGCTTTACCTCAAGTGTGCACCATGTCCTGTGGCCCCTTGGTTAATTTTTGTTCCTGGAAGGAATCTCTGCCTCTCTCAGCTTATTTAGCTGCCTCTGTACAACTCACATTTAAAGCTCAGGTGTTGAGTCTTCTCTACTTTATGCTGGAATTAGTTATAATTAGTGGCATTGGCACTGCAGGAGATGTGTTTTGAAACAGCCCTGGAGTCGGGCTGATTTAGCAGAAGCAGTGGGAGGCCTTTAGGTGCCATTTCAGGCTCCTGCTAAGCTTAATTCACCTCTTCTCAGGTTTTCCAAAGGCAGCATGGCGTTCTGCTTTCCCTTTGGAGAAACACAGCACCTCCAGAGCAATGTGTTCTTGAAGGTCTCCACCTTCGATTGAAAAAATTGTGATTGTTTTGCAATTTCCCAAGAAAGTTGAGAAGGGAAAAGTTGAAAAATGTCAGCAATTGTGTTCCACTGTGAAGAGGAAAACTGAGACCTTTAGAATTTCAGTCAAGGGAAGATTTTCTCAAATGAGGCTTGTGCCAAGAGCAAGCTGGTGGGAAGAGACAGGAGAGAGGAAGGGAGTAGGGTTCAAACTTTTCTTCCAAAGCACTTTCTTAGACACAAGGATTTCTCTTGATACATAACAGTAAAGTGTAGTGGAAGTAGAGAAAGGCCAGAAAAAGAGCAGTGTAATTAAAGGTGGTGTTGTGTAACAAAGAGTAAGATGTGTGCGTGAGAGAAAGGCAGGATGGGAAGATGGGAGTGTGATAGGAGCAGGTGAATTAACTCTCTCCCCAAATCTACCTGTTGGGAGAAACAAACAAATGGGCCAAAAAAGCTGTTGGGGCATATGACAGGTGGAGGCACAAGAAGAGAAATCAAAGTGTATTCTGAGATAACAGGTTTCGACAGGGACACGGCTGCAAAGGGGAGACCCTTTGGCAAGGAAGGATGCAATTCTGGTCCTTCAGTTATTCCTGGAGATACTGCATCATTCCTGGTCTGGCATTTAGCTTGGGAATATTGGAAAAGTGCAGCGTGGATGTCCATGCTCAAGAGATTCCATTGGTGAGGTCTACGCTGATTCTGATACTTCTGCTGCAGGTTTCCTTTTTGCTGATTCAAATGTGCCTCAGTTTCTCTGTTCCTACTGCTCCTTTTTTTTCCCACTGAGCTGTTTGGCTTCAGCTGCTCCAGTATCCATGCAGCACATGAAAATGTTTGTCTTTGCCGAGTACAGGCCAACAGACGAACAGTGAGTTTGCTCTACTTGTGCCTCCTCAAGTGGAAAAGGACATCTGCATTAACATTTTTGCTATTCTCACTAAAAAAATAATTAACTTGTACAGCTGCATCTTGGGATTTGTATGCCCTGAAAAGGGGCATACAACTGTGTGAGCTGTTAATTTTTTTACCAAAAGAATTAATTTTGAAACTAGTGAGACCTCAACCATTGGACAGCATAGGTCTAAAAGTAAGATCAGCTGTGAGGAAAATATTTGGCATATTTAACTGCATAAAGACAGAGATGATAATCCCAAGAGAAGTTACTGTATTCTAATTGTGTTGGCTTTTGGTAATGTCCTGGAGAAAAGCAACATTGTGTTCTGTCTCCAAGGTTTCTCACTGCATTCCCAGCTTCCTCTGAATCACACTGACTTAGACTGTGTGGTAACCTGAGGTTGTCTGCTCCATGAAAATCCAGCTAACAGCCAAGTGTATTCTAAACAGAGGCTCTGTAATCATTCAAATATAAAAGTTTTTCACCCGTTTGCTGTCAAATAGCTTTTCTGTCTTTCAGCTGCTCCTCACTACCCTCATAGATGTCCTGGTTGGCTTTTGCTGAAGGTCTTGGCCATGTGTATTCATCTTCCAGGAGTCTTTGTGACCAAAATGTTTGTCTTCAGTGTGAAATTAGCCTCTGGAACTTGCTGCCCCAGGGTGTTGCTGAACACAGATGGTGTTTGGAGAGTTCAGGACTGCCTTGGCTATGGATTATCAGGCGTGGGTGAGTTGTGCAGAACAAACCTCCATTCTTTTCCAAGCCTCATGTGAGTTTGCTGTTTATCAGTGAAGCTGCTTGTCAGTCAAAATCTCTTGCTTTAGACTTTGTGAGGTGTGATTTGGTGCTCAGAGGTTGATATCTGTGTGCTAGAAAATGCCTTTTTGCTGTCTGTGTGTGTATGTGTATTCCAGAGGGCAGAACCTGGCAGCAGGGTGCCTGCAGGGCCTCCTGGGTGCAGAAAGGAATGCCAGCAGTCCAGCTTGCCTGCACTGGCAGCTGCCTGGCCACAGTCAGCAGGCAGCAAGAGCCCCTGGAGAGCCGAGATTGGCTTTTAGTAATGAAACCACACTGTGAGTCAGTGCTGGTCATGTTTCTCCAAGCAGAAAATGCCTTTGAAGCCTCTAATTGATAGGCACAGCCTGGGGTGTCATGTGGTTTTCCACCACTTTGGCAAGTTGACTTCTCTCATCTTCTGCCTCAACCTTTCCTGGTAGTGTTTTGTGCTTCTCCTTGTTTCTTTACGGCCCATTTAAATTCTCTGTGCCATCTCCTTGTTTTGGGGGTTGTCCTTCTGTCTTGCTGTGTTCTTCCTTTTGCTCTTCAGGTTTGCTTTTATTCCCAGTAAGGCCACAGTGTCTGGTCTCCTTCTCTTGCTGGTCTGCCCACACAACTCTATCCCCACAGGTGGACTGCCCCACTCAAACTCGGTCTATTAAAAGGGAATTTCTTCCTTCCCCCAGGATAATGTGCTGCTTTGCCTTCTGGTGGCACATTCACCCTCTGGAACACAGCTGCATGGCAGAAGTAAGCAGGTTCTTTAGGCTTGTAGAATATGTGGATGACTCAGTTCAGGTGTTCTGTCTCCATCTTGCTGCTGGTGTCTGATCTACTGAGCACTTCCCACCAGGCATTGCCCTACTGCCTCTGGCTGAGCTGCTTTGCTCTGCCCAGGCAGACAGGATTTACTTCCCTGCCTCACCCTGGACTGAAGCAAAGGTGATGTGTTTTGACACCCTCTGTTCTCCAGCTGTGCTGTCCCTGAGGACACCTGCCTGCCCACGACCCAGCTGCGAGGCCAGGGGAGAGGAGGTGCCGTGCCCATGGCAGGGAGCCAGACTGGCACAGGCACACTGAGCTCCAGGTGCCCTTAGTCAGCAGGAGGTTGGTGAGCTGCAGGTGACTTGGACACCTGCCTGAAAGAGCTCCTGTAGGGCAGGTACATTCTGTGGGCAGTGACACCGCTGTGGCCATGTCTTCATGCATGTCACTGGTTGCTCTGTGCCAAACATGCTGTGCTTTTGCTTGGAGGTTTGAACATCAGTGCTGACGCCCTGGCAATTCTAATCTCAGTGCTGTTATCTGGAGGCTTGTTATTATGGGAGGATTTAGGACATGGCATGGAAGGGAGGAAGCCTTGCAGGGAAACAGAGAGGCAGGCTGACTCTTTCCACCAGCATCTTGCTATCTCTTAGCACTGTTCTTCACCTGAATTGTTTCAAGAGACAAAGATGGGGGGAGCTCTGAGCCAGCTGATGTTTCTGCACCAAGGCAAAGGTGCAGGATCTCTTTGAGTGCAGCTGTTTTCCCATCTTCCCTTTGCTGCTTAGACTTAGTTTAACACTTCGTCTTATCCTCAAGCAACATGAATATAGAAACCTAAAGAGGAAATGCCCTGTGTTCCCTAGCTCCCTCTTCCTTAGGAGGGACTGAGGAATTATTTAACACTGTTGAAATTTAGAGGAAAAGTTATGCTGGCCTGGGGCAGTTTTCTGTGTTTCCCAAATGACACAAGAGCTTAATATCACTGATAAAGTACACCAGTGCCTTTAAAATGTGATTTATCAGTACGAATTAGTGCTGATTTTCTGGGTGAAATAGGTAAATTGATACCTGTGAAGGGCAAAGTGCTGCACTTGGAGTTGAGAGGCAGCAGAGCAACAAGTGAGCATCACCACAGATAGAAGTAGGGTGAGATAACCTGCAAGAGCACTAATGTCCCATATTCTGTCCCTTGTCTTGCCCTTGAACTGGTGAGTGCTTGGCACAGGGAGCTCTGCCAGCGAGAGGTTCACTGCACAGCTTCACTGACACCCCCGGCTGTTTCACTGAACTGGGCTTTGGGCTCCTTGCAGGGGTTTTGTAGGGCATCAGGAGAGGGCTGTGTGCTGCTCAGCAAGGAGCACGTGAGGATTTTTACCGCAGAATCAGAATTTTGTGCGAATTGAACATTTTGTCTTGTACTTGATGGACTGCGAGTCAGCGAAGTACGCAAGTGCTGTAGTTCAGCTAGAAACACATTGATAGCACGGGCAGGAGGTGCAGAGCACCTTGAAAACCCCTTAGCAAAGAGTCAGGCATTGAGAAATAGTTCTGAAAAGCCACCTGCATTGGGCTTGAAGCTTCTGGCGCACAGAATATCTGTGTTTTCGTTGTGGACGGCTTAGGGGTGCTCGTTTGAACAGCCTCTACATCTCAGCTGCACCATGATCCGCCGGAATTATGAATGACCCACTGACCTGGGCTGCAGGTACAGCCCCTTGTGTCAGGGTTGTGGATGTTGCAGCTGGTTTATGTAATTCCCTTGCTCTGAATCTGTTCTTCCCTGGAGTAAGTGTGACTTCAGTGAAGTCACTCCTGATTCAAGGCAAAACTGTGGCTGAACCCTAAATAAAAGGACCATATGAGTTGTTAGTGGCTGCAATGCCACGTGCCATGTTGTTCTTTCTTGATAAATGAGCAGTTTCCTATTGTCTTACAGTCATTTGGGAATGTATCACACGGCTGGACTGTCAGAAAGCAAACGAATAGCTGACATGTCTCTTTGTTTATTGGCACTTGCATTATAAATATGAAATGCTAATGTTTCTGCTGGGCAACGTTTCTAATTGGTTCCTCTTGCTGCTTCTGATTTACACGTTCCTGTTTTATGGCTCCAGTTGCCCAGCGTGGGTCTTCTCATGCCGCCCCGTGTTCCCTGGTGTCCTTGCACTGTGGTCTGACAGTCTCTGCCTAATTGGAAACCATTATGGAACTGACTGGCAAATACCCAACAGACAGGAATATTTACATTTGTGTGTCCTTCAGGCTTATTAATAGATTATCTGAAAGGAAGAAGGAAGCAGGAAGCACATAAAGCCATAGCACAGCCTATTCTGTTCTGTCCTGTTGTTCTTTTCACTGTAGCAAGACAATATTTTTCAGGCAATATAAGTTCAATCTGTAAGGTTTGCAAAATTCATTCCTGATGCTCAGTGGAGACTGAAATATTGCTCACTGATTAATAGGAAAGATGACAGGACGATGAGTTACTGCATTACTGAAATTAACTCCTTTAAAATTCAGTCCAGCCCTGTGAGATGTTTTGTAGCACACGGAAGTTATTCCAAACAGACTTTTAAAATTACTCTTGCAGGGAGGAAAGGGACAGAAGATGAAAGCAAATGAAAGCGCAGAATGAACCTGGAGAGCAGGGACTGGTTTCAAAGACTCCTGTGAATTTGTAGCTGAAGGGGCAGGAGCAGGGGTACCCCTTCTTCTATGGAGCTCTCCTCATCCTTCAGTATCTCCTCTTTTTTAATGGCCCTTTTTTCCAGCCTATATGGTATCATGGTTTCAGCAGGGAGCTTTCCCTGCTTGACTTACTATATTACCTCATGCCACAAGGATCTTTTCACTGCAAGTTTTCTGCTGCAGGGAATTCAGTGAAGGATTTAGGATTGGTTATGCAGGATAACTGACATCTGAGTCTGGTCTACTGGGCAGGCATTAAGCTTGATGTCACTGTGATACCAATTAATGTTGGCCTGAGTCTGCAAAGGGCCTGAGAGCAGTGCTGGGTTAACAGTTGGACTTAATGATCTTCAAGGTCTTTTCCAAATGAAATAATTCTATAATTCTGTGAAACAACTTCTGAGACAAGCAGTTGGTTTATTTTCAATGGCTACTAATTCAAATGACAGGGGTGATATTTGGAAGGCCAGAGCTTGTACCTTAATGCTTATCGAAGGGGAATAAGAGCAGAGGAATCATCCTACAGTCATGTGTATTTTCCTTGAAATTGAGAGAAAGGTTGTTTGAAGGCAAAAGTGATATTTGCATGAAAATTGTAGCCTGAAGCTGTGTCTAACTAATCTTTAAAGCATAGAAGTGATGCACCCTCTTGCTCACTCAGGCTTATTTAAAAACCTGGTTTTAAACAGTCTGCTTAGGGTTTGCAGAGTAAAGCAAGATTTTACCTTAGTGTCAGCTGTACCTCTGGGTTTTGTCCCAGAGTTAGTGTCCTGGTAACACAGGGCAGTGCTGCAGTGGAGAAATTTTTTTTTCTTCTCCCAAGGGAGGGCAATTCAGCTTCCTAAAGCTGAGTGAACCATGAGGTCACACCAGCAGGGACAGCCAGCCTCTGCCTAGCATGCCCCTGTCTCCTTGGGTTTTCCCCTTTTTGGTGTGATGCTGCATCCACTCTGGTGCAGGGTCCCACTTTTGGGAGGCAGACTGAGGTTGAAGGGTCAGCACACTCTGAAGCCGTTGGGTCAAGCCTTGCTCTGGCTGCAGCATCCCTGGAGAAGGGGCTCAGCACACAGCCTGCATGGGCGTGAATGGTGAGAGGCAGCATTCTCCTCAAGGCCATGGCTGCCTCTGGGAGGCCAAATCCTTGTTGCTCTTGTCTTGCCTTGGCAGACACGAAGTCCTCTTCCCTGAGCACAGCTGTGCCTGCAGTCCCAGTGCCCATCACCAGCAGCAGAGCTGGGAATGGCTGCCTGTGCTGGCTTGTGGAGGGATTTATTCCTTGGGCTCTTATTTACATTTATTTTGATCCCCTTGCTTCTCAGAAATGACAACGACTTGAAAATTCCCTTTTACTTCCCTCAGATACCTCCAGTTGTTGAAGTTTCTTTTCTCTTTATCCCCATACTGATCTGAACTCCTTGCATCCTCCTCAGTCTACCTGGCATCTGGAAGGGAGAGATAACCAAATAGAGGATGCCAAGGCTTAAAAAGACACACAGCTTTCAATTGGATTTACAATGCCTTTGTTACAGTAGTGTGGCCAAAATAACAACAACCAAAAAAAAAAAATTTAAATAGCTTTCTCCATTTGCTAATGCAGTTTCTGAGGATCTGAGCAGTCTGGGACGTGAAGTGCCCAGATAATAGGTGCTTTAAATTCCCATGGGCTGCCCGTAGCTTTTATTTTAGAGGGCTTAGGCTGCAAGATTGAGTGCAAAATTGCTAATTCAGAGAGACTTGCTGAAGATGAAACGCTCTCCTGAAATGTGATCTTCACTCCTGTAGGTCATTTACTGCAGTTCCCTTCCTGGTATTTTACCTTCCAAATAGGAGAAGCAAAAGCAGTTCTGCAATTTCAAGTGTGAATATTTGAGATGTCTAGGGGAAAAAAAAAGATCGTCCTTTATTCTTTTATCATCTTGGATGTGACTGCAGCTGTTTGGTGACTTTACACTACTGCTGAGCAGGTGGTTGGTAGGCATTGGGTGTTAGTTTTGGGTTAAAGCAATAGCTGTGTGTTTGTGCCTCTTCTCGCAGCCTTAGGTCCCTTTCCAGACTTGGAGAGGATGGGAATGGGAGTGGGAGGTCCCAACCATTGAATAATCTGTTTGGGTTCTGGTTAAGGGAGTTTGCTGCTATGTGCAATTCCTAAATCAAATTGTCTGCTTGCTGCTTCAACAATGATAAAAATATCAAATGAGTTGAAAGCACTGAGGAGAAAAGATCAGGCCAGCAAGTGAGTGATAAGAGGCAGAGCTTTTATCAACTCATCGATACAGGAGCTGCTGGAGGCAATGGCTCCCGGCCCTACAGCAGCAGCTCTACCGCTGATTTCAGCAGGAGCAAGGTGATGCTGCCAGCAGAGTGATGCCATGTCGCACATCTGGTGGTTGATCTGCTCATCCCTACAATGAAACGGTTTTGGTGATTTGATTCACCTTTCTACTGCTAAATGCCAGACAGCTGGAGGGAGGGGCTGTCTGGCTCTTTCCTGAACAAGCCAATGACTGGGAATAGCAGGGTTTAGTTTGCTCTGGCAGGGATGCCTGAGGGTTTCCTATTGGCAGTTTCATCCCACCCTTGTCCAGGGGTGCACCAAGTCACTCCTGGAGACCTTGGAAGAGAGAGGTGATTACGGCATCAACCGTGCAGCAGAGGCAGAAAACTTACTGCTGTGTCCCCTGCAGCTGGTGTGAGATGTAAAGGGAGACTGAGATTCTCCTACAGGAAGAGCTCTCTTTAAGTCTAGGGCAGAGCTGCAATAGACTGCTGAGGGCAGGGCTGAAATTCTTTGTGATTTAAGTACTTGTCAGAAATTGGCAGGAATAGTTTGGAATTGGGGCTGAGTCAGTTCAGGGAGGGGAGATGGATCAGATGGCTTTTTAAGGGTACATGTCCCCAGCCATGTCCCTATGATGTTAAGGGAAGAGGTATGAAATACACATGTACCCCACACTCACCTGGCATTAAAGCAGTTACCATCTCCAGCTTGGTATGTATTTCACAAAAAATGGCTGTTGATGCTGCATGTGTCAAAGTGCTTTTGAAAATGTACCAGGGCATCCCCTGCCAAGCTCCACCATCATTGCTGCATTGCTGGGATTGCAGTTAGTGTTGTGGAAACCTGGGCTCTTAGTGCTGCCTTCAATAGTCTGCAGTGGTGGTCAAAGCAGGTTCTGTTATTGCTGTAATCCACTACCCAAAATTACTCTATTTTGGTGCCTCAGAATCAAAGTATCAGATAATTTTGTCAGGTTCTGCTGTGAAAGCAGGTGAATCAATAGAGTTGTTTCTTCTTTGCAAGTTAGCAGCCCTGTCCAAGTCATCCTACTGGAAAGAAAGGTCATTGAGGTACAAAGTACTATTAATTATTGAATGCTACTGTTAGGGTCACAGAACACAGCAGTTTTTCTTCTGCTGTGGGGATGGCACTAAATGTCCTGTGCTGAGACAGTTTCTTTTCCCGCAGGATTATTTCCACCAACTCCTCTGCATCACTGAAAGGGAAGAGTTCATTGTGCCACTTCGGGCCATTGGTGCCTGAGCCATCCTGGACTTCCCTGACCAGCTGGACTTCTCGGACTGTCCAGTCAAGCACAGCACCGAGAAGACTCTGCTGGTTCGCAACATTGGCAAGCGGACAGCTCGTTACCAAATCAGCACCCAGAGGTGAGGCAGCTCAGCTTTCCTTGTGCAAAGCACCTTTGGGTGACAACAGAGTTGGTAAAGAGCAACAAAAGGAACCGGAGCCTTGGAGCTGCTGCCCTGCAGCCCTGGCTGGAAATGGGCAGGATGTGTGGGGTTTGCTGTTGCTTCTGGTGTTTTAAGCAGGATGCAACCTTTGAGCTTCCTCTGTCCCAGATTTCCTGGAGGGTGCTGGAGCCTGTTAGTAGCTGGCTTGCACCCTCCTGAGCACAAGCGCCTCTGAAATGGTTACTCACCAGTGTCAGCCAAACAGACCCAATGTCTGGGAGGCCACAAGCACGTGGCTTTCCAGTGGTCCTCTCATGAGATGGCCAACGTGAGCTGTGTTGTGGACAGCCTGTGCTGTTCCTGTTAGTCAAAGCTGATCTGATTTCCCTTGTCAGTTGAGGGCATCAGTCATCTCTTCTGTTTCATGGTGAACCTTTGAAAGCCAGTTTAAATTTCAAACAGATGATTTAAATCTTTGAATAGAAGCAGCATTTTTGTTCTAATTAAGTCACTCCCACCTTGGCTCAGATTTATTTTTAAATACCCTGAAGTTCCTGTGTTTCTGGGTTTTTCTTTTCTGTTTTGTGTTAAATGTTTGTCAAAATGTCATAATGAATTCTTCAGTGGGAACTTTCTTAAAGGTTGAGCTCCTCTAATGCCTGTTCATCTACCATTTGCCCATTGGTATATGCACAGGTGTTTAGGAAATATGAGAGATTTGGGGAATATGTGAAAAGCAATTGGGCTGATTTAGAAGATAGAATCATAGAATAACTTTTGTTGGAAGGGACCACTGGAGATCATCTGAGCAAACACACCGCTCAAAACAAGACCAGTGTCTGGGGATTGCAAAGTGGCATTGGGAGATCTGGACCTGTACAGGATTAGATGTCATACGAGAAAGCAACCATACAAAAGGACAGAGTTAAAAAAGCAGAAGAAAACAAGCGATTAAAAACCCTTTCAAACCTTATCTTTTCTGCCTGTCGGGAGCAGTAGTGATTCATGGAAAGGGTAGATCTAATGGGATGAGAATTATCTTAAGGAACAGCTCACAATTAATGGATAAGGGGCCAAAGTTTAGCCTGCCAGCTCCATCTCTTGGCAGTGGTTTTCATTTGGCTATTACAGTGTGTCAGGGATGTCTCCTTCACAGTTCTTCTTATCTGGTGGCTCAGGGAACAGATTGTGATGTTGGCTGAAGTTCAGAGGAGTTAAGTTTAACCGTGGAACTTGTGTCTTTGGGTCTTGGAGAGCCAGGTCTGTATGAGGGGTAACGAGTTCCTGCTGCAGTGGTGGCAGAGGTGTCTGGTGGGTACGGCCTGGGATGGGATGCAGGAGATGCTGGGGCTGATTTGCAGTCCGTTTCTCAATCCTGAGAACTGAGCCTTGACCTTGGCTGCCCCCTCTTCTGATAATCTGAAAATAGGAAGATATGTTCTTTCTCAGGCATCCCCTGAAGTCACCCCCTGGAGTGTTGTTCCCGTCCCACCATCTGAGGGCAGGAATGTGTAGACAATGAGCAGGAGTATGAAGGGAATGGGATGGAACATAGCACTGAAGTATTGCTGGGAATTCCCCTTAACTTCCCCCATAGCTTCTCTGTTCCAGCAAAATTTCTGACAAAAGAATAGGAAAAATAATTCTCTGTCTTTCCCACACCAGGCAATGAGCCCCCCCAAGCCCCAGCAGAGACCTCCAAGCAGTCCTGGCCCCACCATTGGGGCAGATGCAGGAGTAGAGTAATCCAGCTCTGGCGCTGTGGGGCTTTGTCTTTCCTCCCCTCTCTGCGAAGTCTGAGGTCCAGCACACAAACAGTGCTGGCCCAAGGCTTCTCCACTAGCCAGTAGTGATGTTCTCACTCGTGGTAATGGGAACAGGTCAGGCCTAATTGCAGCAATAGCTCCTTAATGAGCAGAAACTCCAGCATTTTCATCAGCTGTCACTACTGACATGTATAAAGTTCAGCTTGCCCACGGCTCTAGTTGTTCTCATTATTTTGTGTGTGTTGCTCTAATCATCATCAAACTCTGTAGAACATGTTTTTAAGGTGAAAAATTGACCACCAGCAAAGCACTAAGACCAAGAACTTTTGTTTTCTCAGTGGGGCTGCACAAGACCCCAAAGCCCAGCAGATGCTGGGCAGAAGTGTGTTCCACCTGAGCTCTCCCTAAGCATTAAAGCACTGAGTTTTGTGTCTCAGCCAAGAGCTGTTTACCTGGCGACAAATTCTAATTGCTCCTGCTAAATCCAAAATGCACCAAAACATTTTCATCATTATTTCCAACACATTGCATGGAGCTTCTCTGGTGGGCCAAGCAAGCAGTTACCAGCTTGGATGACATCCCAGAGTCCCAGATTGCATCACTGGTGAATACACAGAAATGTCCTGTTCAGCTCCCTCGATGTGCTCTTTTTAATGGTGCTTCATTTAGCTGGGATTGAATTCTTCAGGCTGTAAATGGGATCCTCCTTTTGGGTCTTGTTTCCATGTCACTGTATTGTTCTAATCTGCATTTGCACTCATTCAGAGTTTTGATTGCTGCTCCTCTTAGAGCAGCTTTCATTGAAATGCTGATAAAATATGTCCTTTCTTAAGCTAAAACAGGATGTTTTCAAGGTAAAAAAACCCAAACAGCCATACCACAAATTAAACAATAATTATTCTTTAGTCTTCAGTGATTTTATTCTCCCTGTCTGATTCTTAGGCTGTAATCTCACAGGACAGGTAGAGCCCTGACATTTGCATCCCATAAGATGATGTTTATAGGTGGCAGGAAAAGAGAGATTCCTGAGGCAGTCAGTGTCAAGTTGTGCATGCAAATAGCTCTTAACCCTCTCTGTGCTCTTCACAAACCATCTTCTGGTGGCATTGCTGGCAGTCAGACCCTCGAGCCTCATTGCAGAGAATTGGGGAAAAACACTGAGAAAAAAACCACTGATGCCATCTCCCATAGAGAAAATGGGGCACGAGATCACAGGAAATATTAAGGCGTATTTTAAAATGGCTAACTAGGGAGCTGATGTGGAGCTCTTCAATCACCTGTGGAATGGCAGTGGGTTGAATGGGATGTATTAGAGGCACTGGGGCTTGGGGAAGATAATGAGCAACTACAGGACTGGGTGTACTTGACTGGCAGCAGGGGAAGCTGTAGTAGAGGCTACACAACATTGCAAATGGGCCAAGGGGAATTGTCAGCTTGTTAGTGACTGCTCAGCTGCTGTGCAGAGCAGCATGGGGTTGCCAGCTGAATATAAACATGTTGTGATGCTGAATCCCTTTCTGCAGTGAGAAGTGGTGCTGGGTTTGGCTGAATCATCTTCCTTTGGTTTGTGAGGCCATCCGTGCAAAGGCTTGGTGGTGTGTTAGTGGTCAATGTACACATGCAGGAAGCCCCAGCCCTGGTGATTATTGCTGTTCGAGGCTGAACAAGGAACTGTACTATGGATGTGCCAGGACCTGTGCACATCTCAGCTACCCACGAGGGTAAAGCACCTGAGAGAGCTACTGCTTTGCTCTGAAACTCATCTGTGCTTTTGTGTAGATGGTGCAGAAAACAACCACCTTTTCTTTTTCCTTAAGAACCCCCTTCCTACCAAGGGTCATCATCTGTCTGGCAAGGCTGGCATTGCAATCAGTGGCTTCCAGGAACTTGTTTGAGAAATGAAATGAAAATCCTATTGATTTAGTCTCTAGATCAAGCCTTTTCCTTTCTTTCTTTTTTTTTTCTTTGTAAATCCCCCGATGGATGTGGATAGGCAGCAGGGTTTAACTGGGTCTTAGCTCTTGTCGCCTTGCATTTTACATTTCTGAGATCACTCAAGCAAGTTCCTGAGTGCTTTCCATTTATATTGACTTCAGCCAGAAAGGAGAATGTTCAATACTTGCCTGAGCAATTCACTACCACATTAGATATTTATCTGAGTCACCCCTGTATTGTGCAGGATACCAAGATGGGAATACCAAAATCCTTTTTGGGTTGAAATCAGCCTTGTGTGAGTGTTTGAGGGGGTTCTGATGCTGCTGTGAGCAGTGTTAAGTTACCATTGAGCTAAATTCATGGCAGCAGACCCTGAGCTGCCCTTGGCCATCACTGTCTTGTCCATCTTTGTGCAACTCTCATTCAGACAGATTGGCAGGAGCTTCCTACAAGTGCTCAGAAGTGGGGAAATCTGCTTCCAAAGGAGCAGCGTCTTTTCACTCCAGAGCTTCACTGTGGTGCAAACTGATAAAATTTTTTCCATTTGTGTTTGGTATTGGTAGCTTGTAGAAACTTACTATATCCTGTGAGATTTAAAAGATATTGTTTCCTGTGTTACCTTAGGTGTAAACCAGTCTGATTTATTACAAGACCAAGCTTTGCCTTGGATTAGAAAGAATTTTAAAACTTTGCAGAGGGATTTTTCTCCCTTCTGGTCACAGGTGGCTGTTGCTTCTTCTGCTTTTCCTTCACTTGTGAGAATTCCCAGCAGCATGGCAGTTTTCTGTTGAACTTATATGTCCTTCTGTGTTTGCTTCAAAGTGAGTTGAGGAAGTCAGTTATTGTAGGCAAAAAAAGTTGTAAATAGCAGTTTGTGCAATTATATGTTGAATTTGTGTCTTAATAGTAGCAGCGCTGCCATAGATGCAGGATTGTTACCTAATGCTTTATCCAGCTGATTGGTTATAGGCTTTTATAGTTCTGATTAATTAGCTTGATGGGTGATCCTAATTGGTCTCCAAAGTGCTCGTTTCTGTCAAAACAGCTAATAGGTAACAACCGCTTCCTGCCTTTGTTCCCCTCGTCTAGAACTGCTTGTAATAATTATTTTTATACTGTTTTAGATCAGGTTGTTCTGCTGCTTGCAAACAGCGTATGGCCTTTGCCCTCTCACCAGGGCCCTGTGTTTCAAGACAGATGGTCTGTCATTTTGAGGGTAGGTGAAGGGGAATAAAGTTTGTGCTTCGTTTGCTCGAGGGTTTTTTTCACAGCTTTATAGCTCCACAGCTACATAACGCCCCTCCTGACAAAATCCCTGCTGAAGCAACCTGCAGAGTTGACCACATGAGCACAGACTGGGGGTTGTGTTCTAGGAGGGTTGTTTGGAAGTTAAAATTCTCTTTTGGGCTCTTTTGTTCATCCCCAGGTATGCACAGAAACAGATTTCCTGTGAGCCCACAGAGCCCATTTTTAGCACATGAAGGATTTCTGGAAGAATGTGGTTTCCATCTCTTTGCAGGTCATCCTTGACCGCAGCTTGCCTACTCCATCATCCCCGGAGATCACTAATATGTTCTTAAGTGTCGTTACCTCTGGATGTGTCTCGGGGCAGAACTGCCCATTCATTAGATTCCTCTCCTCGTGGATCAATCAGCATCTGCTAAGAAGCAGTAGAGCAGCTTGAAGGGTGATTGATTTATTAAGTGGTATATTGAGTCTGTCCTTGCCAGACCATTAGAATGAAAGCAGTGTTTTCCCCACGGGCCAAAAGCAATGTTTCAGCCAGGCAGGTACCCCAGTGTATCATTACTGTAGCAGCAATAAAGATTAAAAATGGCCTGTGGCACCCTGGCCAAGCAGCAGCACTGTCTTTCATCATCTCATGGCTTTGGTGTCCTTTCCAGTATATTCTGGAAGGCTCCTTCATGCCAGGCAGAAAAAAGGCCCCGTGCTGGCTCCCAGATATTCCTGTGCTGGAGTCTTTCATCCAGCAAGACACACAGCTCTTCCTAAGCACAGTGCAGAGGAGATAATGGGGAGTACTTGGCTGCACAGTGAGGAGCCTGATTGAAAATGAGTTAATTTTTATCATGCCAAAGAGCTGTCTGAAGAGCCACAACCACTCCTGTACCCACTGCTGGCTGGTCATGGCTTTCCATCTCCCATTTCATCCCCATCAGTTTTCTTGTGATTCCTCACAAAGTGTTTGGGTAGAGACCCTCCTCCTGCAGTGTGCTGCCTGAGCTCAGTGGGTGCTTGGCTGAGGCTTGGGCCATGTTGGGAGCTTCTGATCATTAACACCAGCGATGCTGACGATGAGGATGCTTTGAGGTTTGCTGTAACCTGGGAATGACTCAGCTGTGCTCATAGAAGAGATCAGAGCAAGGCCCAGTCTTCTGAAAAACTGGGCAAATGAAATTGAACTTGCTTTCTGTAATAGCCAAATAATTCAACTTTGACTGTCACACACTCCTAAAAAGATTTAAAAATCAAATTCAGCAAAGAGGGAGTGACAGAGATAGAGGAAGGATAGTCTCAGAGGATGAAATGCAGCAGGGGCTGTTTTATTTCTATTCTATCTAATCAATCTGGCTACCAGCTTTCAGGTATTTAGAGCAGTAGTTGATGAAGGGAAAGTACTAGCTGTGGAATCCTAGGAAAATGTCCTGAAATTTTTTTTGAAATCTTGTTCAAGGGTTTGCTCATCCAGTCATTGAGATATACTTTCAGGCTAAATGAAATTTGACTTTCTATTTAAGAACAATTTGTGCTGCTCTGACCAGTATTCCCTTCTGCACCAGGTTGATCATGTAGTATTAGAAGAATTCAGAGAGATGTTTTAGCTTTTCTCTAAATTCCCCCTCAGTCTTTTTACAGGGTCCACAGAGGATGACCCAGAGCTCGATTTCTTCACTACCAGGCAGTGAAAAGTGATCATGATGTGCTAAGATACCTGTGTCCATAGTAATTCAGCTGGATGACGGCGTAAACACAGTGGTGTTTTTGCTGTGTCAGAGCCTTATTCAGGACTGCACAACCCAAAAAACATATGCTCTACTGCTGTATGATAAGTCTGGCTTTGAATTTCAAGTCCAGGCATTGCTTTGCCCAGGTCGCAGAAAGAGCTGTGTCCTGCCATCTGTAGGAAATGTATCTAAAGAATGTAAGGATGAGAGAATTGACAGCCTGTAATAAGATCATGTTGTGTAAATAATGATAGGGCAGATCCATCTAGATTCAGCAAATGTGCTTTCATGGCAGCAGAGCATCCCAAGCTGCATACCGTGGACATTACCCTGTCAAGTGAAATGCCTCATGCTGGATCGCTGGTACAGTACAGAGATTTATTTTTTAAACATATGTATTAAACAACCAAGAGTCTTAAATGAAATGTCACATTTAATTTGGCACCCAAGACATGAAGTCTGCAGCTGCCCTCAGCCAACCCCAACAGCTCCACTCCCTGTGTCAGTTCCTCTGCGTGGCAGAAAGATCTGCAGCATCCTCCTGACTCCCTGGCACCTGTGCCTGCTGTCCTGTACCCAGCCATTTGTGGGGGTATAGATTCAGCACATGCCAACTACTTCCCTGTGTGGTACAAGGTGCTCTGGCAAAGCCTCCAGCCTTCTCCAGAGCCCTCGGTGCTGGCAGCAGGAGTGTCAGGGTGGCTGCAGCTCCGGCTCCTCTCCGGGAGTGCCGCAGTCGGGGATGTTTAGCAAAGCGTGCAGAGACAGGTAGAGCATCTGCTTCCTCCCTCCTGGGCTCTGGAGTTGGCGTTTTCCTGGGCTGGAGGCTTTAGTCTCATCTTTGTTTAATAGCTTCTGATGGTTTTATCTTCCAAACATCAGTCCAGTTGCTCTCTGTGAGCCTCTACAGCCTCCCCCAGCAGTGTGTTCCAAAGGATGGGATATTCCCTGGAAGAGTGCTACTATTTTTATGTGATTTCTGACCATAACATTTTCAGGCCCTTAGGTTCCTGCTTGATGACAAATCATGACAAATTTTTCTTTATTCCCATTTTCCAGGCCATTCATGCTTTTGCAAATCTCTCCTATCTATCTCCTCTTCAATTTCTAGGTTCAGAAATCCCATTCAGTCTTCATATAGAAGCTGCTCTGTTCTTTCAAACTTTCTTTCTGCCCTTCTTTATTTAATTTGAAATGCTTCAGCTTCATTTTTGAGATCAGAACAACCCGAAATATTTCAGGACTGTTATGGCCATGAGTTTAGACAGGGAGATGATGATAGTTTTCACGGTGTTCATTTTGTAGTGGTTTGTCTTCTTGAATGTTGTAGAGAGTTGGGTTGTGTTTCCTCACGTGTGTCCCCTCCTGCCATGGGCTGTCACTTCACTTGTTCTTCTGGGTCCGCCTTTTCTGCCCGCCTGCCCCCAGGCATCCTTCCTTATCAGCAAAAAGGGATCAGGAGAGACAGGAATGCCTGCAGGAGAACCTGGGCAACTGTGACTCCTCAGAATCACCTGAATGACTTTGATGCAGAATTCCCTGTGATCTCAGTGGGTCACCTGAGCACATCTGAAAAATCTCACTGTCACCTTGGGGACAAATCTCTACAAACTTACCCAGAAGTGCTCAAGGTGGTGTCCAGGACATCCTCTCACAGCTGTAGGGATGTGTTAAGCGTACTGATCCATGAAACTGCTCAATCAGCTAAAAGCTGTGACACTTTCCTTCTGGTCATCCCCAACCAGAGTAATGTCACAGCCTACTAGCAGTGGAAGGCTTTTGCTACTTAGGAAGAGGAGGATCAACTGAAACTGAGGTGAGTTTGAAAGATGTATTTCAGTGAGATACCTTGCCCAAAGGTAAAACTAACATAGGGCTTCAGGGAATATTGATGTTTTTAAAACGGTTTAGGGCAAATAAACCATCCCAGACATCAGGGTATGTGAACCAGGGTAGTGGAGCTCGGCCATTCCCATTCCAGTTCCATCTATACTCCAGCTGAGGATGATGTTTTGGGGAAGAAGAGTTGATTGCAATGACTGGATTTCCTCAGAGAGCAAATCTGTGTTTGTGGGAGCCACAAACCACTGGGGTCCAGAGATCTCTGGGCTACAGAAGGTCCATGAGGCTGTGTCAATACTCCTTACCTGGAAGTGCACTGAGCAGTAGGATTTAACCCAGCTGCAGGTGGCTCAGCTGTTCTGGTGCTCACTGCAGTTCCCTCCAGCTTTGACAAGATGTCAGGCTCTTTTGCAGTGCTGTGCAAGGCCTTTGCTGGCCCAGATAGTTGAGGCCATCCTGCTCTACATCCATATTAAATTGCCTTGCACTCTCCCAGTTTCCAGCACCATGAGGAATTTCTGTCCTTCCTTAGAGACTGGGGAGGGTTTGGAGGTGGAGGCTCTGTGGGGAAGCAAGAGCCGCACAGGGCTTGGAAGTGCATTTCGCTTGGGCACTGGGGGTCTTCATGGTGGTGAGAGATGGGGCTGTTTCTTCAAAGGGTGTGTTTGGGGAAGCTTTGAAGTTCCCATTTCAGACAGTAGAGAAACACAGCCCAGGGGGATGGATTGAAAATGACACTGAAAAGCTTGGGTGATTCAGGGAGTCCTTGTGTGACTTTTCAGACTTGGATGGATGTGGGTTCATAGGAGTTAGTCTGAACCCAGAGCTGATGAGGAAACTGCCTCAAACTGCAGCACTTTTTAAGGGCTTCTGAGCAAATAAAGTTCAACGTAATTAGGTCAGAAATGCCTTGCAGGCCAAAACTAGTTTTCCACTGTTCTCTATTTAATTACACAGTGTCTGACTTCCATGTAAGCTCAGTGTGTAAAAAGAAAATCTCACAACCTTCTCTGGATACTTCTCTGGACCATTCTTTTCCTATTTCTTCCCACCTGCCTATCTCAGCCTGGACTCTGTGAGCGATCCTCTTTCCCCTCAGAAACAATCAGATTTCCCCACAGCTAAGTTTGACCAGATTTTTTTTCCTCACTTAAATTTGCTTTCATGCCAGTTTGTGTCCTAAACTTTGACCAGGACGTTTTTGCTTACTTAAAATCTTAAGGATGGTTGTAGCTCCAAGGCCTCCGTCCTGCTGTCAGAGAGACTTTTGAGATCTCGGAGCAGAGAGGACTTTCCTGAGAGGAGGCAGTGCAGGACCCTGCACTGGGAGGGGACCCAAAAATCCCTGGATCATGAGAAGGTCCATCTAGGAGTTTGCTCTGTCTCCCTCCTGCAGGACTTTCTGGGATGTTATGGTGGAATTATTGTCTGTTGATGGAAGCTGAGTCGAGGGTCGCTCATCCCAGTGGTGGGAGCCCTCCCCATGCCCTGCACTGTAGGTCAGCCATGGAGAGACATTTCCGATTGCACTCTGCAGGGAGCAGCCACAGAGAGTATTTTTGGTGCTGGTGACAGTGCTAGCCCGAGGGTCTGTCTGTGTGCAGCTGGTAATGTCCATGACTGTATTTCCTCTCTAATTGTATTTGAATTGGGTTGGGTGATGATCACTGTCCTGCTTGTACTGCACTCCCTCAATTCACTCCATATGGAGCTTCCACTCGTCCCCACAATTGTCACCTGCTGGTTCTTTTGGCCAGGGGACTGGAGCGTGAAGCAGGGACAATGACCTGCCAGCTTGGAAGCAACTGCTTTGTAGCAGTGCTTCCTTCTCATCTCTTGGTTGTGGTCTTTAAACACTGAAGTGATTTCTGCTGCAGCTACCAAGCAAGGGAGAGCTGATGGAAAGCAGTGCAGGGAGCAGGGCAGACAGAGTTTGCTTATCTCTGCAGGTCCAAATGGCAAGGAGCAAAGATTGATGCTGGTAACTTGCAGCTGAAACTCAGCTGCTTCTTGCCTTACCAGTGAAGCCTTGCAATGGATACTCCTTGATCTTTATCTGCCTCCCATGAGCAGCTCAGTGCCAGGAAAAGCCAGTCGGTTGTGGAATCTCCCTCAGTTGTGGCAATTGAGCCAGGAGGTTCTCTTGAGGGCTGCTGGCTTTCGAAACTTCTCCTGAGCTTGTAAGTGTGGAGTAAAACTACCTGCTGTGCCAGTGAACAACAAGTGATGCTCTGATCCATTTGGGGCCCTGTGGCTCAGGGTCAGCCCCTTGCTGAGGAGCTGCTGCTGCTCCTCCCCAAGTGCTTTGCTGCTCTTGCACTTCCATTTCTCTCTGCAAATGTGTGGCTTCTTAAACAGCCTGCTGGGTTTGTCTCTCCTGTGGCTGCAGGCACTATCTCAAGCTGTGTCAGCAGGAAAAGGACAAGTTGTGTGATTTTCTGAAGCAGAACAGAGTGGACACCACTCGCCAAGAACGCCTTGCTCTTCTCTCCCTCATCATCGAGAACGAGAGGGCGAAGGTGCGAGGAGACCCCATGCTGTTCCACAGCAACATTTTCTCCGTGGAGCCGAAGGTAAGTGATAGCTGAGAACCTCCCTTCCTGCATCTCCTCCTCCTATTCCTCCTCATCCCTGAATGAGGTCACTTGACAGATCCCTGCTCAGCTGGCTCTGTGTGCCCAGAGAGAAGTCATCGGGTTTCTGGTGAGGCTGGAGAGCTGATTGCAAAAAGCATTTCTGCCCTGGGGGCTCCTGGCAGGGACAGGAGTCTGACAAAGCTGAGCTCTGCTTGCAAGGGCTCGACATCGAGGGCGCTCTGTGCGTGTCCTTGCAGTGTCCAGAGGGATGAATTATTGTAGGTAAGGACACATCTTACACATGGTGTTTGGGGGCTAACAGAGGGTGCTGGAGCACTGTCAATTCACAGATTGACCTGAAGCTTGTACTGGTTTTCTGTGCAAAAGAAGCCAAGTTCTTCCTAAGGTTGATCATGGAAATGCCAATCCCTTCCTGTAACCTGGACTGAACCATGTCTGAGTCTCCTTTCCAGTGTCATTTTTGAGCTTGGACACCAGCCTGGCAGGTTTAAATGGACTTTTCTATTGCCCACAGGGACAGAAAATATTTTGTTTTTCTGTTTATGCAACAAACCCCCAGGTCCTAATATCAACCAGAGCCCAAATTCTGAGTATTTGCATGGCGTGGGATGAAGAATGCCTGCTGTCTGTACAGTGCAAAGTCCCTTTTCATCTTTGAGTAAACCCTGGAATAATCCCAACCTCTGCTTTCCTTTAGAAAACGTTAAACCCTTTTTTGTTTCCAAGGCAGGGGATCATGTTCTTGTCTTGGTCATTCCTATTGCCCATCTAAGACCAAGAGCCACCAGCGTCAGAACAATGCAAGTTTCACACCATTGTAGCTGACAGAAGCATGGTGTGACCCAGCGCTTGTGTCAGAGCAGTAGGAATATTGCAGAGAGGGTGAGCTGAGCATTAAGAGCATCCTGTGGTGTGCTGATCTCATTTTGGAGTGTTTCCCTGGGCTCCTGCTTTTCACTACAGTGGAGCTATGTCTCCACAACTAACTTAACCTGCCCTGTGCTGCTGAAGTGTGCACTAAGGTGAGCTCTGGAAGCCTGGCTGCCCACAGTAGAGTGCTGGTACCCCATCTAATGATGGACAGACATAAAGCACAGCCTGGACCCAAATCTTGAGTGGAAACCCTTCCTAAATGGCTGTTTTAATGTTACATGGTTTGCTCTAGGACTAAATATGAGTGGGCTATTACCTTCTGTTCTGTCTAGCATTATCAGTCTTTTGATTTCCTTTAATGTCATTATTTATGGAACAGTTGGCTTCACATTTGGAGTTTTTGGTCCTGTCTGTCTCCCCCCTGCTCTGGCATATGGGTGTCTTTACATCAAATGATAGTATTTTCTCTTCTTTATCAAATACAGTATCTAAAATTTCAATGCCGCTGACTTCTACAACCTTCTCTGTGGTGACGGCCCTGTAACTTTCAGCTTGGACAGACACTCTCCTTGCACTGCCATGTCCATCTGCTGGAGAGGCCCCCAAAGCTGGGACCTTGCTGCCTCTGACCTTCTGGCCAGCAGTGGCTGCTCTCTTCTTCCTGCCCATCACCCATAATGTCTGGGAGCACCCTGTAGAAAATCAAAGCCTTGTGACAAGTGACTGGAGGAAATAATTGCTTCCTGAAATTAGGAAGTTGGTGGAGGGATAGTAGTCTTGGAAAGGCTTTCTGGACAGGGTAGCTTTGCAGGGCTTGTACAGAAGCTTTGCTGTGTGGGCCATTCGCTGCCAGTATTTTCAGGTGTTGCAGTATCTAGAAGCTGCAGCAGGTCACTGTAGTCTGTACAGGGTTAACTCACTGGCAAAAAGCCTAACAAAAAGACTAGGCAGGGATTTTTGGAATCACCATGTGACCATGAACATTTTGAGCATCCATCCAAGCCTGTGGGAAACTGTTATGCAACTCTGACTTGCCGAGCACATCTCAAATTGTGTTTTATTTTTGCAAATATACATGATGGGTCAGCAGAAGCAGCTGTGCAAGAAGCCCAGGTGGCTACCAAAGGAGAAAGTCCTTGTTTTTTGCTGCCTCCTCCCCACCACAGCTTAGCTGTAAATCACACTGCAGACACGTGGGAGCTGACTCCTTGGAAATAGAAACCAGAGGAAATGGAGGACGAGGATTTGTTACCATTGCCCTGACCTTGATGAGTCATCACTCTCCTGTCATTGCCCGGTCATGACTCCCCAGTGTCATGTGTTAACTCTGAGCTGATGGAGGTGGTCTTCAAGATGGCTGAGTTATGGACCTGACGTTGGCTCAGGAGATAACAGCGTTTTTTGTTCCTGCAAATCTCCACCTCAGCTGGGGAAACTGGTCCCCATCCAAGGGAGAGGTTACTGCCGAGCACTTCAACGTTTGGCAGAAGGCACCATGTCCAGTGGGAGCTCTGGTCCATCCCACAGCTTGTGGTGGGTTCAGCTATATATGGAAAGAGGCAGATGTTAGCTTTGGCGCTGCCTTTCTCCTGAGTGCCCTGAACTAACAGGCTGCTCTTTGGGAGTCATTTTGGTGCTTCTCTTGCCAGCTCTGTCTTGTTTTTCTGTCTGCTCCGAGCAATGATTTCCTTTCTGTGCATTGCCTTCCGCCTCTGCCAAACTCAGGAGGCAATTTGGCCAAACGTTGGTGATATCCAGCTTTTCAAGACCAGCTTCTTCTTATCTGGGTTTGTGGAGATCCAGCAGATTCTCATCATTTAGGGGCTGAGGGAGGGGAAACAGGATCCACGTGTATTTCTGGTTGCACTGAGATCACTTCTGTAGCTGTGAGTGATGGTGAGCTGGTGAGCTGACCGCTCCTGTATTTTGTCTCTGGATGCTGTAGCAAAGCCAGGGAACAACAGCTGGAGATTTTGTGCTGTCTCATCATCCATCCACCGTCTGTATTTCAGGCCACCTGCCTGTGGCAGCCTGGTGGAGGCTGACATGGTGTCAGAAGTGGTGCACTGTCATGTCACAGCTCTGCATAGCTTTACTTCTGTCCTGGTTAGCATCCACAGTAGTTTTTCTGTGCTCTGGCTCACTGGCCATGCTATAGAGAATGTGCCAGCCCAGGCAGAGCACTGGCTCCTGTGGTGTCTCGAGGCTCTCACACGTGTAGCTGCAGTCTGCAATGGTGGGTAACGAGGCAGATCCTTTGGACTAGTCGTTCTTTTTATCCTGTGGGGAGGCAGGCATGTGAGGAACCTCTTCAACAGCCTATTTTAATTTCCCAGGAGAAATATCTAACAACATTTTCTAGTTTTATAGTCTGACATACTGCAGTAATGAAAGGAGAAATGGCAAAAGTTTTCCAGAATACGTTATGTCTTCAAAGAATTTGGTTGAATAGTACAGAATAGTAGATTATGTGTAACTGATTATTTCTTCTTACCCTCCACCTCTGGAGTCGAATGCCCTGGTTTACAGTTTCCCTGACTGTACAGGGAAGTTCTCTGTAATGTATTGCCAGAAATTTCTGTCCAAATACACTGAATCCTGCGGAATGGTGATTTGATCTCAGAAGCTCAGGAATCTTGAGTTTTTAATTGGTTTTCTTGGGAGCAAGGATATGAGTGCAGGGCTCCAGTACCCACCGCTGCAGTCAGGATAGTTACTGCAAGTCACTTTAGGGGCTCAGGCGTGCAGCTGGTCTGTCTGGCTGCCAGGGCTTAGTGGGGGAACATGTAAGTTTGCCATCCTAGTCCTGTTCACCCACAGCTCAGTAGACAGTGACCAGAGCAGGGCAGATGACGTGGACAGAGCTCACAGCAGGACAGAGCTGTCACAAGCATCAAGCATGGGCTGGCTATCATCTCCCATCCTTGTCCCTGCCTTCTGGCCCTGCGCCCCCTTCCCAGGTCCCCTACCCTGTCAGGTCTGTCCCTTTCCTTTGATAAATTGCTATTCCTGTGCATAAAGCAGTGGGGTAAGATCCCTGTGTCAGTTATATTTCTGTCACAGATGTGCTGGCCTTGGCATTTGACAAATCCCAAAGTCAGCTAAACTCACTCAGCTAGAACAGAGCACTGTTGTTAGCAGATGCATATTCATCAGGCCAATGGTTCTTTTTAATTTTCTTCCTCTCCTGCTTAGCTTCATTTTTGCTTATGAATTGTATTACACTTGCTTCCATTAACAGGAGATGTATTGCCTCTGTCAACCTCTGAGTAATAACCGAACTGCCCCAGTGTCCACAGGGCCAATAGATCTGATGGCAGCACATAAAACAGACCCAGTGAGTACCATCAGCTTGCAATCCAGCAGGAGGAACAGCCAAACAGCACTTTGTGAGATGATCGACCTGGAGGACTGATAGTGCTGTGTTAGGCTCCAAGAAGTTTGTTTTCTGGCCTTGGTGGAAGGAGGGGTGCTCTCTGAGTTTCCCAGTAGTAATTTGGCTCTGAGACCTTGTTCTTGTTTGTTTGAACTTGGTTTCAGAGCAGCAGAGTTGTCCTAAAGGATGATGTGGTGTAAAATCTGAAAAAGCAGAGTCAAATTTTACACCAAGATCCCCAAGTCCTGCAAGAAATAACACAGTCCCAGAAAACTAGATGCTCAGTTTATGGTAGGCACTGTCTGACAGCCAGCACACACCCTAAGGTGCCTATCCCTGGTAATCTGTTGGTGCACAGCCCTCATAAGCCTTGATGGCAAGGCTACAGTCAAATCTTGGCATCATTTTGCACCCTCAGCATTGCTGCTCCTGTCCTGTCTCATTCAGATACCTTCTCCCCAGTTTGCTGTCTTGCACATGAGTTGCTACAGAGCAAATAGAGGCTTTTCCTTGGACTGATCTGGGTGGCATTTCTGAATTTCAGGCTCAGTCCTTTCCCACTTGTTGCTGAACTCCCCTCCCTTTTACTGCAGCCGTGTGTTTTGGTTTTAAGGCTCAGGATGCGCTCTTCTCCCCTGCTTTTCACCCCTCTAGAAGATGAAGAGCTCAAGCATCATCACTGCCCTTGCCATTTCATTAATGGCCTTCCCCCGTGTATCAGCAGGGATTGTTTGCATAGCTGATGGTGCTGGCAGGCCTGGCAAGGCACCGTGCAGGAACCAAACGAGGGCTGGCTGCAGCTCTCTGGGCAGAGGCCACAGCAGCTGCAGCACCAAACGGTACCACTGGGCAGCTCAGCCCAGGCAGTACCTTTAAGGAGAAGTGCAGAACACCGTGGAGTTGAGGTGTGCATTCACCTCCAGCTGTTGCGCTTGAAGCAAAGGCAAACAGCTGCCTAGTGCATCCCCCTCACCGGGGCATTTCTGCCCAGGGTGAGAGCACTGAATTCAGGCTGTTAAACACACAGCGAGCAGCTGGGTGATGAGCACTGGTGAGTTATTAGACTCTAATTAGCCAAGCCAGGGAAATGATCATCCAAGTGTTTCTGCTCAGTGCTGGGCTTAGCCAAGCTCCAGGTGTTGTAGCAGAGCTGATGTTCTTTGGAGCAACCCAGGTGCTTTTTATTCCTGTCAATGCAAGATTACTCTCTGGATGAGTCCATGCAGCATCCCAATGGGACCTGAGGGGTCTGATGTGTCACATGCTGAGTGGGTTGCCAGCTGATGTTCCTCCAGCATGTTGTTGGATAGTAAGGATTCATCTTCATTCAGTTGCTTGCTGGGTAGAAACATCTGATCTAGCAAATGCATTTCCTCTTAGTTTTGAGTAAAATCTAAGTGAATTAATTCTTTCAGACTTCCCTTTCCTTCTTATTGGTTTGTGGGTGTTTGCAACAGTTTTGGTTTTTTTCTCCCTGTCCTTCCCTCTGTTCTGTTAACTCTAAGCAGGCTGTGCATTAGGGAATTACTTCCAGCTGTACCCCAGTGACATCCTGGGGGTGCTGTCCTTTGAGCTCTAAGGGCTAAGTTGATGGGCAGTATTATAGTTATTTCATATTTATGCTTCCAGTGAGCTGGAGGCTCCAGTTAGTTCAAGACTTTTGGACAGAGTAGTGAGGATACCCAGCAGCATGCAGAATCAAAGCCTCACTTTGCTGATAGAAGAAATAAATGTTCTTTTTGTCTCCTTCTGTAAGCTACATTTTTCATTCCTTGTGGAGTGTTATTACAGTTAGCAGAGGTTAATGTATTTATGTCAACAAGTGCATTAAAAAACAGTTGTAATGCTGGGGTTTGAGAAAATGTAAGTTGTGCCTTTTTTTAAAACCAGTTGCGAGAAGTGAGATCCTTTAGTGAGATGCTCCAAAAATGCCTGGCAAGGCTCCTTGGGACTGAGCATCAGTTTGGGAGAGAAGCAAAGAGAGATGACCCAGAGGAAGCAGCAGATAGTTACAGACACACTGGTAGCCTGGCCCAGACTTAAACCCCTACTACCAGATGCCAGTAAAGGTTTTCAATTTTTGATTTTTTGCAGCTACTTCCAAACTCTCTTATCAGTTTTGTTGATAAGTGTTGCTCACTTCTTGTCATTGATGCTCCAAGTAAAGGCCTACAGGGCTGTGGTTGAAAACAAGAAATGTGATGTTTGAAGATAAATGTTTTGCTGTCTCCTTCTGCTTTAGGAGGGAGAGATTGGGCCGAATTGTTCGGCTGAAATCACTGTGTCCTTTAAGCCCCAAGAAGCCCGAGTCTATAAACAAGCACTTTACTGCGAAATCTCAGGTACAGCTCCTTCTCCTGCCTGTCTCACCCCAGTGAAGGTGAGGTGCAAATACTCCCCTAGATCACTGGGCTCCTGTGTAATTGCTGGGAAGAGTTCATGATCAGCAGGGCAGTGCTGGCACATCCCCACTGTCCCTGCAGCTTCCAGGGGATCTCCTGTACAAGCTGAAGACACCTGGCTCTGGATCACTGATCCCAGAACAATCCAGGCAGTGCAGGGATAAGCTTTCATGCCATACCTTTGCCAGCATTTCCTCAAAGGCCAAAGAGCTACAGAGCAGAACAGCTTTAGTGAATGAGCACTAAAGCCCTCTAGACCACCGACCTCCAGGATGGGTCTTTTTTACACAGATCCATCATCAGGCGGTAGGAGCCAAGTTAGAAATTCACTCCCTGACCCTGGATCCTCTCCCACTGCCCAGATGCTGCCAGACCAGAGGCAGTTGAGCCCTGCTGAGCCCAGGGTGTCTGCAGAAGGACCATCGTGGCCAGCACCTGCTTCTCTCCCTGCATGGGACTTGTCACCTTATGGCTCTCAGTCAGTGGTCCATCCAGGTGGTGTTGTACAGGCCTTTCTGTGCTCAGCAGGACAAGCTGAGGGAAACAGAGTCCAGGCAGTCTGCTGAACGAGGTTTATGCTTGTCCTGTCCTCCAGAAGTGCTGTCAAGTCCTTTTCAGGGAGCAGTTGTCATTGCCCCACCCGAGTGACTCCATCTCAGAGGTGGTGGCTTTGCTGTGCTGGCACAGGGCAAGGAGTGCTTGGAGTACATGGCATGGTTTGGGTTACCTTGTCCTTCCTCTCTATTTCTGCATGATGCTGCTTAAGGTGTTTTTCAGGAGTGGGAGATGGCTGCCAGATTTTTATCCAGGGAATATTCTGGGTTTGCCCATCTAAGAGAAAGAGGTGTAAGGACCAAAGTCCTCCAGCAGCCAGGCTCCCATTCTGGAGGGAGCTGCAATCCCTAACCCAGCTGCTCTGTTCTTGCCTTCCTGCTCCAAGTGACAGATACAAATGTCATGAAACAGCTTCTTGTTTACACAGTAATTTTGCAGGGTTCACTCAGTAAATGCCATCTACAATAATTACTCAGGGCTTGCGCTAACTGTCTTGCTGCCCACCAGCTGCAATTGTTGGAGCTGTGGAAGGAAAGGATGGATTTAAAAAGTGGTTCCCAAGAGATTCCTTTTTCAGGGCTGTGCTCTTGGCTCTGGGACTTTGGCTCTGGTGATGGGGTTGTCCAGCACTTTGCTGCAGGAATCTCCTGGGGTTGTGCCAGGACAGCTTTTTCATGACAGAGAAAGAGGAAAACTACTTGCATGCAAGCCTTGAGCTGGTCTGGGACTCAGAGGAACCAGAGCAAATGATGTGTGGTGTGAAAAAGGAGCCTGTTCCTGAATAACCCTGAGAGGCCCTTGGTAGAGCTTAACTCTTCCATTGGCCCCTTGGAAGAGGATCTCAAGGAGTCATTTAAATGATGCATTTTCTTACAGATCAGAGCTGATCCAGTGGATTGTCAGGGTGGGAATTGCCCAAGAGTTGTGGTCTCTGGGTGCAAAAAGAATTGAAGAAAAAAATCAGCCATCTTTAAATGGCAAGCTGTTTAATTTTGCTTCTTAATCCATTCAAGAAATGTGACTTACTTCCTCAGGCATTTGTCTGCTAGTCCCAAATCCCTCAGGATGAGAATTTGCAGACATTGCATGCCACATGCTGGGGATATCTGGAAGCTTTTTCCCAGTGCAGTGAATTGTGCAGCTGGATCTCCTGCCCCACTGTAAAGGGGCTTTGCTGGCCTCCACTTCTACTGAAGGTGCCTCCATAAATTACTTGGCAGATACTTCTGGATCAGGAGATTCACAGAATTGATCAGCTCTGGGCAACTGGCAAAGTCAGCAGTGAAGAAGTGGTTGGAAATTTGTTCATAGCAAATACTGAAGCTCAAAATGAACTTTCTTAGTTGCTCAAAAATCCCAAATGATGATTTCTCCTTTATATTGTGACGCCCTGCATCACGTGAAACTGTGGATCTCCATTTATTCATGTGGTCAGATGAGAATTTTTTTCAAAGCCAGTCACAAAACATGGGGAGATTCTGTCAATAAGGGACAGAAAAGCAGAGAACTTGATCAGATCTCAGAAAGCAGAGAAGCTGAGAACTTTGGCAACCAAGTGCTGTGCTGTTGTGTCACCTACACCCTGATTTACTTGCAAGCCAGGCAGCAATGCTAAAATCTTTGTGCGCTTTGTGCCTTCACTGAATGGATTTCAAAACTCCTCTAAGTGCATGGGAAGGAAATTAGAGATTATTTTAAAATCAGCATTGCTTTTTCAGAGTGAAAACTGGTGGCCAAATTGGAAACCAGCCCAACGGGTGGGTTAAAAATTGGAAGCCAGATCCAAGGCATACCTCCTGAGGGAAGAGGGGGTCCCTCTCCACACTTCAGCTGTGGTATATCCTCTGGCTCTAGAAAGAACAAAGCATTTCTGGAAAGGAAGCAAAGTACTTTCCTACCTATTTATCTCCACCTCAATGGTGTCAGGTCTGAAAAATAAAATAGAGAGCAACCAAAAGAGGTAGAAAATTAAGCACTACATTATGCGAGACACTTTCAAAAGCTTGTTTGTAGCAGGGAAGGACACATGGACTTGTTACCGAAAGATTGTGCTCTCTGTGTAGTTTTGATGCTAATACCTTGTTGTTTCTCTCTATCAATTTATTCTTTTCATTACATGAGAAAAGGTGAATGAGTAAATGATACTGTTAGTGCTGTGCTAAGCAGTTAGACTGGAGGTAAACCTCAGCTCAGGATCCTCAACTGAGGGCTTGTCCCAACACATCTGATCCATGGGCTGGTGGGATAACATGGGGTAGGCAGGAAAGCTGATGCTGGATTTCTGGAGCTTTGGAGCTGGCTATGTCTGGGCTGCTGCTGTTGGGAGGCACTGGATCAAGGCAGTAAAGAAATGCAAGGAATCTGCAGTTGATTTTACCAATAGGATAAGGGAAATGGATAAAAAATAACAAGAAGGTTATTACTTTGCAAGAGAAGAGTGGTGAGTAGGTCTGACCTCAGTAGAGAAACAATTATGCTGGCTTTTTGTTTGCAGAAAAGTGCTGCCTTTTTTTTTCTCTTTTAAATGAAGAGGGAACATTTCACAATCAAATAATTTATTCTCCTCTGTCCCTCCCCCAAATTGGTCACGGGATGTTATTGCATAAGCAGCTTTCTCCTTGAGCAAGGGCAGGTTTTGCTTGTCGAGATGTGTAGAGCAGAGCCAGTGGCAGTCCTGTGAATAAAACAGAAAGCACAGTTCACTGTGGCCCCCAATTTTTAACTAAAAGGCAGAGTGGGCATTGATTGGCATCAACCATGAAATAAATCTGTGAGTCTTACGCAGTTTCAAGTGCTGATTTCAGTGGATGTTGGTGGCTTTTGCAGTTTGGAGCCTGTCTGCTGAATGCGAGGTGGTGTGGTGGATGAAGGACACCCATGCTCAGTTGTTTAAGCCGTCGCTCTTGGCTGTGACAGCTGGTGCACTGGTGACAAGCTGGTCCTTTCATCTGCCCTCTGTGTAGAACTGTTGCTGCAGTGGATGGTTGAGGCTTCCCTGGATTCTTGCCTCAAAAACCCGACTAATGATTTTGTGTGTCAAGATCTCCTGAGAAAGATCCTCCATAGAAACGCCAGTTCCAGATAAGAAATATCAAAGCAGGGAATCTCTGGCAGTGAAGGCTGGTTACATGGTGACAGTGAATCCACTTTTGTAGGGACATCTCTGTGTCCACCACATTACAGACGGGGAAACTGAGGCACAGAGGCATCTCTGGGTGTGTGTTTAGGATCCTTCATTGGGCCAGCAGCAACTAAGGGGGTATGTCCTGCCTGCTGCGGTGCCCTAAGCCCCATCAGCTTTCACTTTGCTTTGGGTGCCTCCTGTCCACATGGGTGCTGTGCTGAGCAGGCTGCTGGGTCGATTTGAACCCCAGGGTGGCTCTGACACCAGTTTTTGTCCACCCCAGCCCTAATGACACCCGAACGCTTTGCAATTCCCTTTAACGAAGCCGCTGCCTCCCTGCCTCTGTCCTCACAGGGGCGTCGTGATAGAACCGACTTTGCATTTCGATGTGCCTGCCCTCCACTTCGGTGACGTCTCCTTTGGTGAGTGTGCCCTGGGCTTGCACCACAGTGTGAGAGGTTTGTGTGCTGCTGAAATGGAGCACTTGAACATGAGAGCATCCGTCACTCGTGCTCCTCCACAACAGCCTCTTCAGGGTGTTAACTCCAGGGCTGCTGGTGCCTTAGGCAGCATTTCGCCATTGTGAGATCAAATAGGGCCAAAAGAATAAAATTCAGTATTTTCTGGTGTCCGTCATAGTGTTGACTGCTCCAGCTTCCTTATCCTTGACAGGAGAATCACCATGAAAGTCCTTGTCCGAGGAGGGCCCAGGGGATGCAGGAGAAGGGAGCTTAAGCTGTTACCAGTCCATAGCTGCTCTGGGCACATGTTCATATTGCAAGGCAAGGGCATCATTTACCCACCTGACATTTAGTGCAGGACCTTAATTAGTGCTGTGAGGGTACCTCATTATTGCTGACCAGGTCAGATGCCCTAGCAATAGCTCTGTCTCAGGCACCTGTGTCTCCTACATCAGCCCAGCTCCTTCCCCACTAAAAGCTCAGCTCTGCAGAGAGAGCCAGTGGCTGAGCATCCAGAGCGTTGCCTTTGAAATGCAGATTCCAGTTCTCCATCTCAGGCTCACAAAAGGCTTTTTACTGAGATGATCTACAGTTTAAATGTGAAATCAATTGTGGATTGATTGAAGGGCCATTATCATTTTGCACCCAGGATGCCTCTGTGTTTTCATGCTGTTCATGGGCTTTTTAAGAAAACTCATTACCTTTCCTGAGCTGCTTCCTCCCTTCCCTGCATCACCACTGAGCCACTTCTTGTTTCCTTTTCAATAAGTGAAACAATAAGAAAGGCACCAGGCAGGAATATGATGCTGTAATAGGAGATTCATCCTGTTTAATCTGATTTCATTCCTCTTCAGCTGAAGGCAGCTGTTGGTATCTTTGTTTCTTTTAACTGTGCTGCTGACTGTTTGCATCTGGTGACCTCGGTCTCATTTGGGATTGTGACATCCTTTTTGTGCCTTTCTCGTTCCTGTTTTGTGTCGTTTGTCCTTTTTGTGCCTCTCCTGCCTCTCTGTTGTAGTCACTGCTGGAGCACAGATCAGCACTCCAACCCCACCACTACCAGCAGTTTGCAATGACCACAGGACCTGGACACTGAGGTATTTTTCTGGAGGCAAACCTGTCACAAGCACACACCCTCTTCAAACTTCACATTAAACAGCAAGGAAAAGAGCAGGAAAAGGCTACCTGTTTATCAATCAGTCTCATTCTTGTCTTTAGGTGAGCCAGTCCTGGGCAGACTCAGCCCAACACTGGCCTCCTTCATCTCGGGTTCAAGAGTCCGCGCCCTTGTAATAAATGGCAGGACACCGCTTATTCTTAATAGGTTTTATTAACCTAAAAGAAAACAACAACCGGGAAGGAGGAATCTGGATAAGCCCGACTCCTCACAGCAGAGCAGAGGCTGCTCCGTCAGCCGCTCGAGGATCTCAGGAGGACCTGGCACAAAGCACCACAGCGGTTCTTAAAGAGTGTGACGGGACAGGATTGGTCCGTTTTTCAATCCTCAATGCGATTCTCTTGTCTAGGGGTTCCTTGATTGGCTCGTTATCGAGGAGTATTCCTGTCCAATCATTTCTCCATGTGTCCATTTCATTGGTCAGTTCAGTCCACCAATCCGTTCTCAAGTAGATGCCATCATGCCTTCAGACAGCTTCTAGAACATTCTCATTGCATTTTCCGATATTCCTTACTGACATCTAGCGTTCCTTCAAAGGCATTGCACCATACATTGTGCCCAATAAATTAAATAACTTCAAGTAACAATTAACCAATCGACCAAACTCAGCCCTGATACAACTAAACCAAATGTTAACCAATATAATACAGAACCGGCCTACGAAAGCCAACCCATTTATAACACTTTGTCCATGAGCTTTAATCAGGTGCTTTCTTGTGATCTAGTCTTGCTCTCTGATTTAACACCATTGCAGAGGCATGTCTGGAATTACCCAACAACAGCAAATGCTTCGAGAGCAGAGACACTGCTTGGAGACAGCCTGCAAAATCTAGCACCCTGTCAAAGTTCCAACGCGTTGTTCCAACCCAAACCATTAATGCCATTGTTTTTGTTTTTAAATCAGAAGGAATTAATGCAGGCCTTCAGCCGTCAAAGGCCAATGCTGCCACTGTGGAGGGAATCCTGTGACCCCAAGCATTTGATGGTGACCACACCAAAGGAAGAGGTGGCTATTTCCGCAGGAGAATGGTAAGTGCAAATTTCATGCCTCTGTCCCCTCAGCCTTCCCCCAGCATTTTGCTTTAGCAATGGCGNCCAAACCATTAATGCCATTGTTTTTGTTTTTAAATCAGAAGGAATTAATGCAGGCCTTCAGCCGTCAAAGGCCAATGCTGCCACTGTGGAGGGAATCCTGTGACCCCAAGCATTTGATGGTGACCACACCAAAGGAAGAGGTGGCTATTTCCGCAGGAGAATGGTAAGTGCAAATTTCATGCCTCTGTCCCCTCAGCCTTCCCCCAGCATTTTGCTTTAGCAATGGCGGCTACACTCCAGCAAACGCCAGCAGCTTCAGCAGAAGTTATTTGTGTTGGCAGTGGTCACTGTTTAGAGGCATGGAGAAGCTCTGGGCTGTGCCTGCTGTTGGTTTTCCCTCCCCAGCTGTGTTCAAATGACTCTTGGTAAGCAGGCCCTGGGCGATGTCTCCTCCACACAGAGCTGGCCAGCCAAGCCATATATCCACTGCAGAGCAGGTTGTGGCCTGGTGTCCTGGCTCTGCAGGACACCCCCATGAGGTGTGGCTGTATCCCTGGCTTTCCATGATGGAAACCAAGTCTCGGAACTGACATGGTGACACAGACAGTGAACAGTGTGGATGTGATGTCTCCATNCAAATGACTCTTGGTAAGCAGGCCCTGGGCGATGTCTCCTCCACACAGAGCTGGCCAGCCAAGCCATATATCCACTGCAGAGCAGGTTGTGGCCTGGTGTCCTGGCTCTGCAGGACACCCCCATGAGGTGTGGCTGTATCCCTGGCTTTCCATGATGGAAACCAAGTCTCGGAACTGACATGGTGACACAGACAGTGAACAGTGTGGATGTGATGTCTCCATTTGTTGGGTCAGGTGGTTCCTAATTGTTGGTCTTGAAGCAAGGCTCAGGTTTGCCTCCAGTGGAATGGGCTGTGAGTTGTCACAAGCTCAGCTTTGGTGGCCCCAAATCAAGAGATGCCTTAAGGATCCTGCCTGGAGAAACTGCATTAGGTGCTTTGTATCATGTTCTAGTTCCTAATTCCATCCTCCCTTTCTTTTACTGTAGCTTCTCCTCAATAACAAATCACTACTTTTATGTCTTGAAAATGATGGAAATGTTGGTGGAGTTAACAGGGAATTTTATAGATTGAATTTTCAGAGAAAATGGTCAGTCTGGATGCATAGTTATCAGTGACAAATAACTGGTTCCGGTTTGAAGCAGGTGAGAGAGCTCCTCCCTGTCAGAGAGAGGGAAATCTGTGGTATTCAGCAGGGCTGAGTGGACATTTCCAAGGCAGCAATCTGGGATCAACGTCAAAGGGAACTGTAATTACTCCCTTTGCTGCTCAATGAGCTGCAGTTCAGATAACAAAGAGCTAAAATCCAAGCACGGTTTTATCCTACCAGGATATTCACACTAGGAGATAATTGATGCCTAATCGATATTTGCATCATTTTCTTAGGCTTTCTTCACACCTTGAGGTGTTGCCTGTTTAACACCTCCCGGGTACCCTTAACCTTCACCCTCCACATTCCCGAGGATGGCTTGGGAGAGCCCAGCATTTCCAGCCCTGCACAGATATTCACAACCTCTCGCCAGTCCTGCACGAAGGGAGCTAAAGGTCCTATGAAGCCAAGGGAATTTATAATAAATCCCAGCAGAGGGACCATCTGCTCCCTGGGATCCTGCGATATCGAGGTACGGGAAGAGTTCAGCCGGTGGGGCTGAGTCTTCACTGCAGTGTGGGAGGGTTTTAGCTCTGCCAGCTTTGAGCATCGTGTGAGTGAGAGCTCTGCACCGGTGTGAGGCCTCTGTTAGCTGGGTTGCTTGGGATATTCCTGAAGGAGCACTGTTTTGTTTCCAAAATCACAAACTGAAATCATGTACCAGATGGTCAAGTACAGAAGTCATTCTTGTGGTTTTGACAGTGATTTCTTTGATTGAAAGCAGGCAGAAGAAGCATGAGGACAGAAGGTGGCTGTTCAAGAGAGAGATATCATTGTATAAAGCCGTTTGCTTTTCCTGGTCTCATTTCTCCTCTCCTGGGGAGCAGAATGACTTGTATTCACTGCAGGGATCTTCAGTGGGGACAGAAAACACTCTGCAGCCATGAACTGCCCCGCATCTGCTGGGCAACACTTTGCCCTCAGCTTCCTGCTGTAAAGCTGAACTCACTCTGAATATTTCCTCTGCATTTATATTCTTGTAGGTAGATGAAAAATTGGTCCCTTAGTTTGAATACAGTGGTGAGTAGACCATTATTCTAATGGTGCTGGAGGGGGATCTGGGAGAGGCTTGCAAATAGGCTTGAGAGAAGTTTTTTCCTTCTTCATGTTGGGTGGGTTGAACTTGTGGAGCCGGTTAAAGCCAGCCCTGACATTGTGGACTTGTTTGTGTTTGTGCATAAAGCATCAGGCCATGTGGGAGGGTCCAGACTCAGCCTCCTGGGCCAAGGAGGAGCAGGGTGAATTTTCCTCTTGCTGCTTTTCCAGCTGTGTGAGGGATAAATGTAACCCCAAAGGGGAGGACTGCCAGGGCCACTTTCCCAGACTCCACAATGAAGTTCTGTTTTCCACCTCTGCAGGGAGCAGTGCACCTTGGCTGGGTGGGGCTGGCGTGTAAAGGATGGGTTTTACGTGCCCGTGCCAGGCCCTGACCTGCAGAGCTGTGTCAGTGCAGCTGTCCTGGTGTAAGGCCTTCGCTCCCTCCCCGGGCACTTCCAACTCTCCTGCCCCATCCGTGGAGGGAGGCTCATGAGAAACCAGAGGATGAGAATGCTCAGGAAGGCCACGTTGTGCCCACAGGGCACATCTTGCAGGTTTTTTCTGCTTACTACTTTGCTGCCCTCCTCTGCCATGTAGAGCTAACTTTTCCAAAGCAGAGGGCACTGGGGCACCTCTCTGCAGCTGATGATCAGTGGGAAGCGAGGACTTGAGTCCTTCAGGGGCTGTTGAGAAGCACTGACAGCCCCTTGGGAAAGAAGACTTTGCTGTTGGGTTTTGCTCAGCTGGCTTTGCAGAGTTATTCTTCAGGCTCTCAGCAGTGTTCTCCAGCCGTGTGGCGGCTGGGGTGGGATTTGAGCAGCCCTGGCTTCCTCTGGCCTTGAGCCTTTGTGCAGACCCAGCTCGGCTGTCAGGAAGCCAGGAGAGAGTAAATAGCTTCCCTTGGCAAGCACTCCAAAGAGAGACTGGAGGGGGAATAACTTTCTCCTGAGGAGGAGCATCCCTTGGGTTGAGCAAAACTGGGCTAATGACGTGAGTCTGTTAAAGGAGGGTAAAATATGGATTGTATAAGCTCTTGGAGAGTTGCTGTTGCCAGACTCTGTAGTTTAGATTCAGGGAAATAAAGCCTTTATGATTTTTATCCTCTCTTTAGTGCTCCTGTTTCCTGCACCTCACAGCAGAGCAGGGTCCATGGTTTCCATCCTGAATTTTTGTTTGTCTTGTCTTACAGGTTGGAAAATGCTTCCACCAGAGGGTTGAACCCAGTAAAGGAGTGGTCCTCCCTTATTCTGAGCTGTCTGTGATTGTCAGAACCCTGGATGACACGGGCAAATTCCAGGACAAGGTGAAGGTGAAGCTGTTGAGAACAGCAATATGAACATCATCCCTGTCCAAGCTGTGGGCATTGGCACCACAATTGTCACCAGCAAACCTTTCACTCCAGAGCTCAAGTTGGGACCCCACTTCAGGTAGGAGATCTCTCAGCTGCTGCTTCTCCTGTGGGTTCAGCAAGGAGCAGTTTTGCTGTAGTCCTTCAGAACAGATCTTCTTCAGTGCACAAGGCCCTGGCTCTGTTCCCCTGAAGCCAGAGATTCCCTCAGAAACATGTGATGGCCGTTTGAGAGTTTCCATACCCTTGAAAGCCACTGAAATGGAAACCAGTTGCTAAATTGTTACTGAATTGTCTCTAGCTCTAATACATTGATTTCCTCACTTTATCAAGCAACAATTGGAGGAAAACAGCATGTCCCAGCAGTGTCTGGCTAGAAAATGCTACATTACCAGTATAACCATATTTCTCTTTGCAATAACATTGCTTGCTTTTCTGTTCCCTACGGAGTATCATCTCATAATAGTGCAAACCTTGGCGGTAACTTCTTGGCAGCACCTCGACTAAATGAATGGTGCTGTTTTATTTCCCCTCTGCCTGGGAGTCTGGGAGAAGCAGCAGAATTTGTCTTTGCCCTGTGTCCTCCTTAGTTTGTTCTTCCCCAGCTGCCCTGCCAGGCCGTGCTTTATCAGACCAGACCTAGTGGCTCTTTCCTCGTTTCTTCTGCCTGCTCCCTGACCATCTATTCCAGAGCAGAAGCCCGAAGCATAGACAAGCCATGGTGGCTGCAGGACCAGCTCTGAAAGAGAGAGGAAAAGCCCACTGAGGCTGGGCAGGATGCACTGAGAGTGTTAACTGAGGTGAGCTCGAGGCAGAGCCTTCACAGATCCTATTGCCTGTGTCTGAAATCAGACACTTGTAAATGGGGGAAAGAGGAGCCTTTTCGAAGTGCTCTTTGTCTTCTGCTGGAGAGTTCTTGGGACAAGAATTATTTTCTCGAGGTGCCTGTTCTTCTCCCTGGCTGCAAAGAGGGTCCACAGTGCTCCCAATACCTATTTTTTGGGGTAGAAAGAGTAGGTTAATCTTTCTTTGAGCATTTAAGATAGGTTTGTGGGGTTTAAATATATACCCACCAGCCAGCCACATTGCAGGGAGGTGGCTCCTAGTCTCTGTGCGACCACAAACTGCTACACAACAGAGCAAACAATGTCGATGTGCTTGGTGTCATCATGCCCTGCCCCTTCCCATCTGTGCCCACCAGCTTGGTTTAGGGTTGTTGCCAAGGCTGTCAGCTGCAGAGCTACTAGTGGGTGAGCTGAGATGGGACCCAGGGAGCACTGGGTGTTCCCAGAGCCACAAATTCTGCACCTGTCCAGAGCTTCTCCAAGCTTTCCTCCATTGCTGTCTCCAACATAAACCATTTTATGCTAAGCTGGTATGTATCAGTTGTTAAAAGTCTGTTCAGAGCAACTTTCTTCTATACCATCACTTCTGCTGGCAGCAGACAGCCACATTTTCTGTGCCTTTCAAAAAACCAGTAACTGCTCCAGGAACAATTTGTTTCCTGGTCATGCTCAGATTTATTGAGAGTAAAGTAACAGCTCCTGACTAGCCTGCAGTTAGGGTTTCTTTACATGAAGGAATCAATTTCCATTGAACATTCATTTTGCTTTCTGTCTAGCTGGAGTTATTAATCTCTTGTTGTCACTCCATTCCCTCAGTAGCCAGACTGGTCTTGCTGCTGTCTTCATACTGGGGAAACTTCTGTTGACCCTGTGTTCTCACAATGCATTTCTCTTTCTAAAACACAAAACCAGCTGCATTGTTCTGGCAAAGGGTGATGTGTTGGGAGTGATTAGGGTTGGATGCTCGTTAAGAGTGGGGGGGGTGAGGGGGTGCCTTGGCAGGGGCCCCACCAGTGAGGTAAGTGGTGCTCAGATCACCAGATGAGTCTCTATACCCTGCAGCTCCTCCGAGGAAGCCACCTGAGGCAGCAGCTCCCAAGGGAAAGGTGAAATGGCAGTGAAGCTGTTCCTCCCTCTGCCTGCAGCCAGGACAAGCCAGCTCAGTGTCTGATATGGTGAGACCTGCAGGAAGCACCTCGGAAAAACCCTCAGAGTGTTAAGCAGCAAAAGCTAGTGAAGCTCTCAGATGAGGCAGCAACGGAGGAGATGCTTTTCATGAAGCTCTTTTCAGCTATATGCAAACAGAGCAGCTGCTGGGTGGTGATAAACTCTGGGGCAACCAAGACCTGGCTGTGGCTTAAGCTTTGAGCTCAGGCAGCCTTTCGGGTGCAAGTTTTATTTCGGACTGTGCAGTCAGGGAATGTCACCAGAGTGCTGAAGCTGAGTGATCACAGAGAAATAGCAGCTCCTATGACATTTTCCATCTCTGCTTCTCTTCTGGCTTCACTCCCTGCTGCTACCAGTTCAAAGTGACAAAAGACAACACATCCATCAGCTGTACTGGACCACTGAAGGTTTCAACATATTTCAGCAGCATCATTGTCTCCCTGTTCTCAGTGTCACCAAGGGTAAAGATGCTTCCCAGACCCCCTGACCTGGCAGCCGTATGTTTAAGCTGTGGCTGCTGCAGATGGACCTGAAGCCGGGCGAGACTGTGGAGATGGTGCTGGAAGGCTGCTCCAGCACTCCCCAGGTGAGGCCCCTGCCAAGAGCTGACCCTTCCCTATCAGATTCCTTCCACTGGGGCTTCCTCTGCAGCCCCTTAACATTTGCCTGGGAAAAGGAGTGAGTGACTTCAAGAAACTGTTTTGAGGCCACAAGTTTCCATGGCAGCACCAGTTTCTTTCTTTGCTGGCCACCATCAGTTGCTAAGGCTATTTTGTGTTTCCATAGCTACCCTAAACCCAAGGTGCTGATCCCAAAATACAGGCTGACGAAAATATTGCTCCTTTGGGGCAAACAGGAGGTTACCAGTGCTGTGTACTGAGGCAGAAAGGAAGGGCAGGGGAAGTAAGTTACACTCAGACTAGAAGCCCAGGCAGGAAGTAAATTAAACAAATCCCAAGTGCTTTATTCAGGAGAAGCAAGGAGTAAAACAAAAATTCTATGAAGGGTTGGGAGTGTCTGGGAGCAGCATTGCTTTTCCTCCGCAAACAAACATGGGCAGAGGGCTGGTCTAGCCCTGAGTCCTGGAGGAGGAAAACACAGTGTGCCAGCTCTAATGATCAGTGTGATGTCCATCCACATGGGAAACTGTTCCCAGGGATCATTACAATTGACAACTTGACTTTTGTCAATATTTCCATAACTGCTCACCCCAGCCTCTCAGCCAGCTCTGGTGTCCCAAGGGCAGCCAGGTTTTGCAGCACCCTTGGAGAGCAGCTCAGAGGAGGAGATTTTAGCAGGGTCATGGGTGTTTTCCTCTCTGTGCCTTTCTTCCTGGGGAAATGCAACTCTACAGAGAAAATGCCAGCTAACCCTGGAGTGCATTCCCTGGCTCCAGGACCACTGGGCACACATGTGGAAGTGAATGTGAAATATGTCTGTGTGAAGCTCCTGCTGATACTGGTGTTCTGAGAAAGGGTTGCCTCAGCAAAGGGTAGCTTGAGGAAGTCTTTATCAATCCAATGGGACTGTCCCTGTGCAGTTCTGAGCCCAAAGGTTTTGCTGGAGAGGGAAATAGAGTGATCAGGACACTGGTGAGGCTGTCTTGTCTGGAAATCCAAAAGGGCATCTGTGAGTTCAACTGTGGCTACCTGGCTCCTTCAGTCAGAGCTTGACTCCTAGAGGAGTGAGCTTTCCACTTTCCTTGGGTCCAGGGAGATTCATAGTCTTCAGGCTGGTCAGCAGCCCAGCTCTCTGCATTGCATGTGCAACATAGATGACTGTCAACTCTATAGGCTCTGAAAGGAGCTGGGTTGTGGTGTTTTATCAGAGGGAGGAGTGAGAAACAAAGGGTGACATTTGGGGAAGCAAAACCATGAGGAATCAGGAAAAGGTCTTGAGTATCCAGCTAAGCAGAGTGTTTTACTGTGAAGTCAAGACATCTCTGTTCCTGAGGAGGTCTCTATTAAAACTAGCCCTAGAAGGCCACAGGGCATCCTAGGAACAAGTGATCCCTTCCTTACCTTGAAGGCAGGCTAATTATTTGAGTTTTTGCATGGATTCTTTCCCCTTCACTTCCAAGAGAGAGTTTGCTGGCACTGACCCTTCTATCCCCTGTTTACTGTAATATATGGATTTTTTTTCCTTTTTATTTTTTTAATTGGTTTCAATAAATTCCTATAAGCATTATGCTTACAAGATCACCTCATTTTACAGAAACAAGGAAATCGTGACTGCTGACTTGATAACACAGAAACTGCTTCATCTCAGCTTTCGTCCTTGGAAAGCCCCAGCTCAGCTGCTGCATATCTCAAACACTTCCAGTTGGCTACCTAATGTTGCCCTGCCTTCATAGTCATTTAGACAGGCTAAACTATCATCCTCATTTTTCTGCTCTGCTCTATCAAACAGCAGCTACTGCCTCCCAGATCATCGCATGCCAAGCACTCTGCTCAAGGGAACTGAAAGCATTAGAGTGAACAAGAAGTCTGCCTCTTCCCAGAGGAGAAGCAGCTGTCAGAAAGGTCCCCCCAATATTTCACAGGGTCAGTTACCTTGTCTGGACATCAAGAGAGGGAAGCCTTGAAAATGTACTGGTGGTTCTGCACTTTTTGTGGAGTGAAGGTCACTAGCAAAGGCATGGGAGAAGCCAGGCATGCAAATCCAAGTTGGATCCACACTGAAAATGTTACTGACGTGTCTGTCAGGCTTGTATGTGCTTTGGGGACTGAAAGATGTGAAATGCATCGGAAAGGGAAGGAGGTCTATGACCACTTGAGGTTGTTTTCCCTTGTCTCCTGTTTCTGTAGCAACCCAGTGATGTCCTGACTCTGCAGCACAAGCCTCTGTCTTTAAAAAACACCTCCTCCCTGCCACTCAGCATCGTGCTGAACTTGGAGCAGCCGTTCCTAATCTGCAATGTGGACCGGCAGCCCCTCCCTGCAGATTCCAAGGTGAGCAGCCATGGACTCCTCCAGTGGGGTTTGAAGAGGAGGGATGTGATGGTGTGTTTCTGTTGGGAGGTCCTTGAGTTGAGAAGTTTATTCTGTAGTGACAGCAGTGGATTGGCCTGAGCTGCTTCAGCAGATTTGCTGAAGGAAGCAAAATCTCATCTGAATTGGGGACATCCATGCTGGCTCTAGGACATGAGGAGAAGGGAGCAGGAAACCAGGTGTGGGCAAACCACGCAGTAAAGGTGTCTCCTGGAAAGCATCCTAGCTCTCCAGCAGCCATCCCCTTGTACTGCTGCCGAGCACAGAAACGTGAGCCTGAGAGCATCTCGGACCAGAGCGTGGTGCCTGCAGACAGATCCTCACTCTAAAGAAATGAGGGTGAACTGAAAAGCCCACGCTGGGGTCACACTTTGAACGTTTACTGTTTCCTGCTGTCAGACCGTGGGACTTGATCCCAAAGGTGATTAATGCTCTTCATTTCTTTGCAGCCCGTGATGCTGGATGTAGAGGAGGAACTTCAGCTCTGCGTCCAATTTAACCCAGCTTATAAGAAGGGTTTGAATAGCTGGGTAGTAGAGAAGACTCTCAGGATGGGCATCGTGGACCATCCTTACGAAGAGCAGATCACCATTCGGGGAGAAGTCTACTTCCCGAATCTGTGTCTCCAGGCCAAGGCCATGGACTTTGGCTGCATTATAAATGACACGGAACAAGAACTGTGCATGGAAATGATCAACTGCGGCCCAATTCCTGCCCAGTACCACTGGCACTTCCTTACAGACAGACACCTGAACACCATAAGGTATGTGCACCTTTGCCCTCTGCTTAAAGCTCTTCGTCCTGGTGTCCTGTTTGTACTTTGCAAAGACTAAGGCTGTTTGTCTGGGATTTGACAAAGTGCTTTTGAGTTTTCCTTGTGGAAATAACACTGGCCAGCCATGGTCAGGCTGGAAGTTCAGGGAGTAGGTGATCTCCACCAGTTTTATGCTGGTATAACCCCCATGCTGGTTCCCCTGGGAAGGAAAAGTGCTTTCTCAGACCTCTGTGGCCTGAGGCAAAGACCACCTTTCACACTTGTTAAACCACACTCACCTTCACAGAGCAGCTCTTTGGCGTTTGACAGAGATCAGCAGGTTCTGCTGTGGCCTTAGGAGCAGCTGCAGCTGCTGGTGGGAGCACTCATCTGAGCACCCCTGGAAGGAGGGTCATCCAGGGCTGGGATGTGCTTTCCAAGCCCAAGAGCAGTCCTGCAGTCGTGCTGGGGCACATCTATAAACACATTTCAGGCAGTTCCTCCTGCTGTGACCTCTCTGCAGAGAGAAGTCTGGGCTGGGGACTTTTCATGACAGAAGCAAACGGTTTTTCCATAATGCCCCAGGAAACCAAGCCAAGTTAACCACTGGGCATTGAAGTGCTGCTGTGAGAAAGAACAGAGCTCACCCAGAAACAGATTTGTTCAGAGGACACCGCCCCTTGGGACCTGTAAATCAGCTATGACTCTGATGAGGGCTTAGGGAAGAAGCCCTGGGTACTGGTGCAACTCATTTCCAGCTGGGTCTTATCAA
>VZRL01001638.1:286840-343915 GCA_013397895.1 Origma solitaria | reverse complement strand
TATATAAATATATATATAAAATTACATTTACACTTTCTGTTCCTGAAAAGTTAGGCTGCACCAGTGTCTTCTGTTTTCAATTACTTTCAGCAGTGGAAAAGCAAGGGAGAAAAGCTTTAACTGCAGAGTAACCTTTTATATTCTGGGAATTGTTTAATAGGATCTGAAGTGACACTTGTCAGTATTTACGAGTTGTAAAAGTTTTATTTGGTTCAGGCAAGCATTGAAAAATGTGGCTAGTTTAGTCATGTTTATTTATGATTTTCAGGTATGCCTTTTATTTTCTTTGTTCTCCTTAAGGGTGCAAGCTCTTTTCAGGTTTTTTTAAAATTTTCTTTTTAAAATTTTATTTTACAATCTGGGGTATGGATTCCTCCAAGTTTGCAAACATTATTGTCTGGGATTTTGGTTTGATTCTTCCCTGTGCACATCCAGCTGCACCCTGTGGCTGTGAAAAAAGGTGCCTTGCTGCCCAGAACTTTGCCTTGCTTCACCTCTTTAGAGCTCCCACTGACCTCCTGCTTCAACTTTCAACCGAAATGACACGGAATTGCTGCTCATTAGAGATAAATTGATAGCCCTGCTTGGCACGAAACAATCTGAGTTTCATTTTTAAACATGACTAGAAGTGTGAGCTGGAAAGGCCCAGCAGAAATTTCTGCAGCTGGAGCCACGCCAGGTGGAATTCCACAGATTTCCATGGTGTTCTGCCATTAAATAACTGAATTTTCAGCTGTGATGTATCTATCATGGTGACATGGATTGTTCCTCTGTAAGTGTAAAGGTACTGGGGGGGAAGATGAGTAAAGTTTAAGAGCAGCTGGGAACACCTTGAAAATTTATCATTCATTTCTCCCAAGGATCTGTTTGGATTCAAAATACTCAGTGTCTCTTAGGGCAAAATTAGAGAACTTTAGAGAGCTAGAGAACAAAGAACTTTAGGTCTGTGTGGGGTTTTGGGTAATTTTTTTTTTTTTAAATGCAGGGGTGACGACTAAAACTTGGTATTGTTGTATATTGGTGGCTCAACAGAGCAAACAAGAGACCCTCTCAGCTCTCATTAGAGATTGTGGTGTTCAGCACTAGAGCTGCATGTTTTAATGTGGAAAGAAAAAGGGTTGGAAGCACAAAACTGAAGCCGCAGTAAGCTTGGCTGCATTGTATCTTCATATTATTTCCTATTACTTTTTTATGACTGACTATGTAGCTTAATATATCATGGTTTTGTATTTTGAAATGCGTTCCAGAAAACATGTGGAGTTTGAAGCCTGGCTGAGCGAATATTGCTGTTGGAACCTTACCTTAAGATTTGTTCAAACATTTTGCTATTTTTAATGGCATTGCCTTAGCTTTTTAATCCAAGACCGGAGAGATACAGAGAACGTGTGTAAATAGAGTGCTAAACATTCATAAAACCTGCTTGGAAACAAATGCATTCACAAAGTGCATTGTTGAGGTGTTGCATGTGAGCGTGAAGGTCAGAGGGGTGGAACGGCCAGAAATGAAGATTGGCTTTTCCACAGCAGTGCAGCTTCTCCTTCCTGTGAGACACTCCTTTCCATTCTCTGCTTTTTATTTTGTTTTGGGGTTTTTTTTGGGTGGTTTTTTGTGGTTTTTTGTTTTTTTGTTGTTGTTGTTGTTGTTGTTTTCTTTTTGGTTTATTTTGGTTTTTTTTACTAATAGAAATCAACAGGAAATTGTCATTTAACAGGGCAAGGAGTGCGTAGGAGTGCATTCTCCACTTCAATATGTCTTGGTCACCTGAGCTAGTTGTTCTTTCGTGTTATTAAGGAGAGCTCCTGGCTGGAAGCTGTTGGGCTGGGCGAGTTTTCCTGGATTTTGTGGGAGATGGAGCTGGGGAATTGCCATGAGTGTGCACTGTCAGCCCCACATTTGGGACAAAGCACGCAGGAGGACTCAGGGCACTGTGAGGACATCCTTGTGATTAGTTTAGCCAAATGAAGATGAAGGTAGCAGCAGAAAAAAGGTGAGGATGAGCAGTTGGGGATGTCCCATGAGCTGCTGCCCAGGGCTTGACTGCAGGAAAAAGTGAGCGCCAGGCAGAGCTCATTTTGGGATTAAGCACTTTTGCAAATGGTTTCGTGGGCTGTAAAATCCCTTCAATTTCTCTGTGTTTTGCCCTTTGGAATGGGGGCCTCGTTGTTAGCTGAGTTTTTCTCACTTATCAAACAATGGTAAAGGGCTATGAAGCTTTTACTGCCCTTTGTATCTACAGCAAAGGCACAGTGTTTCCTCAGTGATAATGGTACGTGTAAAAATAATTCATTTCCCCCGAGTAAGGATTGCAAGAGTAAAAGAAATTCTGCCTTTGCACGTGTGTGCACAAAGGTACAAGAGGATGAAGTGGCCTATATTGGCAAAATCTGAGATTTCACCCGTTTCTGACATGCAGGGTAAGCTTATCAAAATTTCATAGTGTATATTAGATTAATCTGGCCTGTGAGGGTGGAATCCAGCCCTGATTGAAGTCCCTGGGAAGTGTGCCAGGGATTCCAAGAGGACCGAGATTTCAACCCTGGTTTGTATACGAGTAATATTTCAGCGTCTTCTGATCTTTGGGGACAGCATATTTGAAATGCTTCAGAGGACACTTGAAGGGGACAGTCAAGGGTCGATCCTTCTGCCATGAGAACCAGGGGCTGTGCCAGCAGCTTCTTGCTTTGTCCTTCGGCTGCTGATGGGAAATGATAGACAAATGTCACCGAGATCAGGGCTGGGACCAGTGGATGCAAACCCAAATGTCAGGAGAAAGCTCTGCCTGGCCCTCAAGTCCATGTGCAGGAGAGGAAAGGAGAGGAAGGAAGGACGAGGAGTGGAAATGGCACATCCGCAGGCAGCCTGCCTCAGGGAGTGAAGATAAATGGGGATTTTCCATGGCAGCTGAGTGGCTCTGATATGAGAAAATGTACTTTATACCGAAAGGAGAGATTTTAACAGATGTGGTTTTTGATTTCCTTGTTGAAATTCTTTATAATTCACTGCCTCGTTCTCATAAAGTCGGTTGTTTGGAAATACGCATGTAGCTGGAAGTGAAATGTTCGAAGAACTGAAACTGGGACCTCGAGGAAACACCAAAGTTTGATTTTCTTATGCTAAGGTTGGTTTGCCATTGATGAATTTTCCTTGGAAGTCCTGAGAGGCACAGATCAAACAAGGCACAGCTACACTGGAATAAAACTGTGTTCATGTGACACAGTAAATTTATTTTACCTCAAGTCCCAGATGAGCTATTCTGATGGGGAAGGAATAAAGCTGCTTGACATAAGTCTGTATGTATGTATATATATGTGTGTATATATATGTACAAGAGTTTATTTTCTGCAGTCAACATGAGCACTTGGCCAAATTTACAGTAACAATTGCAGATGTGGTTTTGCATGAAAGGAACATTGAAAATGAATTTATGGAGCCTTACTGTTGGTAATACATGATTCCAGTGATATCTAACATCTCGGGCTAAAGAGAAAGCATGCGTGAGGTGTGACAAAGGACAAATCAATCCTTTGAACTCCACCTTTTGATTTCAGTGAAGTCGTGCCTGTTTCTAAAAGACCTGAGTGGCACCGAATGCTTCTAAAGCAGAGCTAATAGGGGAGCAATGTAAATAATTTCCAAATGTTTTCTGACAGATTTTAATTAAAAGCACATTTATTTATTTTGATTGAAGATAGAATTAAGGAGCTCTAATTCTCCCAGATATTGCAGCAGAATGCTTGTCATACCTGCATTTCACGGGTGCCAGATTAAACAAGTCACATGCAGACTGAATGCTGCTTGCTGAGTTGCTTTTAGCTTCAAAAGGGGAGATGAAGAGGTTTTGTTTTCACTTCTGAGGTGCAGGAGGTAGAAAGGAATGGCAGTGGTGGGGATACAGTAGGTGTCAAGGCATTTAGCTGCCTGAAGAGAAATATTCTTTGTGCTTCTCTCTGACCAGTCCTGTGCTGGCGTTTGAAAGGTCCACACCTCAACACCAGGGCTTTGTCCACCTGAGGGGGACACAAATGAGGACATGGACACTTGGATTAACGGCGCACAAGTCAGAGCTGCATGTCTGCTTGGTTTAACCAGCCTTTGATGAGACGTTTGATGCTTTTGGTGGTAGAAATTAGGAAAAAATGGCAATGACAGGGCGATAACTTAGGTTTTCTGTCACCACCTGATCCTGCAGTGGGGACAGCTCAGAGGACAATCAAATGCTTAGCTGCAAGCACATGGGAAACCTTTGTGTAGGTGGACTTGGAAGGGTCTTGAAACTTCTATCAGCTTCCCCAGAACTGGGATTCTGCAACAGTGCAGGATGGACTTGTGCTGGTGCCTTCTGAATATCATATCATATCATATCATATCATATCATATCATATCATATCATATCATATCATATCATATCATATCATATCATATCATATCATATCATATCATATCATATCATATCATATATCATATATATAATTAAATATAATTTCATATCATATCATATAATAGCATATATCATATAATTTCATATCATTTCATATCATATCGTATCATCATATCCTATCATATTCTTTGGGAGGAGACACTGTAATAAACCCTCAACCTCCTCCCAAGACATCCATCCATCCATCTGATCTTGGCTGTGTGACAGAAAAGCACCCTGAGGATGGGGAAAAGCTGCTGCATCAGGGAAGTTCTTATCACTGCTGGGAAATCTCCCCAGAGCTCCTGGGGAGGAAGAGCAGAAATAGTTCTGGGTTGTTGTTTTTATCCTCCTCAGACTTCCACTTCCTCATGAGGATGAGAGCTTGGGCTCCTGGGGATGAGATGGGCGTGAGGAGCCTGAGGAAGGGCAGGGTTGGGGTAATTAGCAGGGCCTGGAGCAGCACAGGAGCAAAGAGCACACCTTGAGAGGCGGCAGAGGGACGTGCCTGGCTGGGCAGGAGGTGATGGAGGTGCCAATAAATCAAAGCATGTCTGCTGTGGGGAGGTGGAGCAGGATAAACTTTGGGATTCTCACTTCTGGGACACAGCTTGTCACCCAGCAGCTCTTCATGTTTGAAACCCCTGGGGGTGACTGTACCCCAGACACTGCTGCTGGTCAGTCTGAGCTCTGCCGTGTGCCCTGTGTGCACAGGGCAGGAGGTGATGGAGGTGCAGATAAATCAGGCGTCAAAACATCTGCTGTGGGGAGGTGGAGCAGGATAAGCTTTGGGATTGTCACTTATAGCACACAACTTGTCTCCAGCAGCTCTTCATGTTTGACATCCCTGGGGGTGACTGTACCCCAGACACTGCTGCTGCTCAGTCTGAGTGCTGGGAGCTCGCTCTGCAGTGTCCCACTGCTCCTTTGTCCCTTTGTCCTTGTCCCCAGCCAGGGAGCCACACACACTGCCACCCACAGCAAAGCTGCTCGGGTTTAGCTGCACGTGGAGGCTGAGATGGAAACACTTCCTGGGAGAAAATGACAATGTGCTGTCCTGTGTTCTTCACCCCCTACCCAGTGCTGAGGGTAAACACAAGATTGGCAAAAAAATCTTGTTGCAGCTTGCTTTTTAGATAGATGGTCTAACTGTAAATTTAAAAAAAAAAAAAAAAGCAGGCAAGTAGCAGCAATTGGAGTGTCTCTGTCAGATTTGCAAAATTAACATTGCCTTTGAATCTCCATAAAAAACAACCCCAGACAAACGCAAGGAAAATCACATCAACAACAACAAAATTTTAAATGTCCCAATCTGGGAGCGAATCAGAAAGGAAAATACCCTCAAGGAAAGTAAACTAATAAAATAACCTTCGCAAAACCTCTGCCCTCAGCAGTGTTTTAATCCAAAAAGGGGGAATAGGAAGCCCCAAATTCCCTGCAGTCATGCAAGGCTCTGCTAGTGCCAGCGATTTTCTGGGGAGAGCACTTGGACAAGGCAGATCTGCATCCTCAAACAGAGCACAAAAAATGCCCAAATGCACCTCGGCTTTGCTTCCTGAGCCACCTCGGAAGGTTTGTCCAGTCGGTGGCTCTCCCTGCAGCGTGAGCCGTGTTTTTGGGGTGGAAATGCTGGAGCGCGGCGCGGGGAGTGCAGAGGAAGCTGAGGCCGCCAGCCCTGCACAGGAAGCAATCTTCGAGCAGCCCTAAATGCCAGATTCCAGGCAGAGTTTAACTAACCACTGACAGCTCTGTAAACAAAGCTGGGACAAAAAGAGAACAGCTTTCCCTTTTCTGGTAGTCATTTTTGGTTTGGGGGCTGCAGGGGAGTTCTGCAATAGTTGGCTTGATATAAACCGAGGCTGGAAAGGCTTTGTATATGAAGAGCTGTAAAGGGGAAAATACTCCATGGACTAAATCTTAAAGAAGAAGGTAGGGCACGGGGAAAACGCGTGGATTAAACTACAAAAATAATATTGCTGCTTTTCGTTCTTTGAGCAGGATTTATACATAGTTTGACTTCCCCTGGGTGGTATTTATAATCGGTGGCTTATTTTTCCTGTTTCTCTTTTCCTTGTCTTTTCCCCCCTTCTTTCTCTTTTCCTTTTCTCTTCCTTTGCTTTCTCATTTTCTCTTCACTTTCTTTTTTTTTTTTTTGGCGTTTGTGAAGGGGGGTGGGAACAGACTGGCAGGGACTGACTTCTGCAGAACTTTTAATTATCTGTGCAACTAAAGAAAATAAGAGCTCTCTTGTGCAGTGCTTTTACTGCTTGCGGTGAAAAATTGGAAGCTTAAAGTTAAAATCCTGCTGAATTGTTGCTTTTGTTAGTGGAAAAGACCTGTGACGTTACAAATAGCTGGTCTGCGGCGAGCAGATGTATACAGTCCTCACTTAAAGCATGTTGATTTAATTTTAACTAGGAAACTAAACGCAGGCATGGGCTATGTTTATCCTACGAGACATTTCATTAATCTTGTTTATCTCAACAATACCGAGAAAGTTCAATTTTTTGATGGAAAAAGAAAATAGTTACAGCGAAGTTAAGACAGCAAAACAAAACTAAATGGGCTCAGTTGGTTAAATGCATCCCTTGTGTTTTCACTCTCATCTCAGTGATCATCTCCCTTTTAGATTTGGATCTTCCCAGAGCTTGGAACACTTAAAGTGCCACCATGGATGACTTTGAACGCCGCAGAGAGCTCAGGAGGCAAAAGCGTGAGGAAATGCGCTTGGAAGCAGAGAGGTGAGTTACTGCTCGTGGAAAATGGTGCTGGTGTTGCCTTTGGGAATTTCTGCCCCAAGCTCCAAGGAGTCCTTGTGCTAGCAGTGTGTGCCACGAAAAAGCTTCGGCAGATGTTGTGGGAGAGATGGGGGATGTCTATTGTCCAATTCAGTTCCCTCAGGCTGCTGAAAGTCTCTGACTTTTGGTTATTCTGCTGCATGAATAAATGTGAACAGCAAGGGTGAAATATGGCCATGTGAAATCATCGCTAGGAAAGCTCATCCTCAGCTGCTGAGTGAGTCTGTGCAGAAGGGATTGTGTTTGTCAATTATTTATATGTGTCAGATATTATATCGATTACGGATAAAGTTATAAATTGAAGGCTGGGATACTCTTGGTATATGCACTACAGCATTTGTGTGAATTGTGTGCCATCACTGTGCAGTGGCTGTTGTGTTTGGACCTCCTGTTGCTTTTTGTTGATTTACACTCATTTTATGTGGGCAATGAGGGCAGCATTTACTATCAGTTGTTACAGATTTACTTTGGTGAAATGAGAGCAGAATTTGGTGTGGCTATGATGATGTCAATTTATGAAAGGAATACCTGAAATACCATGAAAATACTGGGAATGACATTTCATTAGCTAAACCCATTTTACACCTGTACAGTTCTGTTCACTTTAATGAAATTTCACATGACTTACACTGCTGTAAGAAGGGAGAAAGTAAGGCTCCATTTATTTTTGTAATGTCTTCAGTGATATAAAGATTTTATTTAGTTTATTAGCACTGCACTGATTTAAAAAAAAATGAAAGCTAGGTTTAAGCACATTTTGTTCAAATTTTTTGTATTTAATTCTGAATAGGGACCTCATTATTGTTTCTGTCCTTTCCCATGAGCTGACAAAACCATGGTGTTTTGGACTCTGAATACTGTAAAGGAAAAGATGTTTCTCAGAGAAGTTCTAAATGGAAGCCAGAATGCATTATGTTTGGTATGCCTACTGTGAGTTTTTAGCAAGGCTCTGCTACATCAGCAGCTGTGTGATGGGAATTGGTGGTGCTGGGGGGAATCCCTGGAGGATGAGGGGCAGTGAGCACCTTTGCTCCCTCAGGAGGTGCTGCCAGGCAGGGCTGGGGATGTTGGCTCTGCTCAGGCTGCAGGCTGAGCCTGGAGCTCTGCAATAAGAGAAATAAATGGCAGATCAATAACCTCCTGGTGGCCAAAGGTGATTCACCCCAAGCAGGCCCAGAGACACTTCAGGGACACAGTCAGAGCAGGGGGGATTTGCTTTATTCGGGTGTGGGGATTCACTCCTCCAAACACACACACCCGGCACTGCCAACACACAATATTATGGGTAACACTCATGAACATTCATCACATTCCCTGCGATAGGAGTGGTTACACAAATCATTTATAGGAAGTCATTAATATCATTAGCTGTGTGCCACGCATGCGCTGTGTGTCCTGGTGGTCTCTGGGGGTCTTCTCGTGATGAATATCTGTAGTCTTCACCACAGTGCACTTTTCACCTTTCTCTCTGGAGCATGGGCAGTCCTTGGTGGGTGATTCAGGGTTTCTGTGCTGGCCTCAAACAGATTCCTGTCCCTCTTACCTTGACAAGATAAAGGGAATCCTGTTTTCCCAGGTTTTAGAATTCACATATTCTGTCTCTCAGTAGTTAACTTGAGTTACCTATTGACTGCCCATTTCTCGAAGGGCAATGGGGTGGGAGCTCCCTCGGTGCCATCCCCTGGCTGGACACCTCCCGAGGGCAGAGCAGCCCCTGAGCCATGGCACTGAGCTGTCCCCTCATCGCAGGGAGGTTTCCCTGTGCCTGGGGCTGTGTGTGTGCTGGGCAGAATGGGAGGCACTGCAGAGCCCAGAAATGCAGAGTATGGCACAGGAGCTTTGTGATCTTGTCCTGCACTGCTGCTGCAAGCAGAGCTGTCTGAGGAAAGGCCAAAACCCTGGGATTTGTTGGGAATGGAGCCCTTGGGGGGCCTGGGGAGGATGCTGGGGGCTGTACTTTGGGAGGCACTCTACAGAAAAATGCCTCTTGACCTCTCTTTGCAGACCTCCGGGCCCCTGTGCGAGCAGGCAGGGGCTGTGGGTGACCTGGGCAGCAGCCGTGGGTCACAGGGCAGCTTTGGGGGGGCAGGGACAGGGCTGGGGACAGCCCCAGGGACAGCCCCAGGGCTCGGGGCTGATGGGCTGTGCCCTTGCCGTGGCTGGGGCTAAACCCAGGGCAGCAGGTGTGTCCCAGCCCTGCTCTGGGACGTGGTTTTGCCATGTCTGGAGTGCCCAGTTGGGGTTTGGGGTGGCTTGGAGCAGCCTGGCCGCAGCAGAAGAGCTTGAAGCCCATGCTCTCTTCCTGCTCACTGCAGATGTGCTCCATGCCCTTTCCCACACATCCCAAGGCCTTCAACAATAAATTACTGTATGCTAAACCTTGCTGCACTCCCTTTGCTGCTGCCAACTTCAAGCATTCAAATATCATGAGTCAGACCCCTTAAAAGTCACAAGACTGCCTTAAAAATCTCAGAATCTTAAAAATAATTTAGTCTGGCCTTTTTGTTTTTGGTTTTCCTCAGCAATAACAGAGGCTGATTCTCGCATTGGGGTGTGACTCCAGGAGCTGGGACCTCCCAAATCCTGCCCCAGCTCAGGGCAGGAGCTGAGCTGAGCTCTGCCCCATGGCAGTGCCTCCAGAGAGGGAAGGGCAGCAGTGCTGGGGCACTTATTGACAAATTAATGTGTGATGCTGCATTGGTTTTGCTGATTTCAGACTTTTAGGGATTTGGGGATCATCTCCTCCTTTAATAACACAACTACATCGTATTCGCATGTCATAAGCTACAGAAATCTGCTTGCCAGACTTGCCTCTGAGCACTGTCAGGTGTTTTATGAAGGGGATTGTGCAGTCCTAAGGTGCACCACGGAGGTTTAAAGTGCTCTCCACCAGTTCTGAGCACAGCTCATTTTCCTGTGCGCTCCCTTCAGTGAGCCTTGCTGTGGGGAATCCTCCACTGGGTGCAAGCATTTCCTCTGGGACACGGACAGATGGATGACTGTAGGCTTTAATATATTGACACCAACTTAGAAATGAGGCGTTTCTTCTGCGTTTTAAGCTGTTATAATTTCAAGGTATTCCAGACGTTCTGGATTCCCCACAGAGGCTCACCGCGCCCACCCAGAAATTTTGTCCAGCCAGAGTTTTTTCACTATTTACATTTGTCTGGATCTCTGGAGGCCGATCAACGTGTTTGGATCAGCCGTGCAGACCTGTCTGGGGGCATGTGTCCAGCAGCAGACAGATGGGAGCGGCTCCAGCTGTCTCCCAGGCTGTCAGATTTATGGCAGTGCTCAGCTGCTCTGCTGCCTCGGGGGAAGGAGATTTCCAGGCTCAGGCTGGAAACCCAGGACAGTGTGGCAGTGGTGCTTGTGCCTGTCTGGTGGCACTTTGAGTCTGCTTTGTGCCCATCAGGTGTGCGCTCAGGGACACACACAGCCCTCGGGGTGATGGGGATGGGATGTGCTGCGTCTTTCCCTGCCCTGGGCAGAGCTGAGCCTCTGTCCTGCGCCTGTCCTGTGGTGGGACAAGGGCTCTGCAAAGCCCTGAGGTGCCAGTGGGGAGCTGGCTGAGCTTTCCTTTGGATGAAGCCCCACCTGAGCTGTCCCAGCTGGCTGAGAGATGGGCACACAGCCCTGCAGGAGCTGGGGAATGCTCTGCAGGATCTAGAGGAATGCCCTGCAGGGGCTGGGGAGGGAATGCCCTGAAGGAGCTGCAGGAATGCCCTGCAGGAGCTGGGGAATGCCCTGCAGGAATGCTCTGCAGGATCTGGGGAATGCCCTGCCACCCCAGGCCCAGGGCACAGAGTGCTGGGGTGGCACACAAATGAGCTGCGCTTCACTTGCAGAAGAATCCCATGGAGTGCAGGGGATTGACTTCTGTCAGCAAGGGATAAAACAAATGCCACCTGCTGCTGTGTGCCTCTTCCTAGGCAGTAAAAGATGTTCTCTTGGACAAAACCATCGGTTTTTGTCACTTTGGTGTTGTAACTGACCCTGGGAGAATTCAGCCTGGGGCTGGGCAGGGTGTGTGTGTCTGGAGGGTGGTGTTTTCTCAGTGTCCTGCTGATGCACTTCAGTCTGCTGCAGCTGCAGTGAAAAATTGAGGTGAAATACTTCTTGAAGTGACAATAGACCTGCTTCCTTCACTTCAGCATAACTGGGAGCAAAAATAGGCCCCTTGAACTCTGAAGAATATTTCTCGGGTTAATCTATGTAGCACTTAAGCCAATGACTTGTTATTGTGACAGCAATGAATTTTCATTTCTGCTTGGTGGTGTTGTTGGGGTTTTTTTGTTGTTGTTTGCTTGTTTTTGTTTTGGGTTTTTTTGCTTGTTTGGGTTTTTGTTTGTTTTTTTTTTTTTTTTTAAATTATAGTAGGAAGCTGATCCAATTTGCTCCATTGCCATATCATCACTAGTGCAGGTTTCAGGAAAGTCTTAGGGTCATTGTCAGTCTCCATTTTGCTGAAGCTTAACTTTGAACCTCAGTTTTGCCCTGCGTGATACTCTTCCCTCAGGGATTTCAGATGATTTCCTGGGGAAGGAGAGGTGTTGGGCATCCTGTTGTGAAAGTATGGCAAAGAGAAGGGCTTATCTAGCATCAAATCATTCTCTTTTCTGTTCCAAACCTCTTCTGCTATTAGAACAAAACCTGCAATGGTTTTATCTCTCCATGAACTTCATATATCCTGAAGCTGCAAATACTTTGAGGGTTGCTGTTTGTCCTTCCATAAAATCCTCACTTTTGGGTAGAGCTGAGACATGACATTTTCTGCCCAGGAGTTAAATAATAAGACGCTGAATAAATAAGGTTAGAGATGCGTGAGAGCAGATTGGAGCAGAGTGCTCCAGCTGTTCACCTGTCTCCACAGCTGCCTGGAATTCCAGGGCTGACAGGACACATTTGGGCTGTTCAGGTGGGTTTGGCCCTTCCCTTTGCATTGCTCTTGTGCAGTTCTTGGAGTTTATTCTCAATCCAGGCAGAAAAGCATGACCCAGTGGCTCATCAAAACCTGCCCTATTGCAGTCACTCTCAGTGAGAGCGGGTACCAAAAAATCTTTGCTATCGTGGCATCTCAAATGAGGAAATAGCCAAACCTGTCAAAAGCTCAGTAGAATTTAGCAGCTAATTTTACAGCTATTGTGTATTTCAGATTGTATTTTCTTCAAAGTCACTATGGAGAAATGTTTCATTAAAGCAACTTTGTTCTTCCAAAGACCTGGACATACAGAATATTAAATTCACTGAGCTGAGCCCACTGCAACTCCTAAGCAGGCAACAAAATCAGCTCCTCAGAACAGCACTCCAGCTGCCTTCTTGGAGAGCAAGAACACTGTCGAGCTTGTTTGATTATGTTACTGTTCTTCAGGGCACTCTGGGCTCAGAATGGTAGGAGCTATTAGACATGAGAGAAAAACTGTGAGACTCTCTGAGGAGCGACATGGAAATAAATTTAGCTAGTGCGTTTGTAGGAGCATCAGCTTCTCAGTGTGAGATTGCATTTTATTAATGTTTTCATGATCTAATATCTGAAATTAAACCAGATAATCAGAAGATGAGATTTCCCTTTAAAAAGCTGAGGCCAATTGTTTGCAGGGGTAAAAGATGAAATGGAGTAGAACGCTAACAAGTTTTACACACGAATAAGCAGAATTTATAAACACTATCAGATTGCTGGAGCCCTGCACAGCTCAGTTCAAAGAACCAGAGAGGAAAAATGTGATTTGCAAATGAAACTCCAAACTGATTTCAACTTGCAGAAACATCTCATTTGGTCAATTAGCTTCCGCATTTTTGGCTTTGTGCCTTTAAACAAGTTTTTAATTACTGAAGATAAATGTTTATAAGCAGCTTTATTTCTCTCATCGTAGCCTACTTATGAGCTCGTGCTAAACAAGGAAAATCCCTTTTCCAGCAGATTGTCCTGGTGGGATCAAGGTCTTTCCTGGCATGAAGGAAGTCATGGCTGTGCTTCTTGGGCAGCTTAATTCATCAGCACACAGCTCAAGAAATGTTTCTGGCCAGGAATAAGGTCAGTGGGCAGCTGCTCCTTAGGAAAGGAGTCACAATCCCTGGGAATGCTGGCACAGGGCCTGGCCAGAGGGTCAGGGCAGCACAAGGGACACAGCATGGATGAGAGGAGCAGGAGCTGTGTTGGTGCTGCCACTGAGCCCTTCTCTTCCTGGGATGGGAGTGGAGGAGTGAGCAGGATGCATTTCATTTTGTGTACTGGAAAGTATAAACCACTGGGCAGTGAATGTGACAGTTAAAGGTTAGCTCCATCCTGGCTGACATTAAGGAAATATAAATAGATGCTGTTTTGCTCCTCTTTATGTCAAAACTCGTTAGCTGGTCCAAATGACCTTGCTCATTAATAGTCTTTGCTGGATAGTCTTGAATAAAAGGCCAGCGATTTGGTCATGCAGACACAGAAAATCAAGGAAAGGCTGCAGCTCACCAGCAAGGTGTGACTGTCTTTTGGTTTGGCTTGTTTGGGTTTTTTCTCTGACATTTGCTGCAAACCTGCCTCGGTTCCCTCTAAGGTCGCTTGTGACCCATTTTCAACACAAATGTTATTTAAGCAAACAGCAAGGATTGCTCCAGCAAAGGTTATCCTCTGGGAGAGCTGTGCTCTTGTGCTGAGGCCAGAAGAGAGGCTCTAAATTCAAGAGCAGAATTCAAAAGAAGCTCCAAAAGCTTCTTCAAAGCTTTGGTTATTTCTCCATATTACCACTTCGCTCTTCCAGCTCGAGGCAACATTTTGGTGTATAGACGGATTGAATTGAGCGAGTGCTCCCTCCTTAGTGAGCCTTGTTGGTGTGATTTGAACCTGATGCATACATATCGTGGTGGATTTTAAAGTCGATTAAATGCATGGAGTGGAAAGAAATCAAATATCCATGACTCGATTTACTGCTTGTGAGCTGAACCTCTTGCCAGTCAGGTCTCACTGTGGAACAGCATGGGAGGGTCAGCCCAGCCACATTTGGAGGTTTGCATGGATTCAGTGCCCTTGGTTCCAAACGAGCTTTGAGGTAATTTTCGGCTCTTTCTGTGCCCAAGTGAGGGCTCTGTAGCTGTGATGCACTTTTAAAGTCACTGCAGAAGTGACAGAGAACACACACAGTTATTTGTTCGCAGGACACACAGCTTCTTCCACAGACAGGTTCCTATCGTAAAGCTTTAATTCCGAGAAATGTGGTTTTTGGGGATGAAAGGATGTTTTTGAGCAGAATTCCAGTGAGCAGACAGTGCTAACAGGAGCAAGCTGGTTTCATTTATAACACTGTCAGCCCTCTCAGATGGGGAGAAGATCAGATAGATCCTCAGTGTATCAATGCTGGGAATTTCTGAAGGGCAGTTTTATAATTACAGTGGTGAGAAAGATAAAGGGCTGAAGTTGGCTCCAGAGCAGAATGCTTGCTTAACATAAAGAAGAAGACTTTCTCAATCTATGTTTTTTAGCAGAGAAAAGAGATAAGTTTGCTTTTAGTGAAATGGACCTTTTGGGAGGGGGGAAAGCAACAAACCTCATAAATTTGGTTTTGATCTTCATCTGAATTCCAAAACTGTTCATCAAAACCCACCCATCAGATTTTCACAGAAATGCTTACAGTTGGAAGGGGAACCACCACGAAAGACTGTGTCTATTCCTCCCACTCAGTGCATATCCTCTCCTCAGAGGACACAGCACAGCAGAGACTGAGGAAAGCCCTTTTCCTGATCCAAACAGAAGGTTTTTTGTCCTTGTGCCTCCTCATGAGATGATTATACCATTGTATTGGCATGTCACATCATGCCATCCCTCAACCTCCAGTCTGTTTTCTCCCTTTTTCCCTTGCAGAAAATGTTTGACTGGTTAGAAATTAAAAAAAAAAAGAAAAAAAAAAAGAAAAGTGTATTTCTACAGGAACAGGCTGACTGTAGTTTCTTTAGAATAGGTTTCTTTACTCGCCTGTAATTTTTACAGCCCTCACAGCTTTTTCAAGTTGGTTTTCAGCCCACACGAAATGACAGGTTTGTTCTGGGCACTGTTGCTCACATCATTCCCGAGATTCTCCAGCAGCTCCTACTTCAGTGTCTTAATAAGGCAGTGCCAGAGCTGGGGAAGACAAGGAGATGGATTTTCTAAACACCGGCTACACACAGATTCCTTTTATGGCCCAGCCTGCGCAGTGGGGTTTTCCTCTGAAGGTCAGGGACACGGGCAGCACAGAGCTCCCCACTGCACTGATTTTCTGAGCGCAGGCACCGAGTGTGTGCTGCCACATGTCCAGGCTGTTCTGAGGAGGAGGAAGAAATAGTTGGGTAGGGAAATGAGGAAAGAAAGGGAAAAGCAGGGCCTGAAGTTGTGTGTATTTTGTAGTGATGCTATCGCTGCTCTCACTGCAGGATGTGTTTGTGACCATCATGTGGAGAATGTGTGTGCATGTGCTGATATTTCATGGAAAATGTCCCTAAGAACCTCCTCTGTAGGATTTTGGGGATCAGCAATACCAAGGGAAAATTTTCATGTCATGGCCATGGATTTGGTTCTTCATTCTCGCAGCAAAATGAGGCAGAGTGTGCTAATGACCTTTTCAAACCAGTGAGTTATGACAGCTGCAGGGTTTGTCTGTGCTGGAATGCCACAAGATGAATTCGTTTAAGGAAAAGGTTTAATTCCACCCCCCTTGCCCTTCTCTCAAGTACAAGCTAGAGAGTCTTTTCTCTCCTTAGCATGTAATCATCTTAGACTGGAGGGCTGAGTAAGTGCCTTCAGGGCTGCAGTCTTATTTCTCACCCAGATTTTTCACGGAATGGATGAGTCATTTCAATATTCTAACAAGAAGGAATATATTGGTGATTAAATTAATATGAGAAAACCTCCTACTAAGTAATGAAAATACCACCGTGTTTTTTCAGGCCTGAATATATGTGCAGGATGTACATAAATTGAATGAAGAAAATATATCTTCAAGGCAAACCTGAAATGTTTAGGCAAATTCAATGGACCTGTAATCTAATTTTTCGTTTACTGATTATTATCAGATGGACTAATCCAGTACCTAATAAACTATGAAGATAATGAAAGACTTCAACCGTGTCACCAGCTCTGACACTGTTTGAGTACAGAGAAGTGCTTGAAGGTGTTGTTTTGGTGACTCACATCTTGAAAGCCTAACTCTCCTCATCTGTTTCCCTGTTGCTCTGCTGGCTCCATCCTGATTTCACCTATCGTGCTCACATCACGCTCACAATGAGATCCTGATGTACCGACTTTGATATCATTATGGGTCTTGCATGCTTGTGGTTGTGCTGGCTTCGGAGGAAATGTGACTTCTGTGTCTGTTGGCTGTGTGGCTTTGCTGGATAGGAGACCCTGCTTTGAGGAGATAAAGGCACAAATGCACAGAAGAGGAGCAGAGACCACAAAACACGCAGTCTGGTCGATGAAAGCCTTTAAACTCCTGCCCTTGCCTTCAGATAACAGAAGAATTCTGAAATTCAAGCAAATATCAAGGAACGTGTTTTAAAGCAGAGTAGATCTTGGAGGAAAGGGTTGGCTGCCAGTGGAACCCAGGGCACACAACACCAGGCCATGTCACACCTTCACAGCTGTGCCATTGCTCAGCTGTGCTCTGTGTTTCTGTCTGACTCCTGTCTGCAGTGGTTTTGTGTTTGGTAATTGCTCTGGGCTTGAGGGAGAGTTTAATTAGTTATACTCTGGGTGTAACTGAGAGCAGGGCTCATGTGTCCCATCCTCATCACGCTGCTGGAAGAAAACACTGCTGAGATGTCTTGGTGACTAGGAACAGCTTTTCCATCACCAACCCATCTTCATTTATTTATTGGTTGTTCTTCCCTCGACTGGGGCTGTACCCTGTCATCAGTTTTCCAGCCAAATTCTTTATGGAAGTCAATAGGGAGTCCTGCGCAAAGGGAAATGACATAATGTTGCCCTTTAGTCCTACCTACAGAGAAGCAGACTTGGGAAACATACACATTTTCCTAATTACCAAGCCCTGAATTTACAGCATGTGTTCATTTTCTATCGACATCCGGCAGCTACCCAACATATTGTAAATCCGACTGCTTGTGTTCCAGACAATTGTTTTTAATAAAAATATTCTCAATGTTGTCTTTATTTGGCTTGCATATGGTAAATGTTGAGGTCTTCAGGCCTCTGAGGTAAAGAACGTGCCTTTTTAATGGGCAACATGGAGTGTTCTTAACTAAAAATATTTCCTTGTCCCACTGGAGTGCACGATTTTGTAGGCTGCCACCTTTTACACAACCAGAAATTGCATTTTGCTGGAAATATGTGTGTCTAGAGTTCGTAAAACACTTTTGATATGAAAGACATTTGTGTGAAAGTAAGCTATTATCATGTGAACTGTCACCTTTCTCAAGGAAAATGTTTCGTTGTTCATGGCCTACTCCTGTAGTGCCTTCAAGATGTTCTTCTGCAGCACAGGATAAACAGAATTGCGGAATGAGTTTAAAATTAAGACTTTTCTAACAGGACAAGCTCTTTGCTCGTTAGAATTCAGACTCTCTAAAGCTTAAATACTTAATTAGATGAAGTAAGGATGTCAGCATGAAGAAATCTGGCCAGAGCAGGCTATGTGAAAGGTAGCTGAAAGTGATTCCTCCTGTTGGGAATAGCAATGCCATTTTTACTGCTTTTACTCCTCTTAGCACTGTAGTGCCTCTCATAGTGTAACCGACTTTGTACATCTCCATAACCAGAGCATCGGGCATCTTGTCAAGTACTTAATAAATGTATTTATCCCTGCATCATCCTCTTAGCAGTGCTGTTCCTTTGGCTTTCTGCACCGGGAGTGACGAGGGGCTCAGCCACAAACCTGTCAGGGGGGATGGATTCATGCTTTTTGCTCGCCCCTTTGCTTATGGGGTGTTCTCCGGGCTGCAGAATTTGTAGAATGATGTACAGGCACACAGTTTTTAGCACCATCACTTTGGCATAGGCCACTTTCAGCAGGAGAAGCCACAAAAAGCAGCTTTGGTCCTAGGCTTCAGGAACCCTTCCCCACACGTTTTAAGGTCTGTGGAGGTTGGCCCACCTCTGTTACATTTAATTAGAGCTCTGTGGATATTTTATTGCAGGGAAAATTGCATGTGGAGCTGTTCTTATCTCTGCCCCTCACGCTGGCTCGGGGATGTCGATGGGGAGAGGTGCAGGGTGTCTGCTCATGACTTCTCCTGCAAGGGAGGGTGACAGTGGGGACAGCCTGGGAATGCTGTGCTTCACTGCCTGTTGGCCCTCACATGGCACGAGGGGATTTGCATGGCCTACAGAGTTTTTGTGGAGCAGATGTGCTCTTGATGAATGTTTTCAGAAGCTGGACAGGAGTGCCACAACCTCGTAACCCCTTTCCACTGGATTTTATGGGATTTCATCTCCGTGGCTTTTGTTTAAGAGGAGAATGGAGAGTCTTTCTAGTGCCTGTGTGAGTTTTAGAGTCACATCTCGGCTGGTCAGTGGACAGGGCACTTCAGTGTTGCTGAGCATCTGTGTGAGAGAAGGACGTGGACGACATCTGGAGACTTGTCCTGTCCAAAACTAACAAACATAATGCTGAATTTTTGGGAAAGCAATCACAAAATAGGGCAGGGGCAATACCAGACCCTTTGACTGAAGGTACTCTTTGGCCATTTGTGAACTGGATTCATCAGCTGGGACAGCAGCAGTGGCCATATCGGATTAACATTTTTCTCCTGGTTTTATCTTTTTTTTTTTTTTCTTTTTCTGTAAACCAGAACCACGACCCTGTTTCTTGTAAATGTGCCTTTGTCACCACGGGTTTAGGCTGTCAAAACACGTTTTACCTCAAGCTCCATCTTTAATCACTTAGTGGCAGAGCTGGGAAGCGAAGCCCTGTCCCAGCCACAGCCCCACATGGTCTCTCCGGGGCAGAGAGGAGCTGGGAGCTTTCCCACAGAGCAGTTGGCTCTGCAGTGTGCCTGCGAGCTGAGCTTTGGGTCTCATGAGCTGGGGACAATGCAGCTTCACCCTGGAATAAAGAGCAGAATGAGCCTCAGAAGGCACAGAACTGCTCCAGCCTTGCTCAGGCAGAGAGGGGAATGTGGCAGCTGAGCTTGTGCACTTAGTGAATGTTGGGAACAGATAATAAATTAAGGCTTTTAGGAGTGAAAGAAAAGGTTGCTTATGTAACCCAACTCCATTTGTTAGACTTCCTCCTCGCTAGTCTCGTTCCCCATTATTTATCAATTAAATATGCTGAGAGCAGTGAGCTGCTGACCACAGAACTGGGGAGGGGGAGGTGGGATAATGGTTGTTATCCTGATCCAAGAGCTGCAATCCTGGATAGCAGAGAGAATGAGAGGCAGATGTGGCTGATGCCGAGCTGCCATTGCTAGGACAGAATGTGCTGTACTACCCAGCTCTGGCTCTTGCTGTGTCTCAAACCATCTCCGAGTGAAATGTGGCTGTCAGTCTGCAGCACTTGTGTGGTTCATGGGCTCCTCATTACGTCGCTGAGCTGTGTGCAATAGATTAAACTGCCATTGAAATTCCATGTCTAAAACAGCTTATTTTGCTGTGCAGGCTTTGCTCTGCTTCCACAGAGAGCTGCATGCAAGTGGAAGAGACTCTTACCATCCAGGCACTCCAAGGTGTGCCTCTGTGCTGCTCCTTCTGTCAGCAAAATCCTGATTGACTTCTTTACACGACCTGGGTGAAATGCCTGCAGGCTTGTTTTTCATGAGAACCTGAGTGGGTGATGGGGAGCCAGGAAAGAGCGCTGAAAACAGGGAAAGCTTATCCCGAAATCCTTTTCCCATACGAAATTGAAGGAAGGGGGGAAAGTTCTACAAGGTTTCCTGCAAGGTGACAGTGAGCAGCTCTGGTTTTGTCCAGATGGAGAATATTCTCTGAAGATTGCTCCATTAAGAAATAAGGGGAGAGGCCTTGCCTTCACTGAGCTGTGACCGTGGTGTCCCTAAATTGTGCTTAGCAACTCCTCTTTTGCTGTACTTCAAATCAGTGTTTTAACTTAGGCCGTCATAACACATTTTACTAGAATGTCAAGTCTGTGTTTTTCAGTACTATTTGGAGTCACAAATTGGAAACCAACATCAAAAACTTAAACTAAATGTGAACTTGAAACTTGTTTAAGCTGTTATGCTTTTCTTGAACTGCAGCTCGGTCCAAATAATGACTTTTAAAACTCTTTTCCTGATTCAAATCTTAACTTGAATTGAAGGAGCCAAACTGAAACCAAACCAAACCAAAGCTGAGCTGAAAAGTATACATTAATTGAACTTTATGAGCAGAACTGTGCTCCAAAGCCTCTTACACATGTGCAGTGAGGGAAAGACCTCTGCTCTGAAATTCTCAATTAGCGCAGGGTGTGATTGACAGTGAAATGGCAGAACGTGCAGTCAGGCAATTACAGATAACACAGGCTGAGGTCACAGCTCATCAGATTAATTGTGGGGCAGTGGCAAAGGTGCCCCAGACCCAGACTTGGAACACAGGGAGACCTAGAGAGGGGCAAAGCAAGACCTCTCACTGCCTCTGCACCCCGAGGTGTTACCTGAGGCAAAAAGGAAGGACACAGCTTCTTGGGGGAGTTAAGGAGGGGCTTTTGTGTCCCTGTCAGACCCTGTGGGACCTGCCCTTTATCAGGTACAAGTGTGGGGGTCCCTTACCCCCCTTGGGTCACAGGTGTGCTTTGTCCTAAAACCCATCCCAGCAGTGTCTGCAATTGGACTCACAGGCTGTCTCAGTGAAGCCTCTCATGGATTTTAAAAGTATATTTACAAGCAATTTTATTTTTCCTATTTCAAGGCTGAAGGCAACCAAAACAGAATGTACATTGGTAAGTACTGGGAGTGATCAGACCAACGCTAGTTAAAAGATTTAAAAGTGGGAGAATACACTAGGAAGAGTAAATTTTTAGAGCATCACCCATGAGCTGAGCTGCTGGCAATGACTCTGCCCCCGTGGTTTCCCAGCGCTGCAGGATCAGATCCATGGTGCAGGGTTCCCCTGGATTGCCCAGGCAATCCTGGCTCCAGACTCTTGCTGGTCACTCAAGGTGGGGCTGAGAAATTCACTTTATTTCAGCTCAGCACCTCGTCTGGCAGCGCTCAGGTGTTGGCCTCTATGACATTAGTTATTTGGCCTGTGATAAATGTACCAAGGGCTTTTTCTTCCCTCCCTTGGGCACTTAAAGCTCCATTGTCAGCATGCAGGAAAGCTGTGTTTAGACTGAGCTGGAAACAGGTACCAATATGGCTAGCTGACGCAAGAGTGGTTTATTTTCCATTTTAATAGTCCTTTAAACAGGCCCTGCATTTGTATATAGCTCCTTTGTTGGAATAAAAATCTTTGTTGGAGGCTACCAGACAGCTATAAATAGCTGTCGTGAGTATTTATGCTGAGGATAATCTCAGGAGAAGATATTTTTAACTTTGCACATTGTTTAGAGTAGGAAATTCTTTTAATGCCCACATTTTCCATTCCCAGTTAGCTTTTCCCCACCCCCTCTTTCCATGTGTGCCTCTCTTGCTCTTTCTCTCTCTTATTTCCTTTAAGGTTCAAGGTTACAGCCAATCCGCTCCAGAGGCAGACTTGAGTTTATTTTTTTTTTTTAAAGGAAAATGCTAACTTTGGCCTTTTGTGACTGTGTGGGAATTCAGCTCATTTTGTGGGGCTATCAGAATGTAAACGAGATATCTCACCAGGCTGTCACCGTAAACTGGGTAATGAATGAGCACTTTATTTCTCTCACGCATGGAACTCGTGTGCTTGTTAGAATAACAGTGGCCAATCGATTTTATACTCCCACAGAAAGTATTCCACTTTTTTTTCCTTTTTTTTTTTTTTTAAAGTTTGTGAGAGCTGCTACTTGTACACATACTTAAGTTCATGCTGGACCAGAAAAAAGAGGCATTGCAACTTAAAAATATGATCCACAGCAAAGCTTGTTCTTACACAAGTCAATATATAATTGCAATGTACGAAATCATCAAAGATGTGTTAAGTTGAAAGTGAGGCGTAGCCTGTGGGCCAGATTGAAAGCAGGTAAAATGTGATATAATTTGAAGTGCAGCCTTTGAGAGAAGTTCACTGCTCACCTGTGAATAGTTATGCAATCTAGTGGGACCTTTTCTACTTTTTCATGATTGTTTTTAGCCTTAAAAGAGATTGACAGATGCAAAAGCTAACAATTAATGGGAGTTAGGTAATTTCTAGACATGGGAAGCCTAGATTGTCAGTATGAAGGATTATTTGACAGCAAAAAATAGCTGAGATATGTCCTGTACATAAAGTTAGATTTTGAAAGGTGTTTCAATACCTGATGGGATTTGTCTTTGAAATCTCTTTTGATCTCCTGGGGCTGCACAAAATACAGTCTGTGTGCTCTTGAAAGCATCACCCAAACTCTCTGCTGCTGCCCGCAGCCCCAGAGCATCTTTGAGCCAGGATGAGGGGACGGTGTTTTGTTAGAAGATGAGAGATATTTCAAGCCTCTCCGTACAGTTGATAAAGAGAGGATTTGTGGCCTGTGACCTGCTGTTGTTTGAAAACAGTGCTGTTGGCTTCGTGGGTGTTGTATTTGTGTTTTTGACATTTCGTGTTACTGTAAATTTGGCTATTTTATTCGTGTTTGCCCCACGCACATGCAGGTGGACGTGCACACACCCTGCAGGTTTGAAATGCTGCTGTGCTCGAGGCAAGGGCTGGTGGCCCTGCAGCTCACTTGCTGCACTGATGGCTAAGGAAAAGGAATTGTGAGGACAGGAGGATTAAAAACTCCCCTTTGCTGCACTCTAGACCTCGCTTTGGCTGCTGAGTGGGCAATGTCGTGTCCACAGAGACCTGCGCTTCACTTCCCATCCCTAATGTTGTTTGCCTGGAGATCAGAGGTTATTAAACATTGCTATTAAACAGAAAATTGACCTTCCAGGCTGTGTAAATGTCAGAGAGAAGTGCTCGGTGCATGGAGAGAGGCTGAGTGCTCGGGTCCACCTCGCCAGGGGAAGTGGCCTCTGTCAAAAAGGGAGGGAGCTGTGCCCAAAGGAGCTCATGCCCTGCCCCACACAGATTTTTCTGGTCTTGGCAGGTCTTTGGTGAAAATCATCAACAGCCACCCTGGATAAAACCCTGGGAAGGGCAGTGGGAAATGTGCAGTAGGAAACGTGCAGTAGATGTGCAGTGGGAAATGTGCAGTAGGAAATGTGCAGTGGGAAATGTGCAGTGGGAAATGCGTAGTGGGAAATGCGTAGCGGGAAATGTGCAGTAGGAAATGTGCAGTGGGAAATGCGTAGCGGGAAATGTGCAGTGGGAAATGTGCAGTGGGAAATGCGTAGTGGGAAATGCGTAGCGGGAAATGTGCAGTGGGAAATGCGTAGTGGGAAATGCGCAGTGGGAAATGTGCAGTGGGAAATGCGCAGTGGGAAATGTGCAGTGGGAAATGCGTAGCGGGAAATGTGCAGTGGGAAATGTGCAGTGGGAAATGCGCAGCGGGAAATGCGCAGTGGGAAATGTGCAGTGTGAAATATGCAACAGGAAATGTGCAGAAGGCTCGGCTGCTCTGGGGAGCTCCCGCCCTGCGCAGGCAAACCCAGCAGGAGCAGCAGCAGGCTGGGAGCAGGGCTGGGTTCCGTGCCCTGCTGCAGTCAGCGCAGGGAGCTCAGCAGCACAAAGGGTTTGCACTGCAGGGGTGCCGTGGCTTCCCGAGCCAGGGACAGCACGGTGTGTCCCCGTGGGACTCTCCTGCATGTGCCACAGCCTCGGCTCTGCTGAGTTTGCTCGCAAGGCTGCCTGGTGTAATGAGCCCCCTGAACCCTGGCCACACACCTCCGAGTGTCTTACATTCCCACTTTATGGGATGCGGTCAAATGATTTCTTTCACAGTTACCTTGCCTTTCTTATCTGATGGAACTGTGGCTTTATTCAATCTTAGTATTTTTCTTTCTCTGCTGTCTAGAATGTGACTAGATCAAACTTCCCCCTCTTCTGCCATGACCATTAGTAGCTTAATTTTTTTTTTTTTACACGAAGCTTTTTTCAACAGTAAAATCTCTCCCAGACTGTAGTTACATAATATTCGAGGTCACAGTAATTGTAACAGAATCTGCCTCACTTAGTAGGACTGTGCTCATGGAAATGAAAATGCCCCGGCAGGGGTTTTTTTTGAGGATTTTGCTACTGCACACATAATTCATGAGACTTGATCCATGAAAGATGACGCCATTTTTAGGCCCATTGCATTGAGCTGTTTAGTGTTCTAAATTTTTTAGTTGTGAGGTACGAGTAAAAAGCCTTTGGGCCTCTTCTCATAGAGTGTAAGGAAAGAAAAACATTTTAACTACAGAATTTTTTTGGTATTGCTGTTGCATGCACACTAAGTGGCTTTGAATCCAAAGTGTCTCATGATTAAAAATCAGCATGTTTATAGATGTACGAGGTCTTCCCAGAGATGGTTTGTGTTATTATTCCTTGTGTTGCCTCTCGTTCCTCCCTCTCAGCACCACAGCCCTCCATCTCTAGTTCCCAATCATCTCACAGGAACCATTCCCATCAGAGGAAAAGCTTTAATGTGCCTTTGGTGGTTTCCCTGGGAGTGCAGGAGTGGTGATCCAGGGGGAAGATGATGGCTGTAAAACTCATGGCATTTTCTTCATTCTTATTCTTCTATTTCTGATATTTTTTTTCCTCTACCCAGAGTGCCTGGGGATACATTTGGTCTTTGAAAATTGTGAGGCCATATGTGATAATTTTCAGAGAGCATCAGGACAACAAATTTGGTGCAGATTTCACTGGAGGAAGAGCTTGTTGCCAAAGGGATCTCCTCGTCAAGTGTCTTCTGACATGAAAATGCAACTAAGGCCTTGCTTTTGAAAAGTTTATAGTAAACAAAGAGCCTTGTCCACTCTCTTGCTGCTTGTGGGCTCCCCTCCATGGAGTAAACACAGGATGTGATTGCCTGGGGGCCCTGTCACCAGTGAGGCTGCACCAAGACTGAATTTGGCTTGATCTTTGTCAGGAGCAGCCTGGCCCAGCTCCCTGCAAAGGTGACTTCAGCAGACAGAGGCACTGCTGAAACACAGCACGGCCTGATCAAACCTTGATAGAGTCCCCAAGAGCAATCAGACCTAGTCATGGTCAATACAACACTGATGGGGTAAGAATTTGTGCTGCAGAAACGCAGCACGGCCTGATCAAACCTTTGTTAGAGTCCCCAGGAGCAATCAGACCTGGTCATGGTTGATACAGCACTGATGGGGTAAGAATTTGTGCTGCAGACATTCCTCTGTGCCCAGTCCCGATGGGGAGAGCAGAGTTGGTGTGCTGGTCCTTGGTTGGTGTCATCTCCTTAGGATGGAGAGCTCATCGCTGCAATCCTCCATTGCCATCATGGCCCTGCTCCCTTCAGCACGGTCTGGAGCTCTGCTGGAAGTCCTTCATTGCTGCTCCTAATCAAACTGAGCCTTTGGTGTAAAAAACACCATCACTTCACTAGCAGGAGTTGAGTGTACCTCCTTACGTGGTGTCATGTCGTACCAACATCACTGCCGTGTTTTCCAGGGGTTAGGATGCCTTCAGAATTATTATGGGGGCTTCGAATCCATCTGTGGGGGCTACAGCACTTGGGCTGGTGCCTTCAGAATTACTGGGGGGGCTCTGAATCCATCTTTGAGGCTACAGAACTTGGCTTGGTGCCGTCAGAATTACGGTGGTGGCTTCCAATCAGTCTTTGGGTCTACAGCACTGGGCTGGTGCACACTCGTGGCTGTCTGCAGGATTTAAGGGAGCTCGGGAGAGCTTTGCTGTGCTTTGCTGTGCGGTTCAGAAGTGCCCCCTTGCCTTTCTGCAGGAAATCTGCACAGAATTAGACTCAGGTTTGAGCCAGCTCAGTGTGTTTTCACCAAAACAGGCCCTGCTCAGTCCCACCAATGAAAATACGGAGGGCAAATTATTTCTGGTGCTGCCAGGTGTGCTGGAGCTCCCCTGAGCTGTGAGTGGCCTTGCCCACATGGCAGCAAGGTGACAGCACCTCTGCAGTGGATGGGAATTCCTACAGAGCAAAAACACTGCCAGAACAAGAAATTTTGCCAACTGGTGTGTGTTGGAGTGATGCCTGACTGTGTCATCCTAGGGCCTTGGGGAGACATTGCAAATTCCTTAAAATTCTGGGTTGGATTCTGAAAACATGATGGTGGCGGCTATAAACATTCCTTTATAGCGTTCTGTGTAATTTGATGGTAATTTTAAAATTATTTTGGAAAAAGTGTTTGACATCAGTAAAAATACTCAAATCTAAACTTCAAAATAAATACAGGATCTTGTAAATATGGGCAAAGGTAAGGGCTCCGTAGAGTATCACAGTGAGAGACCCAAGACTGTGCCATGGTGGTTCATTTCGAAGGAAGCATTAATTTCCTTTTCCTGTTTTTCAAGAATTTTTATGTGTAGGAGAAATGCCTCTGCTGCATAAACATTTTTTAAAATAGTGGCTTTAAAGGGCATGAACAAGAGCCCTGAATCCAAATGTTTTGCTAGTACTTAAAGAATCTTTGTTTAACTCCTGCTTCCTTTTATTTTTTTTTTATTTTTTTTTTTTTACATAGCTATAATATGGCTGGAACCAAGATCAGTATAGGGCAGATGTGGGCAAAAACCGATGATGAAATAATAATATCTGCCTGTCCATCATAACCTGCTCTGTTTACCTGCCTAATACTTAAGCTAAAAATTTAGAAAGAGTCAAAGCAGGAAGAGGAAAAGATCATTTTCTTCCCTTTTCAGATACAAGAGGCCAGTTTGATCCCAGGTTTGGCTTCACTTCTCACCGTATTTACTTTGGGGACATTTGCCATCGTTTTTCAGGGACAACAAGGGCACCAGAGCTGTTTGTTTCTGAGAACACCATTTGGAGGCAGCAGTCGCGGGCGCTGGGCGTGTGCACTGCGCCTGCTCGCCTGGGTAAATGGAGCAGCGCATTTGGTGTGAACGGGGGCTGAAGCAGACCCCCAGAGCAGGGCTGGGGCACCTCTGACCTGCAGGGTGGTCTGACATCACTGCGGAGGGACAGACCCTCGTGCTGCACACGTTGGGGTCCTCAGGAACACACAGGGCCGAGCCTGCAGAGCCAGGGATGCTCTGGCAGTGAGATTTTGGCATTTTGAAGGTGTTTCCTCACTGTGAGAGGTTCTTCTCCTTTGCTTTGTGCCTGATTTTTGCAGACAGTCGTGTCCAACGGCATGTGCTGGGTGACACAAAATGATGTGATTGTGTGCATTGGGTTATTGTTGTAAGCATGGATCTTGTGGGTGGACATGGAAAGAGCTGCAGGTATCTCCAGCCAGCCTGTGGCTGTGTGAATTAATATTATTATTAATATTATTAATTATATTAGCATTTAATTTATTAAATATTAATATATAATATCTTTTAATATTACTTCTATTATTAATATTATTATTAATAATAACCATGTGATTATTTCTGATCTGAGAGTTGCACTTGGGCTTTGTGTTCATCTCTGGGTGAAAGCTACCCTTCCTTATTCTCTATCTGCAGGCTTGAAATTACAGCCTGGGCTTGCTTTGGTTGTACTCTTGGGCAGGAATCGAATCGTTTTTATAACTTTCAGAATCTCCACAGTAATTTTTGGTCAGGAAACCTTTTTACAAGGTTCTAACTCCTGCTTTTGAAAGTGTTTCACTTCTCAGTGAGTAAAGAGACTTTCACATAAGTAATTATTCTATTATATATTGAAGGTAATGGGAGAGAAGGCTGAAAGGAGCTCCTTGGAAGTGGCGTAGGTAGAGATTTTGGAGGCTGAAGTAAACCACAGCCCTTTCTTCAGGCTCCACCTGCTGTTTACCTCTTCTGATTAATGTTTGCTCTTCCTTCCTCTGTGATGTTTTGGCACATCCCATGGACGGGGACCGCGTTAATCACGGCTTCATTTAGCAGCTTTAGATTGTAAACTGTAACCTGTGAGGTGGTGGGGCAGGAAAAAGTCCTTTGGGGCACTCTGCAGTCTCAGGGAGCTGAGAACGAGGGAGAGCCATGGCCTGTTTGATGTGGAACCCACGGCTGGGACCCTGCCTGCTCCCTCCATCCTCCCTCCGAGCTCCCACCCCTCCAGCTGCGCTTTGGAGGAAGGATTGTGAAGCATCTGGCCTCGGCTAGAGAGCCAGAGCGCAGGAAATGCCTTTGCTGCAGCCTTTGCCAGCTGTGGTTTCTGGTATGTTGGTGGGTGGGTTCCCAACGTGTCCATCTCGATAAGGAAATGCCTAGAGCCAGACCCTGCTCATCGCTCATCAAAGGGTCATTTTCTTTATCTCCAGTTTCAATTAAACGCAGAGTTTCTAAAAACAAAACCGCACCGTGCTGCTCTCAGAGCCACATTTAACCTCTTAAGCCTTTTCATGAGCACCAGGAGTAACCAAGCTACAGCTGAGGATCAGGGCTTATCTTCCCAGTTGAATCAGTTTCTCTTTACTCTCTCCAAAGAATTTTGTATCCCCTGAAATTTTGCATGTCATGTCTTATCGTGGATGAGGGTTTTTTTTTCTGGGAAGATTTTAGAGCTAAAAAATAACCGAAGGTTCAAAAATAGTCTGTATTTTGTTTTTGTAAATTATAAAAATGTAAATATAAAAACAGTCCCCTGTCTAGTCAATATTATTATTCATATTTTTCCTGCTAAGGAAGAATGGAGAAAGAAAACATCCCATAGTTTGATTGGGTTATTTGAGAGGTATATTGTCTAGGATTTTTGTTTTTACCCAGAAGTAGACTTTTAAAAAATGTATTTGGGATTCTAATAGGAGGGTGCAGACAAAGTTGGGTTTTGGAAAAAGATTGTATTTAAGAAGGATTTATTTTAAATAATGCTGATAGGAATAAAACACCAGTGAAGGACCTGCTGTGCGGGGAGAGCTTTGCTTCATGGCCAGGTGCAGTGGGGTTGGCATTTTTGTCTTTTCCCACTGCTCTCCTCTAAAACATTAGGCCTGAGCCATGGCTGGAGGCAAGGCTGGACCGTGATGGAGTGCTGCCCTGATCTGACAGGACAGGCCTTGTGCAGGGCTCAGCCCCTGCCCTTTGCTGCTTCCAAAGGGAAATCCCTTTAGGTAACAACTGAGACTCAAAGATTTTGCCTTTAGATTTCCCCAAGACAGGAAAAAAGTGAAGGAAGAAACCTTTCTTTGTGCGTGGTTTTGTCTTGGTCTCCTTCAGGACAGGAGAACTGTTGGGAGAAGAGATGTTAGAGGTGTCCTGGTTCTTGGGTAGCCCATGAGGTGTTGCCCTTCCAACGCAGCTTTGGACCTTTAACAGACCCTGGTCCTTTAATGGACCTTTTTAAGGTCCTGGGGGCTCCTCCCTGCAAGGACCTGGCAAGGTTTGGGCACAGGTAGGGTGAGCTGGTGCTGCCAGGTCATCGTGGGCACCGAGAATGGCTTGGGACAGACCAAAGGCTCAGAGTCAGTGTGGAGATGAACCCAACGGAGACACCTCTGCCATGACCCCGAGGAGGGAAGGGCACCAGGGACAGCTCAGAGCCTCCCCTTGCCACTCTGCTCAATGGATTGCAGTGAAACTCAATGTGTAACCAGCCCCGAATTTCCAAAGCATTTCTCTGTGGGTTTAGCAGTCTGATTCCTGTCAGACCCAATGACTGTCACATTGACGCAAATACCAGGCAATATTTAGAAAATTTGGGGAAAGTATTTTGCCAAGCGAGAAAAAAACCCCAACCCCTCTCTTTTAACATGCATTCCTATAGGAATCAGAAATGCAGAAGAAAGGGGAAAAGCATGCTGAAGTGTTGACCATTCTAACAAAAATCATACTGCACTGGTCTTTTTTTGGAATGTTTTTTTAAGTTTTCCACTGGCTGGAGGCTTTTGAAGGAAAGGAAAGAAAAGACTCATCTTCTGTCTTGAATTAACTGCGTTAATGATTAACAGAGCAGTGCAGTATGTGTGGTGCATTTTAATTAAATCAGAAGAGACATGATTTGGATGAGATTTTAGTTTCACTTTGATAGTTATTAAATAAACTGATGCTGTTTGCTCTCCAGAAGTTCCTGGAGCATCCGGTGAGGTGTAATCCCTGTGCAGCCAGTGAATTCAGCTGCCTCTAAAACACCAGATATTAAAAATTACTGGTCCAGTCAGGGCACAAGTGATCAATAACCTGCATGGAGCAGGGCCCTGCTCTGAGGATCCACTTTTAGTTCAGGGATAACGAAGGTCCAAACTGAGTATTTCTGGTTGAGTTTGTGTTCTGAATGCCTCAGAGCTGTTCAAGTGGCATAAATTGTTGAATAGTTGATGCCTTGGGTGGAATTCAGCTTTTTCTAGCTGGGTTTATTGGGTTGTTTGTGCAGTGAGATCCTGACTGGGGCTTGGATGTTGTTCAGCAGTAAAATTCAGAGTATCGTAAGACAGGAGCTTTTGGTCCAGGCAGGTGTCCCATAAATTGGCCCAGCAGGAAATGCTCTTCTCCTTGCAGAGCTGTGTGTGGCTGTGCATTTCTAGAAATGCAGAGCCACACACATTTGTAGAAATGGCTAGGAATTTCCATGTGGCTCTCACATTTACAGAAACTCTTCCAGCAGGGCAGGGCCAAGGCTGGATCCTGACTCCGAGCAGGGCGCAGGATGCTCTGGAGGTGCACCCAGGGCTGAGCAGCTCCAGCACTCCACACTCCATGGGTTTGCTGCTGTTTACTGATCTGTCTAAGGAGCTGTGGCTGAGGCCTCCGCCCATGCCCTCTCGGCAGTGAAATCAGAGCCTGTTTTGCCTCGAGATGCCTCTATCATCTCTGTTTGTATCACACCTACCGCGTTGTGGCTCCTGGGGTTTGTGGCTAGGCTTGAAGGGAATGGTTATCTTTGCAGCATGGCTCTGATATATTAAAAATAACATTAATAATATCGTAGAAAACCTCTTGTTGAAATCAACTATTGCCAGAAACAGCTGGGGCAAAGAGAACTTACATCTGCATTATTGGCAGCTTTTTGCTGTGTGGGCATTTCAAGTATTATCCTCCGTGGCTGTGAGCAGAACTCCTGCAAGTCTGGGCTTTGTTATCCTCTGCACTGATAGAGCTGATATTTATTAATAGCCATTATAATTCAGGTGTGAGAGACAGCAAATTTTAACGTTTGCGAGCCAAAATAGTAGATTGCTTTTCACTGCTGCGAGACGTGGCGTGTGTCCCTAAAATGCATAAAGCACAAAAGGAGGAGCGTGGAATTGCATGGGGAATGGTGGCCCTTCCATCTGCTGGAGGGAAATGGGCTCCATCCCCAGGGGCAGGAGGGGAGCAGAGTCTGTCCCTCCCCTGGGGCAGTGCCAGGGCCAGGGGAGCAGAGATAAAGCCTTTGGGATTGCTTCCCCTGGACACTTTCCTCTATTTCAGTTGTCCATGACCAGCAGTGTCCTGGTGGGTATATGGAGACTATTGTGTGGATCTTTATGTGAAAGCAGTGAAAATGTGACCTAAAACAAAAGCTATGCTTTGGTGGAAATGGTCTCTCACACCCATGAAACATTATGCTGCTTTATTTCTGGATTCTGCATTTCCCCATAAGTGACCAGCAGAGAATGCAAACAGCAGCAAATATGTTTTTCTAATCAAGCTTCAATTTACAGTGGAAGTTCTCCTTGTAATGTGATTTTAACACTTGGAGTTTGTGTTGTTTATTGCTGACAGCCATGCATGCAGTCAGTAGGTTTTCCATGTGGAAAGCAGGATAGTATTACCTTAAAACTGAGGACAGTCAGAGAAAATGAAATTTTCTTCCCTGTAGAGGCCAGCAGTGTCCAGGGCCATCCTGCCTCAGCAGAGCAGGTCTCAGACAGGACTGAGCTGCACGGGCTCTGTGTGGCTCTCATCTGGAGCTCCATTTGTTGGAAGCTGGTTTGCAATTTCAGGTTGCAGGCTCTCTCATTCTGATGCTCAGGGCTTGTGTTCCCAGCCCTGCAGAACTTGTCCATGCAAATAATTCTGTCTCCTGATAAGGCATTTGCTGCCTGATAATGTGTCAGTGTGAACATGCAAATTCTTCCTCTGTGTGACTCTGTGATTTGCATATGCCCAAACCTACATATTTCAATTGGAGTATGTATTTTAACACATAAATCCATGTACATAGCTGGGCGTGTGTTACTCACAGGTTTCATTGAACGTGTTGATATTTTAGATGCTGCTGCTGTTTGTAGGCATCTGGACAGTTATAACTATAGGTTACTGTTAAAAAACGAAGGGAAGAATAGATATTATAGCTGTAGGATGGATTCTTAGTATAGAACCCTGAAAGGACTTGGAAAACTTACAACTGGGAAATGGCAAAGTCTCTGTTACTTGAGATATTTACAGCTGGACTTGGAAAAAAAAATACCTAGTAAGAGACAGCTCAGCATTATTTGATGACAAAGTACATGGTCTTGTTTTTGTAAGTACTCAAGAGATGCACTCCAAGAGCTTACGTATGAGCTGCCTACAGCTTTACCTACAGCGTGTGATTTAATACACGAAGTGCTGTTCATCTGTGAAATGAATTCCCTGCTCACGTGCCAGGGTCCTGCAACGGAATCTCCTAGGCTGGTGATGCTTTTGGCCCTGTGAGATGCATCCTGAGTTCCCTGCAGTGAACTCTGTTGGGGCATTTCAGAACAGAGCTTAAAAAAACCAACAGACTTTGTCTGCTCTGTGAGAACATGAAAGAGACTGTGGCATCCTTGGTTTTCCCAGGGAGGGAACAGTTAAAAATATTCTTCAAATAAGGAGCAGATGTTAATGCCATTAGAATGGATTTTCATAAAAAAACAGAGTTCTCTTGCAAAATGCCCGTAACTTTGCAAAGTTCTCTACAAGTCTACTTATTTCAGACTTGTGGCACGGAGAGTTATTTACTGTCTCTGGCACAAGTCAGGTACATTTCTGTGAGTTATTTGCCTGTTTTAAAACTGCCTCAACAAAGAGCTAAAGAATCATGAATTTTTTTGAATAACAGGACAAGAACAATGAGCATCACAGCAAATTTGCTGTTGACAAATAGGTACAGAAAGGAATGGGCTACGTATGGAAAGGCATGGTCTGGACAGTGCATGTGCCTCTGTCAGGTTCTAAATCCACTATCATTAAAAAAAAAATGGATTCACAGGCTTTTTTTAATCAGCTCACTGAAAAGTCTGCCTTGCCTGTAGAAGTGGTTAAAGTAAAAATAACAAACAAAATGGTAAGTGGCTTCCTGGATGACCTCTGGACAATTCTTATTGTTAGTATGAGTAGACATTGGAATCTCCCACTAATAATTTCCTTTTGGAAAGCTCTCATGTCTCCTTCCTCCTCCTCCTCATTTTACTGCTTTTAATGTTCAGAAAATAGGAAAGGCCCTGCAGTTCCTCTCATTGCTGCAATAGATGACCCTGCACTCTCCCAGAGCCATTTGACTCGAGTTCATTGGCATGAATGACACCTCACAAGTGCTCCAGTGCAGTCAGATTTGTTTACTCTCGTTTTTTTCTCTTTCTAGTGTCTTCCTTAGGGGTTTTGGTGTCCTAGATGTCTGGAGCATCAGGACATGCAAGGAAGGCAGGTTGGGATGTGTCTCCTGCCCCTTCATTTTTTATGCTTGAGATGTCCATGTGAATTTTTGAGATTATCTGGGAGGTGATTTGCCTCTCCCTGCTCCATATGCAAGATTGTCACCTCAGGGCCACGGTGTGCTGAAACTATCCCTCCTGGTGAAGTTACTGAAGTCAACAACAAACATTTGGCTTCCAAATAATAAGGGGTTATTATCATCATCCTGGGCCGTGCAGCAGTGCCATGGATTGTGCAGAGGTTTGGTGGGAGCTCGCTCCAGGGCAGCAGTGCCACCTGCTGAACCCAGAGCTGCTGACCCTACACCTACTGAACCCACATCTGCTGACCCTACACCTGCTGACCCCCAACCTGCTGAACCCAGAGCTGCTGGACCCACACCCACTGACCCCACCCCTGCTGAACCCCAACCTGCTGAACCCACACCTTCCCTCTCTCACCTGCTGAACCCACCCCTGCTAAACCCACACCTTCTGAACCCAGAGCTGCTGACCCCTACACCTCCTGAACCCACACCTGCTGAGCCCACACCTTCCCTTCCATATCAGGAGTAGAGATTCCCCTTTGGAGCACTAACCCATCCACACCCCATCTGATAATTAATGAGGGTTAATGAGATCACAGCCTGGGGGCAGTAGCTGCAGGACTGCACACTCAGTGGGCTCAGTCTGCTCTCGTTTTTGGGCTTTGAGGGGAAGGGGTGTGAGAGCCATATGAAACCATGGTACGTGGTGGTGCCTCCATTGAAATCACTGTTTGCATTTCTGTTTCCTGCTCCCTTCACTGGGTTACGTGGAAGAACACTGAGGATAGTCTGTTTGGTTGGATTTAGCTCCAACCCTGTTTTCAATCCTGTTGTTAAACAAAAGATGGTTCTACCTTGACTGCAGTTGAGCTTGCAGCAGCTTCCAGCTCCTTGGATTTGTTCACATTGGCACTCACTCTCAGTCTCGAGCTGTCTGATCCAGCTTGACCTTTTCACAACTCAGATTGGAGGCAAGGGTCTGCAAAATGCTTAGGCAGTGATTTACTGTCAAAAGGGGACCTGGACCATTACTTTATATCGGGGTCCTCTCATCTGTCAGCAGCCTGCAGTGTGACTTTCCTGGGAGCAAATCCTTGCAAAGGCACCTCTGTGCAGTGCTGAGGCTTCTTGATGCTCAGAAGAGCTTGAGCAGAATCCCTTCCTGGGAAAGCTGAACGAGGAGCGAGTGTTTGTCAGCAGCTGAGAAAAGAATCTGCAGGAGTTTCTGTGACTGGGGACAGCGAGGAGGATCTACTAGAGAGAATACAGCAAAAAAAAATAAAAAAAAAAAAATCATATGATCACAGAGCAGAGGGGGATGAAGGGAGGGGAGGGGGACACAGGACAGAAAATGAGCTTGACAAGAGGAAAACACAGAGTGTCATTCCAGGAGCTCCAGGGCCAACCAAATGGTTAACCTGTGGGGTGGAAAGAGCATCCAATGAGTCTGCATGCCTGAAAGGATAATGGCATTTTTATTATCTCATTCCACGCCCTGATCATCCGTCCATTTGCTCCCTGGAGCTGCCAGCAGTGAGCACTGATTCATCCACTGCAGACATGATCAGCAGATCGTTCTGCAGGCAGACCTTGTCGAGCCTTTCCAAGTGAGTTGCCACTTTATGATATGGATGGATTTAGCCTTTTGGGGGTGTGTAGGAAATGCTGGACGGTGGCAATGGCGAGGGACAGAATGGAGTGAGGCTGGCGGAGCTGGGGAGTGAGCAATGGATACAGATTGGGTTCCTCTGCTTCTTTTCTTCCTACATTGTCTAAAGTCTTTGTATTTATGCATTTCTCTCACCTGAATCGCAGAATTTAGCTGTTCAGTGGCAGAAGAAAATGTTGGGGGGACTGGCTGCTATCGGAGTGCAGTTGGTGGGAAGTTTGCAAAACTTTCATCGTTTGTGTAAAGTCTTTCTCATAACTCAGATTGCTTAATTCACTGAGTAAATAAAGTCCTCATGGCACATTAATCCCTGAATGGGGAAGGGGAAGCAAGAGAAGTCAATTAGCCTGGGTAATACTGCCAATAATATAATCTGCTTTATTCCTGTCCTGTGTTGTTCTGTTGGTCTGCTTTGGGAGTTGTTGGGTAGGAAACTGGACACTACCATGTTTCTAAATTGCTGTGATTTATATCAGGGTTTGGTTTACAGCTTGGGAGAGGTTTCAAAGAGCAACTGGGGCTTCTGTTTGCCTGTTTTTCAGAGTTTCCAGCATGAAATCCTGTGCTCTAGGAGGGAAGGGGAGCTCAGGGATTTCCAAAACTCAGCCCCTCCAAGACGTCCCTTCCAGGAATCTGAAATCCTTCACTGTGATTTCAGAAATTGGGCAACAAATCATAATCTAGCTAAGAGCATGTCAGATGACATTTTCTGTGTGTTCTTTGGTGAAACACAGCCACAAGCCCCAGCAGGCAGCCCTCCCACCCTGCAGCACAGCACAGGAGCAGCAATTCCTGCGCCCTCGGTGCAAGGGGAAACAAGGGAGGGGAAGGGGTGAGAGGCTGAGATTTGGGCACTCTGGTGGTGATGTAAGTGGTAAAACCTGGGCTGGTGATCCCTGGTGTGAGGAGCTGGGGCTGCTTTAGTGAGGGTCAGGGTCTGGCGGCTTTGCTGAGGATGCTGGGGAGCACTGCATGTCCTTGTGTCACCAAAATTGGAGAGAGAGATTCTCCCCCACTCCCTTTGGGGCAGGAGGGAAGCAGCAGTGCCACCTTCGATCTGTGATGTGCTGGCAGCGATGCCTCAGCCTGAGTGTGAAATGAGTTCACTGAAATCAGTGAAATTATGTCGCAGTGCAATTTCTCAGTGAAAACAATCCTTTCCTCCTGAAGCATGACGAGCTCCTGTACTGTTGTTTTGCTGTCTCTTGGGTCCTGTGGCAGCTCCCAACAAGAGCAGCCACACCTTGGAACCAGACATGGGATTTTTTGTCAACTCAGTAGCACGGTTGGGGAAGGAAAGCAAAATTCTCTTTGGCAAGGGCTCCGAAGAGAAATCAAACATGTGGCCAGAACTTGGAAATGGATTTATTCCTTTTAACAAACATCCCTGTGACCTCAGGCCAAAAGAGGGAAGGCACCTTTAGCGTTACCCACAGAGGTTCTTCAAAACATTGCTCAGAGAAATTCGTGATGAAACACTGCCCTTCCCAGGCTGAGGCATAACGTAATCCTTCCAAGGGCTCGTGTCTTCCCAGGAGACTGCAGTGGAAAAGAAAAGGAGAATTAAAATCCTTATAAGTTAGCTCTCTGGAGGCTCTCCAGGGAAAAGGAGGAGGCTGTTATTGCATTATTTTGAATGAGGTACAGTGTGATTGTTAACTTCTTGCAAATGGGTTCTAATGGCCTCTTTATATGATCATTTCATCTGTGCTGTTTTGAGATATTTTCTGTGCTTTTGGTGTACTCGTAGTGTTTGTAGAAAATTTTGTAATTGCTAAATGGCTGAATATAATCCTGTTAGCATTTGATACACTAGAAATTAAAAGCAGAAGCTCTCAATGTAGCCAAGAAATCATTCCGGTTGGCCTGAAAACATGAAATCTGTTTAATAAATGTATAGGGATTGGCTTGGCTCGCTGTGCTGGACACTAAAGTGTTTACTGTGCAAGTTCCTAGAGAAAGCAGAAGTGCTTTTTGCCCACAGGTAGAATATTTTCTTCCAGCAAATGCTAACTTCTGTTCAAACTCCAGTTTGGTTGTTGGCAGCTCACTTTTGCAGCAGCATTTTCTTCATAGCGTAGGTTATCTTTTCTGTTTCCTGGCTGGATGTTCAGGAGCAATATCAGCTGGTTTTTTAGGAGAAGTGAGGGGTTGAGGAGGACTCCAGCACAGACAGCTGTGGTGTTGTGGCTCTGTGTTATCTGCTCCATTCTGCCCCAAAAAGTGATGTTGGTAATTTCCTCTTGAAGCTCTCTCTGTCCCTCTGGTCTTCTCTTTTGCCCATGCTCTTCATTCCTTTTTCCCAGTGGGCAAAGGCCTAAATCCTTAATTTGTAGAAGTCTTTTTAGTTACTGAGGTAATACAAGAAGGTCCTAATGTAACCATAAACTGAAGATATTCGCCTGCACTGCGGTTATTTCTCTGTTCTGAAAGCAAAGAATGCCAGCCTCAATTTCTGGAAGTGGCCCTTCCCCAGCAGGTCTGCTGGAAGAGCTGAAACATTCTGTAGTTGGGAGGATTTTGGGTGGAAAAGGCACTCAGGCAGAACAAGGACAGGTCCTTAGGGAAACCTGTGGGGTTTTGCAGCCTTCTTGCCCCAGTGAGAGATGTTTTTTCTGCGTAAGCAAAGCATTGGCTGCCGGGAGCACAGAGCTGGAGAAATCTGTGTGGGCTCTGAGCATCCTCCTCGGCGTGAGCATCAAAATCTGAGTGTGTCAGAGAACAAGTGACTCCGGAGAGCTTCAGGAAAATTCTGAGCGAAACTCTCTGCCCTGTGCAAGGCTCGGTTCAAGCCAGGAGCTGGCTGTGAATCCAAATGCCTGAAATGAGCTGTGAGAATTGCTTCTGATGAAAGGTAAATTTAGTAAAACCAAGAAAATCTGGGGAAATTTTGGCCAGAACTTTTTCAGAAAAGTTCAGAGCAGAGCTGGTTATGAGTTCACATCAGGTTTCTGAAATTAGCTTTGCCCAAATGAAAAGAATAGGAAATACCTTTTTTAAATGATTTTTTTCTACATTTTCTAGATAAGAAATTACTGAGCTGCACCTTTACAATTTTTTTAAATAAAAAATTATGATTTAAAAAAAATCTTTTGATTCTAATTGACCTACCTTTTAAAGAGAAAAGTAAAAAAAAAAAAAAAACAAACCCTTAGGTGAAGGAGTTGCTTTCTTGTTCCAGGCTGAATTAAAATAAAACAGCCCTGAACATTTTCCATATCACTTCACTCTGACAAGGGTTTTTGCTTCTGCTTCAGCAAAACTAGAAAATTGATTGTTGGTGCAGATCTTAAACACAGATATCTCCTGCTCAGCCTCGCTGTTGGCTGAGGTGCTCAGCTCTGCTGGATGGGGGTGGTAGGGCTCTTTCCTTCTTCATACCCTGCCTTTCCTTTCCTTTCCTTTCCTTTCCTTTCCTTTCCTTTCCNGTGCCTTCTCGCACCGGTCTGTCCTGCCGAGGCACCGAGGGGCCAACTCGTGCTGCAAGGAAAGCACAGACACGTGAGGGGGCAGGAATGTGCCATGGGAGCAGCACAGCCACGCACAGGACAGTGGGCTCTGCCCTGCTCAGCCAGCAGAGATGGGGACGGTGCAGCCTCTGTCCTTCCCTTCCCTTCCCTTCCCTTCCCTTTCCCTTTCCCTTTCCCTTTCCCTTTCCTGCCAGACCTGCACTCCCCATCCACCCTGTTCCCAATTTACAGTAAAACAAAAAGAGTCAAAAAATCAGGGAAATTCTCTGCTGATTATTTTAGGCCCTCCTTGCTTTTCAGTTCATATTTATGCATATATGTCCATATAAAGCACATGCAGTAACTTATGTCCAGTAAGTTAAATCCAGTGTTTAAAAATGCAACCAAAAAAAGCACTTCCATCAATCATTGAACTAATTGAAACACAGAGGCTCAACTTACTGTAACTTTCCACTCTATCCACATTTTATTTCATAAAAAACCCCCAAAACATTCAAAAAATGCTTTCTTGCACTGTTTTCATCTGCTGACATTTGATTCATGTTTTGGGATGTGTAAGCTCTTAAATGCAGTGAAAAAGTCTCCTCGAGTTCAGGAAGGCAGCTCGCATGTACAAGGGGCTGCAGAGCCAAGTTTATAATTATATCTCTGCATAATGTAAGCCTTCGTACATTCATCCATTCCAATTTTAATTCTCCATTTCATAAAATCTATGATCAAATTTTGGATCCCGAGCTAAGCCGATGTCGTCCCTTTTAATTTAGGACTCAGCCCTTTTATTCTCCTCCTGCGCTTTACTTTATGAGTCGCTCTCTTTTTGTGCTGATGTGCAGCACATATTGTCCAAGGCCCTCACCAGAGCCAGAGCCTTCCAGCGTGGAGCCTGTCCTAATAAGGGCAAAAAGCAGCCCTTTCTTGGTGAGGTAAGAGCAATCAGGCAGGGATGGTTTTTCTGCTGATGGGGAGGATAAGGTGCGGTTTGGCAGGTACCGAGCGTTGGTTTGGCTTTTGCTGACTCTGTTCCTGTTCTGCAGCTCGGATCCTTCCCGAGCAGACGGGGAGGGCTTCCCCCACTCCTCTTTTCCTTCTGCTGCTCACAGGGTTCAGCTGCTGTGAAATCTCCCCCGACACTGCAGTGGATGTGGTGATGAGGCAGTTCTGCGAGTCCAGCAGGGCAGGGCTGTAATCAGCTTTTTGGGGGGCAGCGAGCACACTGAAAACAGTTATAGTTTTCCACGTGGGATTTTCTACAGCTGAAGCGTTTAAACACTTTGGGAAGTTGTCAGGAAAATCCCACTGCAGTCCAAGGTGTTTCGATGCAATTCCTCTCTCCTCAAAACCTCACTATTGGAGCAAAGCACCAGCTACAAGGTTTGGTTAATCTTTAAATTGCTCATCTGTTTTTCCTCCCACTTGCTTTGGATGTGCATATTGAATTCCAGAGATGAGCAGCACACCCCTGGCTTAAGTACAGGCTTCAGATCTGCAGTCAGTGTAGCTCCTTGGCGTTTCAGCTGAGTTACAGAGTCTCAAATGAGAGAAAAGCTGATAGAGTGGGTTTTCTGTTCCTCTGTTTGTCTCTTGGTGACTGAATACTGAGCCAAGTGTTGGCTCTGCTTTAATTCACTTTGTGCTGCATCAGGAGAGTGAAAGTGATGTAAAGTTTCTCCCTTTCCAGCAGGTGTGTTTCTTTGATTGTAGGAGGAATAATGCTTAACTCAGTCACCAAATGCCCATTTTTCTGTCACTCTCTTGCTTGCTTTCTCCTGAATATTGTACATTTGCTGGCATCACTTGTGGAGCAGTTTTTTTCCTCTCCTCCCCACCACAGTAATTCTAGAGTACATATCCTGTCATTGTTGAGGTTAGCTTAGGGTAGGGGAAGGATGTGAAGGACAAATGGATGATAATAGAGCAGAAAAGAAAAATAAACAGCATTAGCAGCAAGGCTTGGATGTACCACACATTAGGCAAAATACGCAGGTGCACCATGAGGTGTGGGCTACTCCCCCGAAGCTTAATGAACAATTTTCACTTTTTTTTTCTTTTTTCAAGATGCTGGTTTGTATTCAGACTCTTCTTCCTCAAAGTCAGAATTTCTCTTGATTTTCAGGGACTTGGCTAACTTTGTCTTCTTTTTCTATTTGCCACCCACCATTTCTTCATGTACCTGGGGTAAGCAGCAGTTAGAAATATTCAATTTCTCGTGGGCAAGGCTGACTGCAGCAGAACCTGGTGTACCAACTGCAGAGGATTAACTCTGTGCAGGGAGTTTGACTGAACTCTGAATCTTTTTCAGATCACTTTCAATCTGCTTTAGACTTCTCTTTAGCAGGATCTGGTCCTGCTGTGGGTCCTTGAGGCAAATGTTCCTGTATTTTGGAAAAAAAAAAAAAAATTCTGGTTCCAGACTGCTTAAAACATTATTCAGAAAGTATCTCCTAACTGGTGTGCTACGAATTTTAAAAATTTGAGATGGCAGACCCTGCAGAAGCCATCCATGTTTTGGTCTTGTTTTCCTTCCCACGATTCTTCAAGAGATGTGGAGGCCTGACCCAGAGGTGTGTCCTGGAGACCAATGCCCTTGGCAGTACAGGATGTGAAATTTTGGCTTCTGTTCCGTTTGCCACAGCCAAATCGCCCGCAGGCCTTTTAACCATAAAAATGTACGACATGTTTCTGAACAGGACGTTTTTGGTTTGTCAAAAATACGTTCAGCACTGGGGTTGCTGCAATGTCATTACAGGAGAATCTTCGAGCATCGCAACTGTTACTGTCCTGGCACATTCCTTACTGCAGGGTTTCGTTGTTTGTTTTTGGTTTGAGTTTTTTTGTTGGGTTTTGTTGTTGTTGTTGTTTTTTGGTTTGGTTTGGTTTGGTTTTTTGGTTGTTGGGAATTTTGTTTGTTTTTGTTTTGTTTTTTGGGGGTTTTTTTGTGTGTTTTTTGGGGGGGGATGTTTTGTTTTGGGTTTGGTTTTGTTTGTTTGTTTGTATTTCTTTTGTGATGCTTGATTTAGAGAAGTTTGTAATTCAGCCAGAGGACCATGGGGTGGGTGAACCCCAAGGTCAGTGCCCTGTGGCTTTTTCAGCATCCACAGACAATGGGTACCACCATCACACCCTGACCTGGCCGTGGTGGAGCCTTTGCCATCTCTTTGTTCCTTTCCAGGCTGTTCCTGCCTTTCCAGCCCCTGTGTCCTACAGTGGAATTCTCCATTGTCATGTGTTCCCTTTCAGTCGTCTCTTGGTAGTGTTTGATGTGATTCCTTTGCAAAGCCCAAATGAAATGTGTTCCAATGTTACTGTGTTCCCTTGCACACTGATTTCTTTAAAAGAAGAATTCCATTTTTAAATCAGCGTGTGCATTTTGTGCAACACTCATCTTTCCTCTGTGAAGCATGAGTTTCGTGGGATTCTGCTTCTCCTGCAAGAGGAAAATCCCTGGGATGAGCTCTGGGTGTGTGAGAGGCTGCTGTGCATCACAGCCTTCGTCACCTCCCTGCTCCTGGAACAGGAGTGGTCACACACATCATCAGCAGTTTTCTTTCTCAGGGCTGCAAAAAGCCATAAAGCCTAATTAGCAGAGGTCACATCTGTTTCCAAAACCAGCTAATTTTTTTACTTTAGTCAGAAAGACGAAGTTGAGGACTGATTTTCTCCTTGTTCCTCTGTTAAGTTTGCCATGAAGGCTGTGGCAAAGCAATTTTGTAGTTCTCTGCAAACGCAGCTATTACTGATGATTTACCAACCTCAAAGTTAAAAGCCTCTCAGTGCTGCAGCAGAGCTCTCTCGATATTCCCATTTTCCTTATCTACATGGCTGTGAAATTTCCCCCCTGACTGCCAAGTGCATTTGTGATCATTTGCAGCCCATCCCACTGTGAACAGATATTCCTGTCTTGTGCATATCGAGAGCTGCACTTAGTCCTTTGTCATTTTGGGGTAGCCATGGGGCTCATCTCTTACCTGATTCCCCGGATTCTCCTGCCACAGGGCACTTTCCCTGTGTTGGGTGCCTTATGCCTGTGTCCCTGCAGAAATCTCCAGGCTGTGGACACTTTTCGGGCAAGCAAATTACTATTTTCTACCGATTCCTCCTTTTTATCTGGGTATTTTCTGTGAATAGCTTGTAAGTTGTAGATAATTTGTTAGAGAGACTTTGAAATGGAAGAGGTTTTTGTTGGATGCTAGAGTTCTGTGAAAAGGTTTTTTTCCCCCACTTTAAAGAACAGTGGCTTTCAGATTTGCATTCGCAGTGTGATTAATCAGCTCTGATGAGCTCAGTCAGCTTTGCACAGTCTCTCCAATTCTGAATTTGGTCGTTTCTTATGAGCAACTTCTCTGCAATAAGGATTCCAGTGAAGCAACATGAGAGGAACAAGCACATCTAAGGGAAAACTAATTGAAAGGATACAGGCAGGATATTTTATTGTGTTTGTGTGGGTGTAGTTACAATGGCTGCGTTTCAAACTTCCAGCTGTTTAATTTGCACAGTGCTGTTATACGATGTCTGCAAATTGCTGTGACATTAGTGTGCTGTTCAAATGCTGGACGTGACCCTGCAGAGCTGTTTTGTGGAAGAGCTTTTTACCTCTCACCAAAGTGAAACACATCAGGATTAGCTTCCAGAGGGATGCATGGAATGCATCTGCCCCTAATCCTGTTAGCAAATGACAGGATCTGCACTCATAATTCCTCTGCTGTCTCACTGAAAACGTCTCCTCATCACCGTGGCTGATGACAGCAGGCTTCTTAAACACCTCAGAAAGAGAGAGATGCTCGCCCACGTTAAAAGCGAGCAGCCACGAATTTCCCTTGAAACAAAATCCACACCTGCACGGCATCCGTGAGCTGTGTGCGTGGGGAATCAGCACCAGAGAACCTTGAGACATCTGATTTTCATTACTTTTTTTCCCATCCACCACATGTTGTAGCACTGAATGTGTTTGCAGTGCCGTATCCCCCCTCAGGTGGCTCAATTCGGTTAGCACGAGGGTTCTGCTCTTGCGTTTCATCTGCTCTCCTGTTTGTGCCATTCATTTCAATATTTCGTCTGCTGTGCTGTGCTGAGGCTGTGTCCTCCTAGTGCATATTTTGTGATGGGAAGAGTGGATAAAAAAGATCATTCTATTATTATCTGGTATTATATTATATTAAATTATATTTCCAGGCTCCCTGTGTGCACACACGCCTTGTACTTTGTTCATCAGCACAGCCTTTGCTGTGTTTCATTTCTGAAAGCTTCAGCCAACATCCTCAGGGACCTGTCTGGCTCTGAGCAATAATCATTTAGCCACAATCCCTAATCCCCTGGGAAAGACAGAGCAGTTTTGACACTTCACAGAGCCCAGGCTTATGCTAACACCCATACCTTCAGTGGAGCAACAAATAAAATATTAGGTTCGGACTGTTTGTAGCTTGAACACGGCACGTTGGAGACATCAATTTGCCCAAAGGTGCCTGTCAAAAAAAAAAAAAAAGGTTTCATTCCTCAAGTCTTTTGCATATTTTCTAGGAAGACCGCAATTCTCACTATAATGGGGAGCTTTATTATGTTAGATGTCTGTCTTAACTTTTACTTTCTCCTGTCTTGAGTCAATCTCTTGGTCATTTCAGTTGGAGTTTTATTTGCAATGAAATATAAAAGGAGGAGGAGTTGGATCTTGGTTTTGTTTTCAGTCAGTAAACTAGCGATTTGAGGTGCAAAAGTGCCTTGAAAGCCATATTAAATATAGCAGCTCAAAACCACAAGAAATAAAGTTTCTTAGTTGTCTTTGTAGAAATTGTGGATTGTATATTCTAGGGCAAATCCTGTATGGCTTGAATTATGCCTCAGCCAGGCAAGATGCCCATTATTCTCAAGTCACGTGCCTGAAATATTATTTACTGAGTATGGCTGTGGCATAAATGATTTTGGATTTTATATGCAATAAAGCACTAGAATCTGGAGGTGGTGGCAGCAAGCAATTTGCTCCAGAGTCCACAAATACCACATTAACCACGGCGGAATGCACACTGATTGGGTTCTGCTCCCACTTTTCCACGTTTGGAAAAGCAAATTTGTTTTGTACACTTTTTTTAATGTTCGCCATCTGCCAGGGAAACAGATCCGGGTGAGATCCACCAAGGTATGAGGACATCAGTGAAAAAGTATTAATTGTCAGGTGGAAGGCACTTGGCTAGTTATTGCTTTCTGCTCAGTTTTTCTCTTTTTCACTTTTAAACGAGAACAGATCCAACACAGCGCTCTGCTCACTGACAGCTCATGCCATGTCTGCTGTTGTGCTCTGAAACTGCAGAGCATCAGGCTCCACATATTGAGAGAATTACGTGCTCTCCCCTCTGCACTGCCGGCAAGCACTTTTATCCAAATATAATATATGTCGGAGGCAAATTTGACATTGTTTCGGTAGCGGAAGGGTTTTACCCTTCGTGTTCGCAGCCCTGCCTTGGATTTATGCTGAGGTGCTCAGAGGAGATTTCCCAGAGCTCTGCGCTGTGGTTGGAGAATCTGCTTGCGTTTCAGATTATGAAACAGATCATCAGTTTTAAGCCATGAGGGAAGAAAAAAGAAAATAGTGCATGAGTCACTGTGCCTTTGTGCATTGGGGCTGGGGTGGCACAGGCTGGGGCGGACGGCCACGCCAGGGTTTAGGGCTTGGAGCTGAACCCAAAGGAGCTGTGCTGTTATCAGCAGAAAACTGGAAAAAAAAAAGCCCTGAGATGAGGCACTGGAAATCCTGGGTGTCTCCGGAACTGGAACTTAACGTTTTTGGCAGAAATCAGTAATTTGGGAAGGCAGGATCTTTCCTAGAGGCTTCAGAGCCATCCTCAGCAATGAAATCAAATCTCTGGATGGTTTTTGCACTAATTACTTGGTAGACACCAAGGATTTTTGTTGTCATTATGGAGTCCTTTTTCCTTGTGGTTTTCAGTTTGCATATTACTTTTTATACTTCGTTCTTTGATGTGGATTGTTTGCACCTCAGGTTTTTAAAATCACAGTGTAAAAGGGGTGAGTGTCCCTGCCCTTTCCTTACCTGTGAAAAAACCTAAATGTCAAAAACATCCAAAGAAGAGAAATCATTAAAAAAGGCACACAAACAGAACCTCTCAGAAGACCTTTTCTTTCCCATGCTTAAATGTTTGGTCATGTAAATAAAATAACAATCTCCCAGCTAAATCCTTAACCAAAGTAAATAATCAAAAGGTTTTTCTCAGCTGAAACAAACAAAAAAAAGTTTTAATGCCCACTGTTTTAGCCTTTAGGTATTTTAGATCAAGGTTTAAGGTAGAAGAAATGTTTCTAAAGGTATGGTAGGAAATTAAGGATGCCAGGTGTGACAGAATGTTCTTCTGAAAGCTTATCAAATAAGTGTTTACCAAGCAGAAAAAATAATAATCTTTGAAATCTTTGGACCTTTTGTAAATGCAAGGCTGTAGTGTTTAAGCCCAGCAGGTGCCACCACATAATCTACTGTGTCTGCCCATACCTAACTGTTAGTGGAATTTCACCAGGCTATCCACAATGAACCCAAAAATTGGTATTTTTTTTTTTTGTAGTATAGCTTTCAAAAAGGCATCCATCTTAATGCAGAGATGCAAGGGATGGATGTTCCATCCTTTCTTGTATATATAACTACCCTCACTGTTAACAACGTGCTTAATTTCCAGTTTTGATTTGTCTGGGTTTCATTTCCAGCCATTGGTTAATTTTATCCACTTGTCTCTCCTGCATTCAATGTGAAAAAAATGATGCACGCCAAATTGAGAAATACATGAAAAATATGGGTGTTAATAGCAGCATTCATGCACAGCGTTGGACTGGGAGCTGTGGTCTGCATGTCTACATCTCTCCATGCTTTCACTCACTGCATCTCGGGCTGAAATTCTGCTCATTCCCTCTTAAAAATGGATTTTCTTGAGCAGGTCTGAGCAGAATGCTGGCAGCTCTCACTGAATTATGGAGGAATGATTAGAAAAAAGAGTTTTCCCCACAACAGCCCCTCACCATCACCTCATTTTTAGATATGATTTGAATGAAATAGAGCTGACATTGACACAAAACCCTGAAAGAGGCACAGCCCTTGTGCACTTGTTATGGTTTTGTTTTTTGAGGTGAAGATTGATCAATTGTTTATATTTGGGTTTTGAAGTGTGCCCATCATAACACAAATTAAATGAACAATGAAGAGATTTAAAACATATGTAATCATAAATAAAATGGGACTGAATATCAACAGTGGCACAAAGGGCACTCCCCACTGGGTGTTTTAACAAAGTCCATCCTCACCCCACCCATCCTTTCAGGAAGGGCCTGGGTAAATAAAAGACTTTCTAAGAGCACAGAAAGCCAACAAATGAAATTTTTATGGACTGAGACTGGCAGTGAGATTTGTCATTGAGGACATTTTAGTGACATCCTCCATCTGCCGTGGGTTTGGGGACACACGAGGGGACAGAGATCACCTGAGCTGCAGAGAAGGGCAGAGGCTCAGGAGGAGGTTCCCTGTGAGCTGGAGGGGCAGCAGATCAGCACAGGATAAATCATCTCATTCCTCGGGGTGGCACAGCCAAAATCAGTCTGCAAAGCATGCAAAGGGCTCCGGATAACAAACTTAATGTTTGTTAGAAAACTTAATTTTGTTAAGTTTGTTAACAAACTTAATTCCTACTGAACAGGAGCAGTGGCACTAATTGAGGTCCGTGCCACGAGGGCATTGCTGAGGGTGAAACTGCAATTAGCTGTGGCTGTTTCCAGATTATTGAGCATTCTGAATCGGGGCTGGGGGACAGAAATGGACACCTGAGGTGACTCCTGTGGCTGGAACCGTCCCTGGGGTTCTTGCAGGCTGGAGGAAACTGCTGGGATGTGTAGGAAGGCAGAGGATATATTTAGGAGCATATTGAGAGACATTGTCAGCTTTTTAAACAGATGATCTATGTGATAAGTGTCCAAGGACAGGAAGTAAATATCTATTTAATGGATAAGTTTTTGTGGGAATTTTTTGCTTAGGATATTGTTTTAAATTTTTTTTTTTTAGCTTGCTGAGCAACTGGTGGTTTAAAAAAATGCATTTTAAAGAGGCTTTTAAAAACAGTTGTTCTCCTGGCTGTGCAGGGGTGTTCTGTGTGGGTACAGAGGTTGGGATAAATTTCTTCATCCTTGTGTGGTCTCATTGCAAAGGCAAATCCTGAGCTGTGGGCATTGGGTATTGACTCAGTCGTGACCATTATCCTTATCCTCCCTGCTTCACCTCCAGTGCTTTTAATTTGTCTCCTTCCTTTCTTTCTCATCCCCACTGTAATCCTTGTTGCTCACGCTTTGCACTCTTTTTGAGAGGAGTTGTTTCTATAAAGAAAAAGTTGAGGCTCTCGAAGCAGAGTAGGAAAGTGGCAAATCAAATTCTTCAGCGCATTGAGGGTGAAAATGCTGCTCTAGGTCTGGCAAGTGGCTTGGCCATGTTTTACACTTTAAATTCTTAAAGCAAAATTGGGGTAATTGAATCCCTGCTGAGCTTATACTTTCACCCTTCTTTCAGCAAAGGAGAAAGGCAATACCAGAACTCCTATCAGTGATAGGAGAGGCTTGGCTTCTAAGAGTCTGATTGATAGCTACATCAAGATGGTTTAGCTGCTTTTCATGTTAAACTGTTCTTCGCAATACAGACATTATCCGTGCTTGGTTTTACTCGGTGCAGAACTCGGGGTTTTTCTCTGTTTGTGGCTGCATTGCTAACCCAAATGTGTGACTGTGTGAGCAAGGGAGAGAAAGTTCTCCACCGTGCTGTGTCAGACAGTGCCAGAAGCAGAGTCAGGGATGTGTCAGACAGTGCCAGAAGCAGTCAGGGATGTCCTGAGGGGTCTGGCCCATGTCAGCTCCCGAATTCATTCTCCCTGCACTAAACCATGGAGGAATGCCTCCTTTATCTCCCACAACAATAACCTCCGCAGAGGTCTGAATGGGACACGGGATTATTGGGATTGTAAGGTCCTGCTTTCCCTTTCAAGTAGGATGGAACTGAATGCAATCATCTGTTGGGTTAGATGAGTACAATGGGTTCTCAGCTGCAGGCTTGCACCACAGCAGCGATCCTGTGTGATTTGGGCTGGCAGGGCTGCGGGCTCACAGAAATTCCCTGGGTGTCAGGAGTTTGGCACTCAGAGCCAGCCGCCGAGGGCTGCTGCCATGCTTGTGTCTCCCTGCTCTTCAGTCTGTGAAATTCAGAATACTGGCACCGTTTTCAGCGTGTGATATTTAGAGGAGGCTAATGAAAAAATGAGTCCAGTTTCAGATCCGTGGGTCTGAGAGCTGCTGTGAGTGCCCTGACAGGATCCCGGGGCAGGCTGGCAGGGTGTCTGCTCCTCTCCGGAGCTGGGCTTTGGTGAGTTTGGTGTTTTCCAGGAGCCAGCTGACGGCGTGGTGTGGCTGCTGCCTCCACTGGGACCATTTTGTCAAGGTCACTTCTGAGAAACAAGAGAAACCCGGGGTTTGGAGTGATGCACCCCAATTTCACAGCATGTTTCCTAAATAGCACGTGGAGCGGCTGCAGTGCTCTGCGGAACAGCCATGCTTCCTGTGCTGTGGAAAACTGCTTTTTGTGGGTTTTTTCATTCTCCTGTGTGCTGTGGCACATTTATTTCCCTGTCTCCATGCTCTGTTGCAGGCTGTCCTACCAGAGGAACGATGACGATGACGAGGAAGCCGCCAGGGAACGGCGCCGAAGGGCTCGGCAGGAGAGGCTGCGGCAAAAGGAGGAAGGAGATCTCTCAGGAGAAGGGACAGAGAAATCAGAAACTAATGCCCAAAACAGGTGAATGTCTGACGTTGTTTACAGACAAGTCAAAGGTGTAGAGAAGTATTTGGAAGGGGTTTGCTTTGGCGCTGGAACTGTCAGTCCTGGGTTTGGCCATCCTTGAGCTGAAGAAGAGCTCGCGCTGTGAGGGTCACCCCTGGCTGTGTCCCCACGGCAGGGTGGGAGCAGGACTGACCCTGGGGCCGAGGCCATGCCCGTGACACTTGTCCAGGTGTCCCCAGGGCTGTCTGTGGGGTGATTCCTGGGGGGCTCCTGGAGGCTCTCAGGGTCTCTGTCAGGTTCTGTCAGGCTCTCTGTCAGGTTCTCTGTCAAGTTCTCTGTCAGGGTCTCTCAGGCAAGGCCCCACAAAAACCTGTTCATCTTTGGAGATTTCTTTGATCAGAATCCCAGAGATGTGTCAAATCGCAATACAAAAACGAATGCTAAGAACTGGTGTGGGGACATCTCCTGTCCTGCCCCAGGGCCATACCTGTCCTGGCCCAGGGCACCGTGGGGCTGCAGCACTGGGGTTGGGAGGCAGCCACTCCTCAGCTGTGGCTGCAGCATCCCTGCAGGCGCTGGGTGTGAGCTCCAGCCCCACCTGGCACTGCCAGTGTTGGGGGACAAAGAGCCAAAAAGGGATTGCTACGGAACAGGTGACACTTAGGATCAGAGAATTATCTGGCTTGGAAGAGACCCTTAGGATCACTGAGTCCAACCATCTGCTCAGTGCTGTCCCTGTGACCCCTAAACATTGAACCCCATCCCTCATAACCCAGCCCCTTGTCACAAGCTGCCCATCCTTTGTTTAGTCACATATTCACAAATGATACACCCAGAATTCCAGTGGCTGTAACACAATTGAGAGAAGAAACCAGAAATAAACCTTGCGCTGGCAAGTGCTGATAGACACTGAGTGCAAGAAATATTCTATTTAAGGCAAGAAAAATGGAGATAGATAAGGAAACAGCAGCTAAATTTTGAAGTGTGTAACCCTGTTGAGTTTTCCAGCCATGGAATGATGTTACAGCAAGCTTTATTCTGAGAAACAGCGAAGTGCATATGTTGCTAGAAAGATTTTTATTTTTTATTTTTAGTGCAAAGCTGTCCCTTTCCAGCAGAGTGATTTTTATTTTTAAATGCAAAGCTGTCCCTTTCCCGCAGTGTGACTATTTTTTTTTAACGCAAAGCTGTTCCTTTCCCGCAATGTGACTATTTTTTTTTAACGCAAAGCTGTCCCTTTCCCGCAATATGACTATTTTTTTTTAACGCAAAGCTGTTCCTTTCCCGCAGTGTGACTATTTTTTTTTAACGCAAAGCTGTTCCTTTCCCGCAATGTGATTTTTTTTTTTAACGCAAAGCTGTTCCTTTCCCGCAATATGACTATTTTTTTTTAACGCAAAGCTGTCCCTTTCCGCCAATATGACTATTTTTTTTTCACGCAAAGCTGTTCCTTTCCCGCAGTGTGACTATTTTTTTTTAACGCAAAGCTGTTCCTTTCCCGCAATGTGATTTTTTTTTTTAACGCAAAGCTGTTCCTTTCCCGCAATATGACTATTTTTTTTAACGCAAAGCTGTTCCTTTCCCGCAATATGACTATTTTTTTTTAACGCAAAGCTGTCCCTTTCCCTTAGCGTGGCAGGGGAGGAGAGCAAGCGCTCCACAGACGACGAAGCGGCGTTGCTGGAGCGGCTGGCGAGGCGGGAGGAGAGGCGCCAGAAGCGGCTGCAGGAGGCCCTGGAGCGGCAGAAGGAGCTCGACCCCACGATCACGGACGGGAGCTCGGTGCCCAGCAGGAGAGAGGTGAACAGCGTGGAGCAGAACGAGAGCACGGGCGCCGAGGAGAAGGCCGAGACGCGCCGCGGACGCTACGAGAGCGAGGAGACGGAAACCAAATCGTACCAGAGGAACAACTGGCGGCAAGATGGGGAAGAAGAGGGGAAAAAAGAAGACAAGGAGGAGGTACAGGAGGAGAAGCCAAAGGAGCTCCCCGTGGAGGAAAATCAGGTAGATGTGACAGCAGAAAAATCCGCAGATAAAGAAGAGGCAGCGACTGTAAATGCAGAGGAGCACAAAGCGGAGAATGACACAAATGCTGTGCCAGAAGGGACGGAGAGTACGAGTGATGCTGCAGATAAGGAGCGGCTTAGGGAGGAGGAAAAGGCTGAGGCAGAAAGGAAGGAAGCAGAAGAGAGGGAGAGGTTAAAAGCTGAGGAAGAAAAGAGGGCAGCTGAGGAAAAACAGAGAGCAGAGGAGGAAAAGAGGGCAGCTGAGGAAAAACAGAGAGCAGAGGAGGAGAGGAGGGCAGCTGAGGAGAGGGAGAAGGCTAAAGCAGAGGAGGAGAGGAGGGCAGCTGAGGAAAAACAGAGAGCAGAGGAGGAGAGGAGGGCAGCTGAGGAGAGGGCAAAGGCAGAGGAGGAAAAGAGGGCAGCTGAGGAAAAGGCTAAACTAGAAGCAGAGAAATTGAAGGAAAAGCAAAAAATGGAAGAACAGAAAATAGAAGATAAACAGGTAAAAGAGAAGAAAGTAGAAGATGAAAAGCCGCAAGCCGCTTTCTTAAAAAAACAGGTACAGTAAACATTTTGCACCAAAATAAGACACCTGTGGTTTGTGTGAAATGTAATGCAAGAAAAGATCGAATTGGAATTTCCTCACGGATCTAGTCCTGTGCTGAAATTACTAACACTTGTGCTGTTGCTCTCTCTTTTTAAAAACAAAGCCCCTCCTGCTTCCCAATAATCAGTGCACAACAGGCCTGACCTCAGCCCATCGTTCAAAGAAATCCTTGCATGTTCAGACCTCTGCATGTGTTTTTGCTGCCTTTTCCCCCCTCACCTGCTCTGAACTGGCCCAGAGCAGTGGCACACAAGGTGCAGGCAGACACACCTTGGCACAAAATGTGATGAGCACCTGTCAAAGTGTGTGAGGAATGGTTTGTGCTAAATGCCATCACAGGAAAGGGCTCTGGGTGAGCATGGCCCAGGGGGGGAATGGGGAATTTGGAGAGGGTGGAGGGGCACAGCAGCACAGGGTGGAGCTGTGGCTGCACACAGGATCGGTACGTGAGCATGGTGTGGAGAAAGAGAAGTGGTTTTGTGTTAAAAAGTAAATAAATTATTGAAAACCCAAAAACAAAGGAGGAAGAAAAGGTGGAAGCTAAAAAAGAAAAGCTGCCAGAAGAGAAGCTCCAATCTACCTCTGTAAAAGATCAGGTAACTCATAAACCACTGATTCAGACGTGCTAGGGAAACTTGAGGTACAAAAACAAATAAGACACCTCTAATGGAAAGTTGCTTCTTCAGCAAAGTGCTTAAGCATGTGCTCCACTCCAAGAACATGGGTAATCCTGCTGAAATAAATAGGGATGAAGCTACTTAAGTGCTTAAAATTAAGTAAATTCTTAAGTAATTTGTTGTTTTGGGGCTTTAGAACCAATTCCTGTTTGTCTTAAATATTTCAGGAAACTCAGTTCAGTCAATAACACAAGTATGGTTTTCCCCCTAGGGATGAATTTTTCAGGACAGTATCAACTAATCATCCTCCCCTGGTTTCCTCTCACTTTACTGTGAACTTTTTCCCTATGAACGAAACCTATCTAATAATAATATTAATCATCATAATGATAATAATTATAACGATAACAATATTCTAGGCCCTTTGGCCACCTGACTGCCTTAACTAATAATTTTCCCCCCAAACTGCAATACCCCCTGATATAAACCGTGCATACCCAAGATTCTTCTTTTGTTTTAAAGAGAAAATCTACAAAATTTACTGCATTGCATTTCCACTGTAAACACAGGAGCTGGTGCCATGGTGTTTTACTGTATGGTGAGTAAATAAGATTTGGGGAACACTGACCCTCCAGCTGGACACAGGGAGCTCCGTTCAGTGCTGTGCTTTTGGGTCAGTGCAGCAGTGTTGGCTCTGATTTTCTCATATTTGTGGAAATTCACGAAAGCTCGCAGGAGGTCAGGCAGGAGCACACGAGATGGTGAAGAGCAAACTTTATTTACCAAACTTTCTTTATATAAGCATTAATAATCTAACAGCTATTGGTCGGCAGTTTTCCACCCCCCCAAGATGATTGGCTACAACCCTACAGCATCCAGTACCAAAACAAAGAGATTAGAAAAGCACAAAAGTGCAGCTTATCTCTATTCTCCATGAGAAAGAAGAGAAAGACTTTAAAACAGTGCAGCTACACAGCAGGGCTGAAACAGCCCCTGGTTCTGCTCAGAGATGCTCAGAACCTTGGGAATTTGGTTCTCTTTGGGTTCAGGCAGGGATTGCTGTCTGTCCATCCATGGGGACACCGAGGGCTGTGCAGAGCCCATTCTGGGGCCTCAGTTAGCAGAACAGTTTGGGACACACTGTCCATGCTTAGCTCACCCTCAGCGAGGGGTGAGGAAATAGCTGCACAAAAAAAGAAGGGATGGATTGTATTAAGAAGGCAGAGTCAGCTTCCAATGTTGGCTTTTGCATGCAATCTTTGAATATTGCAAGGAAATGTAAAAAAGAGTCTGTGACTGACCACAAACTCTGATTTGTGGGGAACTTGAGACACAGTTGTCCTTCTTGTTCCTCTGTAGAGCTTGGCCAGCTGTCCCCGGAGCTCTCATCATGCGTTCAAACCCTACCCACTGGGCGAGATTATTCCAGGAAATTGGCAAGACTTACAAAAGTGACTTGTGATTTTAGTGTTTCCATCTTTGGATGCTCAAGCTGAGACAACTTCATAGAATCCCACTTCCAGTGCAATTCTGAATACCCACCCGGAGCGTTCAAAATGGTTTGAAAATTTCAGCTGTTGCTGCTTTACTTGTGAAGGAAAATGGAAGATCAGGCTCCCATCTCCACCTCTGCCCTCCTTTCAAGGACATACACACTAATTGAGGTTCTATTCTATTTCTGAGTGTGCCCTCAGCTAAAAGGATGCCAATGTTTCAAGAACAAGACCCCAAAGGAATAGAATGTTTCTACATAATCAGGTTTTGCTTTTGCTTTGGCCCTCGAAGTTCAGGTTTCGATTAATTTGGCAAGAAAGATTTGTCTCTTTTTCTGAACTGCTGCACAGTTTTTGGTTCTTAAAAGCGACCTGAGAAGTTCCTAAGAACAAGCTTTCTCATGATGTGAGGCTCCTGGTATTTCCTGCTCCCAGTTTGGCCAGACGAGCGGCAGCAGTTGCTTTTCTCATGGTTTTTGGGCTGTTTTTGGTGGTTGGCTCTGCAGGGAAGCCCTGAATGCCCTCAGCTCTGAACTCACCAAGCAACCGAGCCCCAGCAAGGAATCCGATCTGGCAGATGGCCCCAGCCTCAGTAACTGATTTGCTTCAGTCTGAAGGTGCTCAGGCTCAAGATTTAGAAATCTCAGCTCTCAAATAATATCATAAAAATCTAACAGAAAAGAAGCAGTGTAGAGAGAGATTAAAATATAAATACGTAAAGCTGGAAATTTGCTAACCATGCCTTTGGTCATGTTCTGTTTTGATATCGAGATTTATGAGAGCATGTGAATGTTTCAGTTCAGGTAATATCACCTGTCTGCCCCAGGAGGAGTCCTTTTTGAATTCAACAGAATCTGAATTAGTCTGTAATTTAGGGAAGCAGTGAGACAATGGAGGGAACTGATTCTGTAGCCTGCCTTTGGAATGAGATGTAAAGGTTTCTGCTTCTGTGCTAATCAATCTCTCTTTTGGTATTAAAATGAGTAGGAGAAGGATAGGGCCCAAAAGATGTGAAATGTTTCAGTAATATCTTGTTTTACCATCTTTTTGTTAGCTGTGTTAATGGTTTTCTCAAATGGAGGCACAGTACCATAAATCCTGCTGGCTTCTGAAATGCTATTTCCTAACCTATTAATTTTTGAACTATATTGTTTTAATATTAGTTTTCTCAGTGATTTCAATTAAGATGGAAGAGATACAACCATCCCCAGTGGACCTGAATACATAAGGCATCTGGAAGTGTTGGCTTTCTAATGAGACTTAGAGAGGTCTTGATGAAAATCTCAGCAAAGGAAATCTTATGCTCCCAAAATCCCAGGACAGACATCCTGGCATGAGAAATCTTGCACCAATCAGCACAGCTGGATTCAGTATCAGTTCCCATTCGTGCCAAGAAATCTGTGATTCTCAGCTGTTATTTAGAATGGCTCGTTCTGACTTTTTGTTTATTTGTTTGTCTGTTTGTTTTTCTGTTTGTCTGTTTGCTTGTTTGTTTTTTCTTGTGTTTTGTTCTGTGGTTTGTGCTCTCTTCTGAGCAGGTAAAAGATGACATAGGTAAAGCACCCAAAGAGGAAATGAAAAGCGTCCTGGATCGTAAGAAGGCACAGAACGGAGAACGGGAACTTGCTGCCCCCAAACTTAAACCTACTGAGAATGCTTTTGGGTGAGCTGCAGGGAAGAATTGGCCTTGCTTGTGTTGCAGCAGATCAGGGACCAGAATCTCCTTTATTTCTTTGTTTTTCTTCCTTTTTATAAGCTGTGTCACAGTTTGATTTTTATTTTAAGGAAATATTTGGCTTGTGATTATATTGGGAAATCGAAAGAAGGTAACAATTTTCCAGTGAAAATTTTGTTTAAAAGGATCCTGTCTGCTGAAAGCATGGGATATGTGAAGTACAAACCAAGATCTTCCTTTTAGCAGGAAACCAGGAATGAGTAGGTTAGAAACTGAAATTTTTCTCCTGTATCTCTCTTCCTCTTTGACATGGGCAAAGGAAAGGTTAAGCTCTGCAGGCACTTTGAGAAATCTGAGCATGGCAGATGGGATTTGTTATTGTGTCTCAGAATTCCCCTCGTGATTCTTCCGGGAAAAACAAACTTTCTCAAAATAAAATGCAGTTCAAAAGGCCCCGGAGACACCCTGACCCAAGGCCCAAAGACAGGCAGCAGTGGAGATGGAACAGCAGAAAATTGGCTTTGCTCAGAACTGTCCTGCATGGCTTGGGCCACATCATCAATAACATCAGAATAATTTTCTAAAAATATTTTTCTTGTGTTTTCATTGGCTTTACTTCCTGTGGGAGACAGGCATTAGTGACAAAATGTAGATTTGAGTTTCCACTCCTTTTTTATTTCCTTTTTCTGTTATTCTTCTACTGTTCCATGGAAGTGTGAAGGTCAACCCCCTTTTATCAGCTGAGTAGAGCCTTTGGGTTGGCAACATCAGTGTTTTTTGGGTTGTTAGGTATCAATTAGGGCTCTTGGATTATTTTCTAATGAGAGATGGGCTTTTTCTGGAACTGTCCTTTGTTCTTTTTTTTTTTTTTTTTTACAATAAAATT
>VZRL01001638.1:150856-286818 GCA_013397895.1 Origma solitaria | reverse complement strand
CCTTTGTTTTTTTTTTTTTTTTTTTTTTTTAACATGAACATATCAGATATTATTTAGAAAGAATATGACTTGCATAATTTTCAGTGGTGAGAACTGATGACAAAATAGGGCAGTGGAGGTTAAAGAAAAATGTTATCTGTCTTTTTGTCTACGTCAGTCAGTAAGAGAAATACAGAATAAAATCCCATTTTATGGCTTCCTCTTCCCATCTCCCCTCCCACCTGCCTTCCTCCTTATTCTCACACAGGACTACAAAAGTCCTAAATATGATGTAACATGTTTTTTCACATTGTTCTGACATTTTTGGCTCCCACAAACCACTTCTTCCCTTTTCCTCCTTGTCTGAAAGCTGGCAGCCACCTTCATTTCTCACTGCCAAAGAGGTGCTTGCAAAACTCTTCCTCCACCCAGCATCTCAGTGCTAATTTCCTAATGTCGACAGTCGGGAACAGAGATTTCCCAGAATCTGCTGAAAACAGAGGAGGTGGAGGAAAATCAGGATAATTACTACCAGGGTGTTGTTGGCTATTTTGGATTATGCAGAAGCAGTCAGGGAAGACCTGAGAGCAGCACGAGAATAAAGTAATTTCAAAACTTTAAATATCCTTCTTTGTAAGGAGGCCAAAATTATCACCTGAGGTCTGCAAACTCTTCACTTTATTTGAAATTTCATTTAGCACATTATAAAAACAAAGTTTCCAGTGTTTTCTCACAATGCTTTGGGCAATTGTACGTGCATTTTTCTTTTTTAAAAGCAGGAGTTCCTTGCTATAATTTGCATAACTACCTGATGCAAGCCCTTATTTGTGGTCGCTTAAGTTAACTTGCCATGTGCTTTTGTAGTGATACAATTCCTAAATCATGCAGGCCGTGCCCAAATCCAATTTCATTCAGTTTGGTGAGGTCATGTGGGCGCAGAGAAATCTTGGGTACCTATCTGCCTGACAGCAGTGACGTTAAACACACTCAGGGCAGACATTTGTCTGAACACTGCTGTGGTAATTATTTAATAAGGTGATGCTATCTGACTCTCGAAGTATGCACTTCACCTATGCAAATTCTTTAGGTTTGGGGTTTTTTTGGTTTTCTTTCTTCCTGTCTCATATATTACAGCTGCTTGGAAGACTTCTGTTTTTCTCCTGTGAAAAGTTACCATTAGTAAATAATTTCCAGTTCTTTAATAAAAAGTCATATTTTCCTTAGAAAAAGACCTGATGAACCTTTTTGCTCATATGTGCTGGTGGAGTTAAAGTGATGGGCGTTACAGATGAGATAGGAATTCTTTGAGAGTTTTTTAAAAAATCACTGTTGAAGCTGTAAGGTTCTCTCCCTTCTCTTATTCCCTTATTCTCTTATTCCCTATTCCCTTATTCCCTTATTCTCTTATTCTCTTATTCCCTTCTATTTTCCCCAAGCCGAGTAATTTGTTCTGTCTTTTTCTGGAGGGTTTATAGAAAATATTTGCCTTTGAAAGCGAAGGATTAGCGCATCCTTTATGGCACAGAACATGAAACAGGGGTGGCACAGGTCCTTGGGCAGATCCTGTGCCCACCAGAGTGAGGGACCCTTCCCCATGGGGAGAGGAGCTCCTGGAGCAGCCCAGCCTGACAGATCCCCATGGAATATTTTCCTGATGGAGATGTTTGGGGCCAGGCACAGTTTGCAAGGAGCAAAAGGTCTCAGGCACAACACCTTGAAGCTCAGGCTCTGCTGTAACCAGAAGGAAATCTCTGAGCATCATTTCCCTTTTTTTCCCTCCCAGGCGCTCAAATTTGAAAGGGACGAACGCAGAGGAGGCCAAGCCAGGGAATGAGGCTCTGAAGAGGTTGGAGGACCAGCGGCGGCGCCGCGGCGAGAGCGAGAGCGAGGAGCTGGAGAAGCTGAAGGAGAAGCAGCAGGAGGCGGCGGCAGAGCTGGACGAGCTCAAGAAAAGGAGAGAGGAGCGCCGGAAAATCCTGGAGGAAGAGGAGCAGAAGAAGAAGCAGGAGGAGGCTGAGAGGAAAATCAGAGAGGAGGTGAGGGCGAAGTGTGGAGTGCTGGACTTGGGTTTGTTCTCTGATTTCTGCTTCACTTTCACTGTCCTTGTGCTGGTTGGTAACTCTTTACAGCATTGCCCAGTGAGCACCTGAGGTAAAACATGCAGCATCCAGGGTAGGAAAAAATGTCCTAATGCTGGCCTTAGGAGAGACAGGGCTCTAATAGATATTTCCACGAGTCAGGATTTCATCTGTGATAGCTGCAAAATTCTTTTCTTCTTGGGATTCAAAATGCTGGGGGCAGTGTTATAGCCACAGAGCCTTTTTGACATCACACACATTGAATTACAAAGTGCACGTCAAGATTTGTCTTCTGCAGATGGGTTGGAATGCTAATGTTATATATAGTTACAATGGGCTAGATCTCATTAGGGACATATTCTTGTCTATTTAAATATTGAGTATCCAACACATCTGTTTTCTTGTACTTTCTCTGCCAAGGGACTCTACAAATAGGATTTCCATGTCTCTGGTGCATCATTTAGGAATCCTAGTTGTTTGGAAAACAAATGGTGAATGGATAATACTGATAGTATCTGAATGCCAATTCCTTTAATGCACTAAGCTCTTTGCAGCAGAAGTCAATAGATTTCAAGAATGCTCAGACCCTCTGCCCGCAGTGGCCTTGCTTTGAGGCCTTCTGCTCTGACTGGGAGCTCGTGAAACAAAACCCATCTCTGGAGGGAAATCTGCAAGCATTTAATCTTGGGTTTCCCGGCCACCTATTGATTTTTCCATGTTGAATATTAACCTTGGCACAGTAAGTGTCAGAGCAGCGGCACAGAAGAACAATACTAATGTGATCCATGAGAATGCAGAGAAACTGAGCTGGAGTCTTCTCTCTTTAAGTGGCACTGCATGACAATAAATTGGTGACTTCACTGCGAGGAGGGACTAGAGCAGCACACACAAATTGTCTCCCTGGCATCCTTAACGCTGGGAGGGACTGGCAGTAACACCTTTATACATTTCAGACAGATCACTGAACATTTCCAACTGGCATAAAAAGTCTGTTCTTAGAAAACCTGGGAAGTGTTTGCAGGGCTGCGCAGCCCTGCAATGGTGATGTAGTTTCTGAAAGAACAAATAATTTTTTTTTTTTTCCAAGGAGGAAAAGAGAAGGATGAAGGAAGAAATTGAAAGAAGAAGGGCTGAAGCTGCTGAGAAACGTCAGAAGATGCCCGAGGATGGCGTGTCTGAAGACAAGAAGCCGTTCAAATGTTTCAGTCCTAAAGGTTCTTCTCTCAAGGTAACCTCACCACTAACATCCATGCGGTGCTTAAAAAGGAATGGGGTTTGTAGTCCCAACCAACAGCCAAACATCAAAAGCAATGTTGAGACATTCGTAATCAGACCTAGGAAAATGCTTCAATAGACTTGGCCTGAAACCTCCAGCTGAAAGTCTTCATTCATTGAGACAACTGGAAATTAGAGTTCCTTCCTGAAAATAGACACTAGACTGGCAGCTGTCTTTTCTTTTTGATGAAGAATCTCCAAAAAGGGTCTTCACCTTCAAGAGAAGATTATTTTTAAAACTTAGAGCTGTATTACTGTGCTGTTTTTAATACATTATAGGATTGCTGTGTGGAGTAGAATCATAGAATCATTTAGGTTAAAAACACCTCTTAATACCATTGAGTCACAAATGTTCTCTCACTCCTTCCACATCCACAATTATTTTCTTCCTTGCCAGATTACTTTGTCTTTAATAATATTCAGCCTGATCATCATTAATTGTACCTGACCCATATAGGAGTTCTAGCTTATGTCTAATCCCCCTTAAAATAACATCTAGAAGTACTGGGCTGGATTTCATTTTCTTGCATAACAAGAAATAAAACCTCACCCTTCTGTTGCTGCAGGATTTCTAAATGGTGTTTTGTGGCCTATATTATATTGGAAGTGTGATAAATCAATTAAATGGTCTGTCAGCATGCAAGAGGAATCCTGGCCCTGCTGAAGTCATTGGGAGTATTGTTTTGGAATTCAGTCCAGTTGCTTTCTCAGCTCAAGCTCACACTGCAGAGCTATTGCTGTTTTCAAATATCTTTTTTGTTTTTTCATTTTGTGTCATTAGTCATTTAAGAATCCAATATGTTGGTTAAAAAGGCCACTTAGTGGGAACTAGGAAAGAGAAGAACCAGGTAGGAGCTCATTGAACCGTGAAGTGGATTTCAATGAGACTAAAATTGTCACCGTTGAGTGAAAAACTGCACTTGGACAAAATTAATTTTCCACTCACTGAGAGCTACACTTCGATCCAGTCTGGGGCTTCAGGTCTGTTTTGGGTCCAGTTCTAGCAAATACAGAGCCCACAGGTTTTTGAATGGACTTGCCTTTTGCTTCTAGGATATATTTGAACCTGAAACGCCAGGACAGAATCACAGAGCTGCAAATAAAGATTGCCAGGCTTCACCGCTTGCTGTGATTAGCTCAGCCTGGCCTTGCCATTTTGGTTGCTGAAGATGATGTCAAAAGCAGACCCTGTAAATGTAGAGCTTCTTCCCAGCCCTCCTGGGAGGGCTTCCTTTCCTTCTGTTTATTGAGATGCCTTTTATGACACACATTTGGAGCTTTAATTCGCAGAAGGCTCAGCGTAGAGGAAATTATATTTGAAAACACAAAGTGAAAAAGATGCATAGATCCTAATTTTGGGGGAAAGTGTGAAAAAACCACTGGACTTGGCAGGAGGCTAATTGCTTTCAGACACTCTTTTTACTGATGCTACACTATTCTAATAAGTGTATTTGCAGAGGAAAGCTAAAATTTTTCAGATGCTGTCAAGCATCCAAGGTACATTTTATTTTTAATTATGACAATTGCTGCTGGTTTTGTGTCTTGTTAGGCAGAAGTTTTTTTCTACAAAACCCGATATATGCAACTCTTCACATTTTTTCCTTTTTCTCTGTATCTCTCTCTGAGAAATCGGTGATTTATTCCAGCTTGGTGTCTGTGGGTGGCCAGCGCAGATATGTAATATGTTCACACCCTGAACTGTTTCTTGGCCCTCTGTGGTCAGAGCGGAGGGGAGAGCAATCTCAGTTTAACAACCTCATGTGAAACTTGATGTCAAAATCCAGTTATTAGAGGACAGCCTGTTTTGTTACCCCAAATTTGGACAGGCTCCCCAGGCTGGTCTCACCTGGCTGGCACACAGCTTCTCCCTGCCTGCTCTGCACTGCCCAAGGTATTTTTGATTTTGATTTGTAAAGTGTCTGGCCCAGGTTTCCTCCCCTGATGAAGGTTTCATCTCGTCAGATCTGCCCTGAGCCATGTGAGAATCCCAAAGGCACAGCTGTGGGTGGGTGGCTGGAATTCATGCCGAGAAAAGGGAGGCTCTGTGTAAGAATAACGGATGATCCATGTGCACATTCTGACTTCTCCCGGGTCACAATCTGGCAAAGCACCTTTTTTAATCCTCCCCAGTCCTTCTTGACGTGATAAGGTTTTGGGAAGGCAGAGAAGTGCCTAGGAGTGGCTAATGTGAGGAGAGTAGGGCGTGCTGATTACCAAGGGAGCTACAAGAGAAAAGGGGATTTAACTGAGCAGCAGCATTAGCACATTGCCATCCTAGGGCTGCTGCATCCATCCCTCAGGAGGCCATGGAGCAGGTGGCACTCAGGACCAGGAGGCAAAGGTGTGCCCCATCCCCGTGGGTTACACAGCTCGGGGGGCACCGATAGAAATGTGTGCACAAATATGGACAGAATATACACAGGCGCTTATGTTTAGAAAGACCTGCTGTGCTTGCCTAAAAAAATCACAGCCTACACAGTGTTGATAACTCCTGTAGTCTGAGCTGTTAAATGCAGTGTTTCCCTTAAACATGAGGCTGCTTCAGCAGAGCCACCCCAGAGCAGATCCTCGCAGGGACAGCAGCAGGGCTGCTCCTTTCCGAGGGGAAAACCTGCAAGGGAATACAGCCCCAGCTCATCCCTCATTTGGGGACAGGAGCAGTTGGATTCTCGGGGCTGGGTGGACACCCTGAGGGCTGCAGCAGTACCAAACTCTGTTTGGCTTCTCTCCTGTATCTTGTTATTTTTTTTAAATAAGGAGAAAGCCTGGCACAACCTCTGCCATCTGCCTCTAGCTTGTGCTTCCCCTCGTTTAGTGCGTGCCAAGTGTGATGCATTCGAAGAATGAGATTTCCTGGAAAGTCTTTGTTCATTTTGATATTTAGACAAGTTCACTCCTCGTGTTTTCCTTGTGAAGGAGGGTTACTGACACCTTGTATTCTGTTCTCTAGGTTAATTGGGAGAGAACAGCATATTTCAATCCCAAGTTTCCTCTTGGGGATGAGCTCCACTCTAGAGAAATGCAGGAGCAGTTGGGTGCTGAGGGGAGGGAGGCTGGGAAAGCCCTGTCCTTGGAGAAAATGTGTCCTGGGAAGAAGATGGGACTTTGCAGAGACTTTTTTTCTGTAAAGACCTGTCCTGTTCCATCTCATTATTGCTCTCAGTACCTGACAGCCGGGGCAGTGACTGGAAAGAATTGCACTCCACACAATCAGCTCTCCCTAGACGAGCTATTCTTGCTGCAGAGGGAACAGAGAATGGCAGGAACAGCATATGTGACATTTGTTTTTCCCCAGCTTTGGTGCTGATGGCAGCACTGGAGTCTGGAGAGTAAACTGAGCTCAATTGGCACTCTCTGCTCAGGTGCTGCTGACAGAGGGAAAAGCAGAGCTGTGGCTAATGAGGCAGACAGTGTTGGCCACTCAGGATCAGGAGGAGCCTCCTCTGGGGTCTGCTGCTCCAGTGGATTTCCACTGGGTTCTCCCACGTGTTGGATATGAGTAAAAATTATAATACAGGGTTTTCTGTGTGCATTTTATTACTTCTTTAAATTATTTTTAATTCCCCTTCATCCTTGCCGCATCTTTTGAGAAGAGTTGTCCTACAGATCCATTTGCAAGTTTCTGTAGTGCAATATCCAATACAGAGTTTGAAACTCCTCAGAATCATGTAATACTTTTCTATGAAACCAGTTTTACTGGGAATATCTGACGATTTTTGTTTCCCAAGTCGTGGTCTCCTGTTGTGTGTTACCTCATTCTCTCTGGTCCCAATTTAATCAGGGGCTAGCAGGTTCACTTTTTTGATTGCATGTTAGTTCTGAAAGTATTCCATGGTGACAAAACATAGCCCAAGCTATTTAACAAGATCCTGTTAGGATGAATGCAGTAAGAAAATTATTCTTATTTCCTGGTCTGAAAGTAAGAAAATACCTTGCATTTTGTGCTAACCACCTTGCTTTGCCTGTTTCTTTTACAGATCTATTTTGTCATACTGTTCACTGTATGTGCCAGAGCTTTTAAATTCTTTGCATGGAGTTTGTGTGACGTGCAGTGGATAAATGGCCTTTAGATTTTGCTGTGCAGTCTAAATGTATTTGACTCTTACATTGAATACTTGGGTGTGTGGCTGTCTCCTCCAGGTGCACTCAATGTCTGCTTCTGCTGTCTGGAGGAGGATGCTCTAGAACAAATTCTCATATAAATGTGCAGAAAAGGTTTTATCCCTCCCCACAAGGCACCTACTCCCCCAGCCAGAGGCCTCGCTGAGCATTGCTTCCTAACTCTGCTTTCCTGTTTATTTTCTGTTTTGCTTTTTCACTCTCCTCTTCTGAGCAGCCCCCGGCTTTTTCTCAGGTGCTCTGAGAACTGCTGTTTGCAATGGGTTAAGAGCAGCCCCACTTTAGTCCTTGTGCTACAACCACAAGAATAATGTCCCTCTTCCCTCCCACCTGTCCCCCTCTCCCACCAGTGCCTGATTTTCCTGCTGGGCAGAAAAATCTCTGAAAAGATTTGTGAAGGTCCTGTGAATGAATTATTTGGTGTTTCCTTGAGTCCTATTCTCTGAGATAGCCCATATTATTTACCCTGCTGCCCCCCAGGGTTTCAGGGCTGCAGTGAGGGCTGGAGGCTACAGCTGGAATGAACTCCTCATTTTGATGCATTGCTGTTTGTGACCCAAAAATCAGCACTGGGGACACTTCTGCTGTGCCATAGCGGACGTGAGGCACTGTGTTTGAGGTTCCCATCTGTTGGGTCTGTTGGTCATTTTTGGGGGGAAAAAGTGCTAAATTGTTCTTTTTATATTTTTTATATTATATATATATAAAATATATATTAAAAATATATAAATATATATTTTATATCTAATATTATATTTTTTGCATTTTATTTACCCAAATGTCTTTTTGCATTATCCCAGTTAAAGCCATGTATATCAGCACTGCATTTAACAATCAGCCTAGCCATTCATCAGAATAGTACTGCCTTTGCACAAGAGCCTTTATTCCTGAAGAAACCCATGCTGTGCAATACAGAGACTCTCCTGCTGACAGTCACACTGTGGATCTGAGCAGGGATTTCAGCTGACATTAGAGGAAAACCCAGAACGCATGTAAAGTGAAGCTGCTTGAGAAAGGTGTGCAGTAAACCTTTAAAAGCAGTCTGAGCTGCTGCTTTTGTGGCTCTGTCCCCTCGGGGTGACACAGCTGTGGCTGTGCAGGGCTCTTGCTCCTGCCGGGCTTCTGCTGCCACCTTGTGACATCCTGCCACTGAAAATGGGATTTATCCCTATTTATTTAGCCCATCTTCCTGCTCAGGTCTCGCGTTTTGGCAATCAAAGCTGCTAATGGCAATGGCTCTGTGAATTGTATATTATTTTTGGAGTTTCAGAGGTGCCTTTGCCTGCAGGGGTGGCAGCTGGAGCTCCTCCAGTGAGCTCCTTGGGCAAATTCTGCACTCAGGTGAACTGAGCTTGCGCTTGTAAGGGCTCAAGACACAAACCCTGCGTGTCCTTTGATGGGATTGCTGTGGGACTGAGTGTTCCGGGATAGCCTGGGGTGCCAAATGCTATCCCATTGAAAGAAATGGCTGTCATGGCCTCGTTTTAAAGGCAGGAATGCCACAGCAGCCACTGGTAAAGCAAATTGGAGATGGAGAGCCCCTGCCGGAACCAGCCAGGGCGATTGTTAATCATTTCACTTCCCTGAAGCTGCTTCCATATATTTTATTATTAAGTGAAACTGTAGAGCCTGAGGTGAGAAGTGGAACAATGCAATGGGAATGGGACTTGAGGAAATTTCATGAAAATATTTCTTGGCCCAGAATATAAATTAGATGCACCCCCCCAATCCCCCCTGCATTGTGAAATGTTTTTAAACTTTATTCAGGGGATGGAATTTTTTGTTTTCAAAGTATTGAGAGATTTGACAGAAGTCGTATGGGACCTTCATGATTCTTCCTCCCTGGAAACATCACAATATTTCCCTATTTACACCACAGAAAACAATGATGAAATGTGAGATGCCAGATTGTACAATAACAGCTAGTGGATCCTGACTCAGCAGTGACCCTGCTGGAACAGCAGCAGGGCTTGCTCTGATGGCTTTTGGAGCCCAAAGTTAAATTGTCAGTGTCCTCCAAAAACCTGCAAAGGGAGGCTGTGTGGCTGAGCTCCAAACCTGCCTCATCTGACGGCTCAGCTCAGAAAAACTTCATTAATTTTGCTGTTTTTCTCAGTGGATACATACGTGCTCTTATGGGAGAGAAGATGGCACAGATTTTTGTGCGTGTTAGTCTTCCAAGAGATACACTTCTTCCTTTTTCTCCTTTGTGTGTTGTTCATTTATTCTCTTCTCACACACGAGGCACTGAAGAAATGTGTAGGATGCAAACATTGATGCAGAAAATATCTCCACTTTTAGGAATCTGTAGCATAATAGGCTCCTATCTATAAAACCTTTGTGTGTGTCTGTGAAATTTCTGTTGGAATGGATCTCTTTCAGACTGAATTTTTGACATTTAAAATGACATTTTAGGCTGGCCTTGCACAGGCAGCCTCTTTATTAACTTTAAACTTACAGCTCTTGTTTCTCTCTTTTCTAGATAGAGGAGCGAACAGAATTTTTGAACAAATCTGCTCAGAAGAGGTAAAGCAAAGAAAGAAAAAGTTCAGCTCAAACAACAGTGTTTAATTGGATGGAATAATAATTATTTCCTTTTTTTCCCTGCTCCCTGCAGTGGCATGAAGCCCACCCAGACAACAGCAGTGGTCTCAAAGATTGACAGCAGGCTTGAGCAATACACCAGTGCAATCGAGGTAAGCTAATCCCAGAAAATGGATCCCATCCTGGTGGCTTTGGGGCCTTTAATCAGCCTTTGCTTTGCTGCTCAAGAATTGCAGGGATTTTTTGATCACAAACTCTAATGTGACTTCAAGAACGAAATGCTTGAGGCCCACCTGTAACCAACATCTAGAGACAGAGCTAAACAAAACCTCAGATTTGTCTTCCCTTTATGCTGCAGTTCAGAGTTTCGTAAGCTGGCAGCAGCTCTGGGGGTTCAGTCTGCATCCTGAGTGGCAGCCACATCTCCTCCTGGCTGAGCAGAGAGCACTGAGCTGATGCTCAGTGAAATTCCTTGGCAGAGACACACTCTGCAGAGAGCTGGGCAGTTCAGTGACAAAGGGAAAATAAAATTACATTAAAATGCAGAATTTGGCCCCAGGTGATTTTGACAACCGGTGGTTAATAATGTGCCTAAGAGCCAGAACTGAGGGCTTTTTCTTTTCACAGGAGTTTGATAGCACTGTATGCAGCTGCCATCCAGCTTGAAATATTTCCTTTGCCGAGTTTTTGATTCGTCCACAAGTTGCCAAATCTGACTTGCTTTGCAACCAGAGAGGCAAAGCATCACTCTTACAGGCTCTTATCGTAATCCAATCTATGATATGTAAAATGTGCAGGAATTTTGAAGAGAAGAAAGAGGAGGAATTTGGTCTGGTGTTTTTAGTAACTATGCAAAAGACACATTCCAAAAAACCACCCAGCCTTTCCCCCTTCTGTGCAGAAGGGTTTCCTCAGCTGTGTCCCACAGGAGCCAGGCTTCCAGGGGTCAGGTGCTGAGATCTGAAAGCCTTTAACAGTTGTGTGCAGAGCTGAGCTTTGCCATGGGCTTTGGAAAGGTCCTGAACACAAAAATGAACGAGTGCCGTTCTCATAGCTCGTTGTGCCGAGGGTGCAAGGGCAAATGGGAAAGGGAAAGAGTCCCTGGGGCACTCCTGGAGCTGGGTGGGTGCTGCTCCTCACCTGTGTGTGAGCAGGGCTGGAGCCACAGCAGATGCTGCATTCCCCAGTGTTGCAGAGGTGTCGTAGATAGATCGAGACAGACAGAACACCGACGGGAGTGGCGAGAGGCAGTTTATTAAAAATTCTTTTCTTATATAGGCATTAAGGGTCTAGCAGTGACTGGTCTGCAGCCATCCACCCCTAGGGGGATTGGCTGAACCTTTGCAGCACCCAGCACCAAAACAAAGATTAGAAAGAGCGAGAAGAATTCAGCTTATCTTTATTCCCCATGCGATTCATGAGAAAGAAGAGAGAGACCTTAGAACAGTGCATCCACACCCCAGAGTGGAGCCTCCTGCAAATCCTGCCCTCGGTGCCCAGCACCAACTGCTGTGCCCTTTCTCCCCAGGGCACAAAGGCTTCACGGCCCAAAGCCTCTGACCTGCACGTGCCGGCCGAGGGCGTCCGCAACATCAAGAGCATGTGGGAGAAAGGGAATGTTTTCTCATCTCCCTCCGGGACAGGAACACCCAACAAGGTATGTGTTTAATTGTTTAATTTAACGTGGTGATCGTAAGGAGTGGTGCTCTGGAGCTGACCCTGCCCTTTGTGTCCTGTGGGTCTGGCCCTGCTGCCATCACCAGTGGGGAATATCCCAAAGGGTCCTGAACACCTCAGAAATCCACAAGATCGTGTGGCTGCGATATTGAGGCTAATGGAAGAATTTCGTGACCTACTGAGCTAAGTTATGAGACATTCCAGAGCCACATTAGATATCTTAGACAAATACAACTGCGTAGCTCAAGCGGAGTACAAAGAAATTCTTCGTGTTGGGAAGAATTCTTTTGGGGGGCAGGGGAGGATTGAACAGGCAAGATAGTGATGATATTTTGTAGAGAATGCCTAGAAGTATTTGTGAGACCTTGAGCTTTTCTCTGTAAATCCTTAAGGCAACATTTTCTTTTTATAAATTGATAAGTGTTGATGAGCATTCATGACAGGCAAAAAAAATGAGGCATGGATTGAAGTGGGTTATTACAGATAGTCATTAAATTTTAGTAATCTGTTGTAACCTTTTAAAGATTTAATTATTTAAGTTTGAGGTCACTTAACTCCTCTACTGTGTGCTTTTTTTGAAAAAAAATATAGTTTAACAAGAGAAAAAAAAGTAGATTTGGGCTGATGTCTCTTCTATTAGGCTAAAGATTTTTGGAGTTTGGGCTTGTGATAGAAACAGCACGTTTATGTCGAATGTTTATTGCTGGGTTAGCAGTAAAGTGGAAATATTTTTGTGAGCCCACGTTCCTCGTGAATGGATGCTAGAGGGCAGCAGCAGTGTGCAATTCATGGGGACAGCACCTGCAGGGCGCTCAGGGTGGCTGTGAACCAGCCCTGGGCTCAGCGAGGACCTCTGCCTCGGGCTTGGCTTGGCTTTTAAATCTAAACCCCAAAAACAGAGCGAAAGCCATTCCGAAAGGCTTCCACTGAGATGTTATCATCCTGCAGGAAACCGCTGGGCTGAAGGTCGGCGTCTCCAGTCGGATCAACGAGTGGTTGACCAAGACCCCGGAGAGCAACAAATCCCCAGCTCCAAAACCCTCTGTGAGTGACCTTGGGACAGCCATCCCTCCTGGCTGGGCTCTCTCCGGTGGCGCATCCTCGGGTGGCTCTTGGTGGCCTTCGGAGGAGCTCTGCTCAGCTCTCGGCAGCTCCCAGGGGCTCTGGCTGTGCCAGGAGCAGTCGGAAAAGGGGAGAGGAACCAGGGCAGGTCCCACCTGAAGCTCTCAGGTGCTCTGAAAGGACAGTGCTCAGCCCAGCACTGCTCCGACAGAGAAGGACTTCATCCCCTGTGAAAGGCTTACCATGAATTTGGGAATTACCAGCCACAGGCTCTGGATTGGTAACTTACAGACACGTGGGGTTTGGCCCTTGCCCTGTAAAAATCTTCCTAGTCTGTTTTAAAGGACAGCTGAAATAATTTAATTCTTCACGAGCCTAAATGCAATTTTTAATGAAGGCCCTTTAGCCTTCAGCAAGAATCAGAGCAGAAAATATGAGGTGATAAGCTGGGGGTGTGGGAAGGAGCAGGAAAGGTAACTGTGGGATGGGGAGGGGCAGGGATGAGGAACTGGAACTGTAAATATCCATATTGGAGAATTGCTTGTGGTGTTAATGACTCAGCTTTAGGATTTTGGTGTCCTTGTGCAGTGTTTTCTGCCACTCCACCTGCCCTTTATAAAAGATGCATCCTGAAAAACACTTTCTCAGTTCACACTCCTATTTGCCCTAAAGAGGAGTTTGCAATTTGCAGCATTGTCTACTGTAGAATCTGCCTCCAGATTTTTCTCTCTTTCTTTTAAATTGCATCTTTACGATAATGTAAAACTAAGCTCTTGTTTTTCCCTCAGCCAACTGTTTCTATCCATGTCTTAATTTCCCTCTTTCTCAATAGATTGTTCTTTCTTCTTTCAATGTCTCTGCTTGAAGGAACGCGCCCTCCTCCTATTCTTCCTCTTTGGGGGTCAGTTTGCTAAGTTGGTCAGGTAAACCTGTTTATAATTGACTATGAAGGTTTATGTACATCTATAATGTGGGATTTTTGCTTTTTTCGGTCAGGATAGATCAAAGGGAAGTTTAGAATTTCTTATTTAGCAAATAACTTCTTACCCCCATCACATTCCATCAAAATAAGGAAGTGCTCAAAGTTCTTGTGGCCATCAAGATTCTCGTGGGTTTTGGAGCAGTACTGAAAATAAGGTAGAGGTAGCAAAGATCTCACTTTCATGTTGAACCTAAATCATAGATCCCAAATTATTTCAGGACTATGGAAAAGGTTTTGTCCAAGAAGCTGATTGACATTTTGATGGAGTTTTGATTGAAGTCTCCATAATAGTCTCATTTTCAGAGAATACTGCTACTCTTTAATGACTTCACCTCATCTGTTTTGTGTTTTTCCTGTCAGGCTAGTGATTGGTACATCCTAAGGTTGCAAAGGATGCAATGGAAATGAAAATGGATATGAAGGGCTACAGAGATAAATCCTGAAACCTCTATTTAAGAATGCAGAGTATGATCTGCTTTTCTCGTTTCAATAGCCCTACTCTATTTGTTCACAGTTTTTAAAAATAAAATATTTTTATCTAAAATGAGTGAGACAAGCTACATTTGAATTCATCCCTAGTAGAAATACTGTCCTTGAAAAAACTGTGTTTTTTTCCGCAAAAATTGGAATTGTCTTTTGTGAAGATCTGATTCTTTGACGAATGGAAATAAACCTGAACTGATGTTGGATTCTGTTCTCTGCCATTACAAACACAGGATCTGAGACCAGGAGATGTGTCTGGCAAACGTAACCTCTGGGAGAAGCAGTCCGTGGAGAAGCCAGCTGCTGCTTCTAAGGTAATATCCCTTCTGTGCAGTGCTCAGAGGATAATATTCTGTTACTAACCCACCTTTCAGCTGTAGAAGACAGCAGAATGAGGTGCAGAAAGCAGGGGATAACTTCTGTATTCCTGTTTGGCAGAGCTGTGTTATGTTCAGACATCTGTCCTCCGCATGGAGTTGATTTTTTTCCTGTTATAAATAACAATGCTCTCCTCAATGGAATTTTAATAGTGGCTTTTTGCTTTCTCAAACAGGTAGCAGCTACAGGGAAAAAATCAGAGACTAATGGTAAGTAATACCAAAATGCATACTTTGCACCTCTTTCTCTATTATAATATATATTATTATATATATAATATAATCATACATAGAATAGATGTATCTTTAATAATACACCTATATTATTTAATAATGCATAATCATGCAATGCATATATTTTGATACATATTACATTGTAGAAGCATTGCCACATTTTCACACAGGTGTATCTGTGTTTTAAAACTCTGCAGCTGCTCACAGTGATGCCAAAAAAGCCTCTTTTGCCTTTCGAAAGCTCCATTGCAATATCGTTAAAACACGAATGGTTGAGAAGCTGTTTTTGGTGGAGCTGTGCATTGGTGTCTTTGCAAGGCAAAAATAGTTAAAGTTATGATTTTGAAACCACTGGTTGGTGAAACACAACCTAGTTCTACAGAAACAAATCAGCAAAACAGCCCCCTGGATAAGTATTTTTATTTTTATTTTTATTTTAACCTAAAGCACTCCAAATAAAGCCAATTAAAGTAAAGATGTGGCTAAGAACCAGCGGGGAAGAATGGAAGGTCACTGAACAATTTAATGGCTTTGAGGATGCTGTGCCACATCCCTCTATTCTTTACTAAGAGTGAGGTGATTGAATGTAGAGAAACTTCTGGTTTTTTGCACTTTAATATGTGCACACGCTTTTTTTGGTGTTTCTGTGCAAAGCCAGAGGTGTGGTATGGCTGTGAACTTTTCCTGTTGATTCAGAGCCATACGAAACAGAATTGTTTTGTTCCTCTTCTCCTTTTTTAACCCAAGGTGTCGGGAGAGGTTTTCAGGTAGGCTCACCCAGGGAGGTGTTCCCAGCCCTGCCCCAGGAGCAGCCCCTGCAGAGGCTTTGGGCTCTGCTCAGCCTCTCCTAAGGGCTGAAATTCTGATTTTTGCCCTCTTGGAGAGCCCTCAGAGCACAGCACTTGGGCACAGCAGCACCAGCTCGTGTCCTGAGTTCTTACACGTCTGTCTAGAGCTGTGCCTTTTCTATTCTAGAGATGTGTTTGGGTTTTTCAAGCCATATTTAATCTGTCTCTTTCTCAGCAGGTTTGAGACAATTTGAGAAAGAACCGTAGAAGGCCACGAAAGATGCTGGACCAATCCATTTTGGGGGGGAAAAAAAGGAAAAAGTGCTAAATTGTTCTTTTTATATTTATGTTTATTTACCAAAATGTCTTTTTGCATTATCCCAGTTAAAACCATGTATATTAGCACTGTATTTAATAATCAGCCTAGCCATTCATCAGAATAGTACTGCCTTTGCACAAGAGCCTTTATTCCTGAAGAAACCCATGCTGTGCAATACAGAGACTCTCCTGCTGACAGTCACACTGTGGATCTGAGCAGGGATTTATTTCAGCTGGCATTAGAGGAAAACCCAAATCGCGTGTAAAGTGAAGTTGCTTGAGAAAGGTGTGCAGCAAACCTATAAAAACAATGGTTACTTTCGTAAGACAGAAGTTTTTTTTTCTTTCTGCACTTTAGACTAAGGCATGGAAGAAATATCTTTAGTTGACAATGTAATATTTTCTGTAAGTTGCCCATGTCATGAGAAATACTGCATCAATGACGTGTTTTAAATTTTTTTTTTGTTTTATACTTTTTTTAAGTATCAATTTTTCCATTCTAGTTTAAGTTAATGCCTAAAATTGGATGATTATGTTAGCTGACAGCGGTACTGATATTTTTGTTTTTAGTGACTAGTAATTGAATGCAATCTAGAACATATATACACACATAGCTTTACAAAGTTTAGCCTAAAGGCACTACTAATGGTAGAATGCTTTAATATGTGCTAGAGTATTATATTTAGCAATAAATATACATAATTAGCCAATATCACAGCTTAAAAAAAATAAAGAGAAAATCACACACTTTTCCATATCAAGATTTCATAATTGCCATTAGAGGTATGGTGAGATAAGTACTAAAAAAATTTAAATGTCAGTTGCCCAGTAATGGGCAATTAAAAAGAAAGTATAGTTTTTAAAAGAGGAAAAGGTAAGGGTATAGAGGGTCAAAAATAGGTCACTTGTATAAAACGTTGTAGTTTAATTTATATAAAACTACCATAATTAAAAAGAAAAAAATGTAAACAGAGTTGGAGCTTGTTTCAAATGACTGTACACTGAATCTTGCCATCCATCCGTGCCGTGCACCAGGTCCACCGACAATGAAGTCAATCTTGATAATGCTTCTTTTCCCCTCTCTCTCCCGAATGTCCTATTTACAGATGTTTCCGTTTGTACATAGCAAACACATGGCTGTAGACGTCGGCTTGGTTTGAGCTCTCCTGCCATGCAGTTGAGCATTTCCATCCTACAGTGTACGGGTGGCGTGAACTGAGCAGCCCCCAGCCCCGAGCACGGTGTGAACAGCTCTGGGAGCCCCAGACCTCCCTTCTCACCACTTCCATCTCTTCCAGCATCCGACTCCTTCACGAGGAACTGTGATGTTGTGTTTCCACCCAAAGCCGAGCTGCCCTGCTCGGCTGGAACATCTTGTTTACATTTGGGGATGGATTGGGTTATTGTAGGGGTGAACCTGTGCCTGACTTTGTCTGTGAGCTGTCGTGCCCTCTGCTTGGGGGTTTTGCAAACACTCCTGAGTCTTTCAAGTCCATCCGATAGCTGCAATAAAAACCATTTGTTCAAACGATGTATTCTGAAACTGCATCCACAATAAATGGAATATTTCCACCGGCAGCCCCCTGTTTGTTAATGAGCAGGAATGGAGCAGTTGGTGTAAGTGGGGCAGGAATTGTGCCAATTCCGTGTGAGGTAAGGTAAAGAACCCCTCAGGATGTCTGTCCTGATGCGCTGTCCTTCAGGCTGTAAAATTGGCAGCTTTAACAAACACTTTCCCAAGGTGTGGGGAGGGAATTAATGGTCCTTGTGCAATTTCTCAGTGCAGGACAGGAGCTGTGCAGCATCTCCAGGCAGTGAGCTCCGACCCACGCTGCAGCCTCTGCTCACTGCTGGGAACGAGCTCTGTGTCACAGCCCTGTGACCCTCCCCTGTCCCTCGGTGCCCTGGGATGGTGCCAGGGACTGACCCTGGGGCTGCAGGCTGTCCTGCCACCCTCCTGTGCCCTCCCTGTGCCTTCCCTGTGCTCCTGTGCCATCTCTGTGCCCTTGAGGTGATAAGTATTCCTTTCCTTGTGCTCCTGTGCCCTCGCTGTGCCCTCCCTGTGCCCCAGCAGCAGCACAGCCTGCAGTGCCCTGTGCCAGCAGAGCCGCAGGATGCTCCAGCTCCCTGGGGAGGCTGCAGCAGGCACAGCTTGCTGAACTCCTGGGGAAAAGCAGTCGGATGGTGCCTGAATTAACTGCAGGGAGCTGCCGTGCTGGGAATGTGCCTGTTGTGCCTTGCGGGTCCCACTGTGTCACCGCGAGTGTCACCGAGTGACACTTCCACTGCTGCTGGGGTAAGTTGCTTTTGCTCCTGCCTGTTGCTCTTTCCGAGGGTGTGGATTGGGCCGTGCACAACAGGGTTTTTGGGAAATACTGTGAAGTGGTGTGGCCATGCTTTGCTCTCACCTGGCACTGCCTGCTGGCAGAACTCACCAAGGGCAAATTCTGGTGCCTGACTGCGCAGCACTGTAAGGTCTCCTGGTATTGTGAAATGAATCTTTTTCAGACAATACCAAATTCTGGTTGGCTTTCCTGCAGCTGACCCCACCTTCTAGCCAGACTTTCTCTCCCCAGCATGCAGAATGCCACAAACCAGCTTGGCATTGGCCTGGCGATATTCACCTGAAAATATTTTAGAGCAATTAACTGTGAGCCTGCCTCAGGGTGTGCTTTGGTGTTTTTGGAGAGTTTTTCCATGCTTTCCTTAGACAAAGCCAGCCTGTGTCTGAGTGTGATGCTCTGGATGCTGCCAGCAGTTTTAGAAACCCAAGGTTGTGTTTGGCACTCCCAGGGTGGTCAGTCTGGTGCTGGAGGCTGCCCTTACGTTTGGCTGGGTGGATTTTACTGTGTTATCCCTGCCTGTGGTGCTGTCCTCAGCTCTCCCCATGCTCACCCAGGGGCTCAGGTTCTGGGGATTCAGAGCAAGGGCTGTGGGAGGCAAGAGGTGCAGTGCTGTTCTGTAGGTCCCAGCCAGGGCACACTCCTGTTTTGAAGCACAAGCCACAAAGTTATCTCTATGTGCTTTCCCTGGACAGGAATTATAGAAACTTATTTCTATCTGTATTAAAATCTGTAAAACTGCAGACTTTAGAAAAACGTGTCTAACTGCATGGAACAATTTAAGCACTACACCGATCAACTTTTGTTGTTAATAGAACTTTATTCATATAAAACTTTGAAGCATTAGAGATGCACTCTATAAAAATCACACCTATATGAAAAGCGAAGTCATTAGAGAATTCTGTGACAGTGACTCATGAGCCAGTAGGACTGACCACACTGGAAATAACATATAAAAAACCCCATGTAAGTAACTAGTTTTTTGTTAAACATGTCTCTAATTAAGGAACACCCGATAAAAAGGAAATTAGGAGACGTTGTCTGTTTACTACTAATCAAAACCAGATTTCTGCTAACCCTCTTTACAAAAACCCCAGCCCTATTGATGCATTCTTGCATCAGCTAGTGATCTCCTCCTAAAAAAGGAGGAAAAGTAACTGCTCATAATGATTATCAAGTTCAGAAAAGAAATCAAGGTCAAGCTGCAGAGTACATCTTCTAATCTGGAAGGCGTTAAATGCAGGTCTTGCAGAAACCACTTCCATTTAATACTCGGCTTTGAATGGGTAGTCCTTGTGATTGACAGCTCTGCAAAGAGAAAGATCTTGTTATTCACGGGCTGCAGAGAGCATCTTGAGCAGCATTTCCCTGCCGGAGTCTCCCTTCCCCACTGCCAATGCACTCGGGCTCTGCAGCTGTCATTAAATTGAACACAGGCTCGTGAGAAAGCCCAGGGAACGCCCAAAGGAATCTCCCTCCTGATGTTCCAGGACAGCCCTCAGTCCCTGGGCTCCAGGGTTTAAAGTATGAGCCTCCCCTGGTTTTGGTTGTGTGTATTGTAAAGACAGGGAGGATGAAAATACAGACAGAAATAAGGACTAATGGAGAGTAAGGATTATAAAGAACATACTGGACCACTGGAACTGCCCTCCAGTTCCTGTTAAAGCTGAGGATGACATCCATCTCCTTTTTGGACAGCTCAAAGTCAAACACCTAGCAGGGAAAGGGGAAAAAAAGCTCTTTTTAGTTAGGTTCATTAGGCTTAGTTAGCTACCAAATGTGCTTCATGCACTTATGACCTGAGGTAGGAGCACACTAAGTGTGGTTAAGCAATCCTCTTATTTCTCAGCCAAATAACAACCCTTGACGTGATTAAGTCCTCCTCTTTCTGGGGTGTTCAGAGCAATGTCTCCCATTTCTGAGCAGCTGAATGCCAACACCACTGCACTTTGTGGTGTAATGCACACAGAGAAGAGTGAAGGTTCTCAGGATGTCACAAATACTGAAGGTTCTCAGGATGTATCACAAACACTGGAGCTGGAGGTAGATCTTCTGCTGCAAGAGAGGACTGGCTACTGAATGCTAATCGTTGCCTCCCAATTAATCATCTAAGTTTTCTTGCCAGAGGTTCATGGGAGAAGTAACTCCAAACACTCTCAGCATGAGCTGAAACAACACCGAGGTATTGTATCAGGTGCCACACCTTGTGAGCAAACATCACCTGAGCTTCTCTGCCAGGGCAGCCTCAGCCTCACACGGACACAAACTGCAGCGGGGCTGGTGCCCACAGCCTGCTCCTGTGCCCTCACAGGGACTCCCTGAGCATGTCCCCCGGGGAAAATCCAACCCTGGGACTGCCAGTCCCAGGGCAGCAGAGCTCACACAGCCCTGGGGTCACCCATCGCTCTCCCAGCAGGAACAAAAGGCTTTTCCCCAATGGTTTGGTAGTGCTGAGCCCCAGGCTTCAAATCTCTGCACCTCTTTAGTGACTCAGGTGCTGCTTGGGAGCACAGAGGGGCTCTGGGTGTGGTGTGGGAGCCTGTCCTGCACAAAGCCAGGCAGCAGCAGTGCCAAGGAAACGTCACCTTCATGTTCTCCTGCACGCGGTGTGGTTTGTCCGACTTGGGAATGACAATGATGTCTCTTTGGATGAGAAACCGGATCAGGACCTAGGAGAGAACAAGGAGGAGCGTGAACACAACGATACCAAGAAATCTATTCAAATGCATTTAAAGCTCTTTATTTTTTAATCTACAAACCAATTTATTATTCTACAACCCTGTTCTTTCTTTGGAAGACTACCAGTTTGCAGAAAGGAGTTTGATATGCCAGGATTTGCTCATGTAGTTGCCCATCTATTGACAAAATTGAATTGTTTCTGGCCTATGTTTTTTCTACATTGTGGCTTTTCCAGGATTTTGTTATCTTTTTGTTTAGGGCAGTAGCAGGGGGAGAAAAATTATGATGCTCTGGTTTGTATTATATCAGTACTCAGACTCAATGAGCATAATGATACTGCAGATTATTTTGGGCTCACAGGTAAGTACCTCCCATAGGTTTACCTTTGTGAAATCCATAAAAGGAAAAACATACTCATAGAATTTCAAAATCCCCCCCAAATAACTGTTGCATACAATGTTTTTGTCCTGCTCTGCTTGTGTTCAAAGATGATTGTCTTTGATTGTGTGTGTACATGGTTTTGTTTGAAGGGCAGTTTCTGTACACCCCTGGCAAGAGCTCATTTGTGTGACTAGCAAACTAACAGAGAAAAAAAAAATATTATCTAATCAAGCAGCTTTCCCTAATTCTTCGTGATTCTCCCCAAGCAGATGGGGAGCAATGAAATAAATCTACAAATTACAGGACTCGTCTGAAGACTAACTTAGCTGGAGAAAGGAATCAAGGTTTAGGAAGGTGAACACCCGAGGTAAGCATGTACCATCGCTGATCAGTCCACCCCAAAATGTGGCACTCAGGACCTCCTTGAAAACAGCTGATAGATTTTATGGATGCTGTTAGGAACTTGGGCAGAATGAAGAGTCAAGCTCAACCCTGTTATCTCCAGAGAAAGCAGCGCCTGTAGGACTGGCCATGAGACATCTGAGGAGGAGGAATAGTTTGCCCTGACAATCTCACTTACCTGGGCAGGGCTTTTATGATGTCTGTCTGCAATGTCTTTAATCTTGGGATCCTCCAGCAGCATAGGCTCCCCTGGCTTAGCCCTGTTAAAAAATAGAGATATTGATGGTTGCAAGGTAATAGCATTGTGTGACATAATCTGCATCAAAGCAACAGCACTCTTCTCCTTTTACCTGTATTATTGACCAAATTTTCTAATAATAATCATTTTCACAGTTCAAGCTTCCCTGTTTTGTGTACAGAAAAGCTGCAGTTCTCTCTTACCATGGGCGGTTGGGAGAGCCCAGGGGACTGTAGGCAGTCACAGCCAACCCTTTGGATTTACAGTACTTGACCAACTTCTCCTGGGTCAGGTATGGATGGCATTCCACCTGCAGGCACACACAGATGGTTGATAAAAAGGCAGACTTCGCTGGGCTGCAGAGCATTACATCTAGAGGGTCCTTTTGGTACCTTCTAACCGTGCTATGATTCTAGACTCCAAGGTTAGATGAGAAAGGCGAATTAAAATCTCACCTGGTTCATTACAGGCTTGTGCTTCAGTCCTGGCTTGTTCAAGATTCTCTCGATCTGCTCATGGTTAAAGTTGGAGACTCCAATGGCTTTTACCAGTCCACAGTCCACCAGCTCTTCCATGGCCTAAAGAGTAAGGACAATCAAGGTGTGGGAACGAGGTGGTGGTATTACTATTGGTGGTGGTATTATTATGATGTTAAACGACATTATTTTATTTCTCCCAAGCTTGTGATGAACAAACAACTCACGTTAGATTAGATTCAATAACAGTATCTCAGTTAACAAAAAAAAAAAAATAGAATTTCCTAACTGTATGAAACACCCAGTAAATTAACAGCCACACCTGGATTAATCTTTGGCTTGGTTCTGCCATTGTGCATATTCAAATATTTTAGCAACAGCACCTGCAGTGCTGACAAATTCGTCCTCCTTATCCTTCTTGCTGCCCAAAACAAGAGACACAAGCAGCTCTCTGGCTGAAATACAAATTTGTGTGGCTGTCCTCCATACCCAAACACATCCCTCAATTTCATTTTGCATACAGATCTCTGCTCCATCTTTAGCACTGTTGCCTGCTTTAAAGAGCAAATATTGACTTACCTCCCACGTGTCCAGAAAATCGGTGTCACTGGGAATGCTGTGGCCCTTGTCATCCAGGGGATGCAGCTCCTCACCAGCCTGGTAATTCAAGGCAGAAAATACACACTCTTGAGTGCTGAATTTCCTACAGTGAAATTCCTGTCACTTTGGGCTATGTTTGCAGGCAGCAAGTTAGAAGTTTGTTTAAACAACTTGCATAACTAAAAATGATGCATGTTCATCAGCATTCTCTTTTGGAGGAGGGCCATATTTCTCAAAATCAGTCTCTGCATGCAAAGAGTGTGGGGATTAGCAATAATTATGCAACTGTGGCAGATCTGGAGACAAGGGAGCAGACACCCCACCACACCTTTATTCTAGTTTTTTGTTTATTTTAGACAGATGCAGACTGGGGTATGAAGCACATTCTTTCTGTGCTGTGCTTCATTTTTCACTGTTGGTTACTTCAGCCCAAGTCAGCATCTCTGAAAGGAGAGATGTCCTGGGCTGGGTACCAGGGGCCCACAATATCCCATTCCAACAGGCATGAAACCCAGACCCATGTGCTAAAACACACCCAAGGGGCATGAAACTCAGACTCACCTGCTAAAACACACCTGAGAGGCATGAAAAGCCAGACCCATGTGCTAAAACACACCCAAGGGGCATGAAACACAGACCCACATGCTAGACACAGCCCTGCTCAGTGACCAATGCTCGGTTTTTCGGGGGGAGCCCAAGGAAGTAAGGCGTGCCCAGCTGGGTAATGTCACAGGACGGATGAGAGAATGCCCCGCACCCCTGGGCAGGTGAGGAGGAAAGGCGTGGGGAGCAGGGCTACCTTGAATCCCATGGGGAAGTGCATCAGGTAGAGGTCCAGGTAGTCGAGCTGCAGCGCCGCCAGGCTCTTCTTGCACGCCACCTTCACCAGGGGCTTCTCGTGGAATGTGTTCCACAGCTGTGGGGACAGACCAAGCCCCACTGTGACCTTCCTGCTCCCCCAGGGCACAGAGGGGACAGGAGCTCCTGGCTTGGTGGTCTGGGAGCACAGCTCCCTCCCTGTTTAGGTCAGTTCATGCTTTACATCCTCACGGATGTAAACATTACACTGTTACGGCAGGACAAACACACCCCAAAGCTGCAGTTGTGAAGGTGGAGTCAGGATTCCCACTCATGAAAAGTGATTCTCAGATATAATTGTACCGCTCTGGTAAGTGTATCTGACACAGAAAAGCTGTCAGTATCACCATTATTTTTTTCAGCAAAAGTTTTGAGTATTGAGCAGCTCATAGCTGCCTTCCTTCCATCCCTTTTAACTATCCACAGTGAGAACAGTTGTCAATTTTATTTCATTTTTGAAATCAAAATTCAAGTTGTTGAAATAGAAGATCTTGCACGTATTATTAAATTATGTTCTTTAACAAAAACAAAGCTTAATGGGAAAAAGCTTAGTTATACTCAAAGTTTGCTGGTATTGCTGGAAAACCCCAAGTCATAAATTTATTAGTTGAACTGTTCTTTTTGGTAAGAAACACTGCTGAGACAAGTGGATGAGATAAAGGAATGAAGGAAATGCATATAAAATACTTCAGATTTAAGTCCCATACTTTGATTTCTGTTCCCTGTTAGGATTTTGATTTGTACATGACAGTTTTCAAATGTCTTGCTTAGCACTGATCAATCCAGACAACTGTCTTGTTTTGGTTTTTTTTCCTTATCTTTCTTGGGCGTGTCCAGTTGAACATTCAGTCTAATTTACTGAATCGATGCGAGGAAATTATTCAATCAGTAATAGCTGTGCTATCTTTCCTAAATTGTCAGTGATTCCTGACAAAGCTGAGTCCAAATTGCAAATGCAGGACGGAACTTTTAACACACAACAAGAAAACCATGAAGTGAATGGCAGGGAAGGGAACAGATCCCTATGTTACTTTACAGGTAGAACAAGGGGTTTTGTGTAAAAAAAAGATAAATGCCTTAATAATCTTACGTCCCTGTACCTTAGTAACAATGAAGAGGTCTTCCCTTTTCACAGCTCCCTCCTTGATCTTCTGCTGCACCGCGTTCCCTATTTCGTGCTCGTTCTGGTAGAAATAGGCGCAGTCGAAGTGGCGGTAGCCAGCATCGATCGCCACCTTCACCACCTCTTCCACCTTCCCTGGGGGAGCCTGAGAGCAAACACAAACCAACAGGAGCTCTTCCGTGTCCTCCTGCTGGGACAGCTCTAACACCTGTCCCTTCCAGCCGCCCCTGGTGGGAGCATCTTTCCTGTCCCCACCGCCCGCACCGAACTGAGATCGGAGTTTCCAGCAAACAGCGTTTTTTGCAGGGAATGGGCACTAGAGCGGACAGGAGTTTGTTTTAGCTCAGTCAGCAGCACAAGATGCGCTGTCATTTCCCCTCTTTCCGCCCGGTGCTGCCCACGGATTTCGCCACTTCGCCATCCCCCGAGGTGGCTCCGTGCCGACCCCAGCCCGGGGCTGCCAGCCGCTCCTGCTCGCTCTTTATTGTCGCTTTCTTTCCCCTCCCCTCTATTCTATGCCTCGCTTCCCCTTCTTCAACCCCTCGTTATTTTTTCCCCCGGTTTTTCTCCGTCGCCGCTCGCCCCCCCGCGCCGCCCGGTTACACAAGCGGCCGCCATGGGGAGGGGAGGCGGGCCCGGGCCCGAGCAGGGACCGAGCAGGGCCCGAGCAGGGACCGAGCAGGGCCCGAGCAGGGACCGAGCAGGGCCCGAGCAGGGACCGAGCAGGGCCCGAGCAGGGACCGAGCAGGGCCCGAGCAGGGACCGAGCAGGGCCCGAGCAGGGACCGAGCAGGGCCCGAGCAGGGACCGAGCCCGAGCCATAGCCCCAGCAGGGCACGGAGCCCGCTGCAGCCCTGCCGCTTCCGTCTCTATTTGGCTTTTTTCCTTCATTTCGCATCGGCATCTCCCGCCCGGTACCTGCCAGGTGCCCAGCCCCAGCGCCGGGATCTTCATCTTGTTGCTGAGCTCCACGCAGGGGATGGCCATGGTCCCGGTGTCTGCGTGTCGGTCTGTCGGTCCGTGCGGCGCTCGGGGCCGCTATAAGGAGCGGATCGGATCGGAGCCGCCCGGCCCCGCCTGCCGCTCCCGCCCCGTCCGCGGCACAGCCCCGGCAGCAGCAGCCTGCCGCTGTTTATCTGTCCCGAGAAATGGCAATCCTGGGCTGTGGCAGCCCTGCGCTGGTTTATCTGTCCCGGGAAATGGCAATCCCGGGGCACATGTCCCTGCCGCTTGGCACTTTGCCGTGGCGGAGGTGCCATCCCTGGAAAGGCGTGTGGATGTGGCACTTGGGGACACGGCTTGGTGGCAGACGCGGTGCCAGCCGCACTCGGTGATCCCGAGAGTCTCTTCCAACCCTGATCATTCCATGGTCCCACAGGAGGGAGAGCCTGGCCTGCCAAGAGAATTTCTTCATGAGGCAATGGGTGTCCACTGGAGGGTTTTCTCGCTCTCAAGTGGTGCCAAATGGACTGAGTTTTTTATATTTTTCCTCAAAAATATTCGGCTCACCTGTTGTTCAGAAAGGAATCCATGAGAAGGGAATGCAGCCTCACCTTTAGCTCAGTTCGGTGTCCCCTGTCTTTGCAGAGGGGTGGGCTCCCTGCGGGGCCACGGCCTCATTCTGCATGAAGGAGCCTCTTCCCTTTAAAATGACCATTTCAGCCAGTGCTGGTAGGGGTCAGGGGCTGCAAAAGGGATTTGGGATCTCAGTTTGCTGACAGTAAAACCCCTGCTCTGTGTGCGGGGTGGAAAGGCTGATTTTCAGAGGCAGCAGGAGGCTCTGTGCAGTGCAGAGCCTGGGGGGACGGGGATCCTCGGCCGGCTGGAAGGAAAGGTGCTCCACACCACGAGCTTCTGTGAGTTCAGCTCTACCTCAGCATCTCGCACATCACAGAGCCCAGACTTGGTGTTTGGTTATCAGAGCGGCCATGCTTTGCCGCTTGGGTCTGTTTTCTTTTGCTTCTGTTGCTATAAACTCCTTGTTCATTGCTGATCCCTGACCACCCCTTCACATCTGTGGGAGCTCCCTTGTGCCATCCTGGGGCTTGTACAGTGCGAGTGAGAATTAAATATTTTATACTTAGACTTACAATGTTTGCCTATCAAATTATAGAGGCAACTGTGAATTTTTGAGCCACTAACCATGATGCTTGATGTGATTTTTAAAAATTTGTGTGCATTTGCATTATTTAAACTGCTTTTATGGGGCAGTGTTTTCAGTTGGTTGGCAAATGCAGGTTCTGGGTTATATTGAAATGAAATCTCTTCCTGCTGTCCTTGGCCTGGTTTCTGTGCCATTGGTTTTACCAAGGTTCATTGTCCTCTTTCTGCTGCCTTGGGTGGCATCACACATTGCAGAATGGAAAAAATACCAAATTGATATGAAGCAGGGAATCAAATTTTTCAAAGTGACTGATAACTCCAGTTTGGTCAAATGAGAGCAGCAAGAGGAGGTGTCCTCTATTGAAAACAAATAAAAAAACCCACATGCATCAAACAACTCCACGCCCCCCCAAAAAAAAAAAAAAACCAGAGAAAGCTGCTGTAAGAGATGTGATGAATTTGACAGAAAAGAGGGAAAGATCTACCAAAGAAAAGATTAAAAAGTCTGTTGAAATTCTATCAATTTAGTAATGGTACATTGTTTTTAAGGACAGAAGGGGCCACACTATTCTTCTTACACTGATGTCCAATTACATTGAAAAGGTTTTACACCAAGCCTATGCCATATCCATATTACTTAATTTTTTATTAAAGGAACTTGGGTACTACAGCAATAGGAGCTGACTAAAATGATGTGGAAAATAGACTAGAAAATGCTGAGATGGAGCTATTATCTTTAATTAAATCAAATCTTGGTCTGAAAGGTATAAACCCCACGTAATTGGCTTTTTTTTTACCCATTTGTTTAACAGAGCTATCAACAATTTTCCTCCCTGTAAATCTTTCTTCTAAGACATTAATGATTTTGGAGTGAACTTCCTGTGGGCCAGGGAGGAGCCTGGAGAGATTTTGGCAGCTCAGCCCTGGCATGGGCTGGCAGGGGAGAGCTGCAAGGACACAGTGATGTGTACAGACTTTTCAGTCCAAGCATTTTTGTTCTGATTTCTTTATCTGCATGGAGGAAGTTAATTCGTCATTTAAAGCCATATAAAACCTGACTTTATGAGGGTTTAAAAGGCTTTAATTCTTTTTTTAACCACTATTATTTGCTGGCTGCGGTATGGGTCATGACTGAGGCCCATCAGGCTCATTTTTTAACTGAGTCACGGTGATTTCGGTCCCTGCAGAGCCTGGCTACTCCCTGAGCTCCCTGCAGTGCCAGATTTCATGAATCAGGGTGCAGATACAGGCAGTGACTTGTCCCTAACCTGGTTAATCACGGCCATGGGTCGCTATCACTGGGCTGGAAGTTTACAAGTGTCTGATTTGGAGTTGTTCTCCTCGGGAGTGACTCCTCTAGAGGGTGATGGGGTTCCTTCTCCATCAGCTTTTGCTGAAATGCAAAAATGCACATCTGCTGTGTGGACAGTCCAGTGCTATTGGGAATGATTGGTCAGATAAAATCGTAGAGCCATTGAGGATGGAAAAGATCTCCAAGATCATCAAGTCCAACCTCCAGAGAGGAAAGTTTTTCATCAGAAAGCCCCAAGAGGAGCCAGCCTTGCTGTTTGTGCTCCCTGGGGAACCAATGTGCATTATTTTCCTGACTAGTGCTGAGGAGCCTGACACAAGTGTGTCCTGCAGAGCTCACAGAGCATTCCCCACGCACTGAGAGATGCAGAGGGATCTGATGTGAGCATTGCACTGCACTCAGGGGGTTTTGAACAGGTACTTTTGTACAGATAGACATTTCTGTGTCTGTGTGTGCATGCATGTGAATTGATTCCAATGCCCTCAGTAGGAATGGCGCTATCTACAATTAGGTCACTCTAGTAATTGTAATAAATCCTATTGAATCACTTTATAAATATTAAATTAGTCAATGATTAAGTGCTGCTCAGCCCTTTTGCACCCTCAGCCTTTTGCACCATTACCCTTTGCTCCTTCACTGTTTTGCATCCCTGGTCTCCATGTAAATTATTCCAGATCGATTCCAATCCGATTTTCCTTTGTGTTCTCCATCTGTGTAGTGAGTGATGGAGTAAATCTTGCCACTGAACTCTGTTAAGTTACATCTTTACAAATTTATGTTAAACCCTGCTTTCACTAATATGAAAATATTATCCTTGCAGGTCTTTTGATTGTGAAAATTAAGTTGGATTGTTTACACCCAGCCCATATTCTCTTCTAAGTTTTCTGAATTCTTCCTTAACCTGATAATCTACAAAGCCTGATAGCAGTGCTTTAAGAGAATGAATTTATTGCTGATCTTTAGTAAATTGGAAGGAAAGTGGAATTGTAAGCTTTGACAGTGATTTTTTAAGCAGCCTAACACACTCCTTAGCCACATCCATAACCATACACTCTGACTGCGTTCAGGAGAGCCTGAGTTCAGTCCTGTGAAGGCTTTTTCCTGTTCAGCAATTGTGCACTCTGATTGCTGCTTATTCCTTGCTCTTAGTGCCCTTCCGTTCCTCCTTTGAATTTTGGAGTTGTTCCATCGCTGCTTTTTGAGAAGGGCTGAGACAGCCCCTGGGATGCAGATGAGAGCCCTGCCAGCCTCGATCACCTGAGCTGAGCCACGCGAGGGAATTGGGGGCGGCTGCTCCTGGAGAGGAGCGCAGGGAAGCTGTGATGGCTGAGGAAATGTCCTGCTCTGGCCCCAGTCCATCTCATTGCTCCAAGTGTTGGCAGAGGCTCCTGCCAGCCCAGCCTCGCGTGCCTGGTTTGGGTATGAGCAGGCAGATATGCCAGGGTGGAGCCCCACAAACTCCCTGAGAAGATATCCACAGTTAGAAACTGGGGAGGGTTGGGGCTTGGATGGGGCAGGGGATGGCTCGTCGTTGTCATCGCTGCCACAAGAGAATCGAGAGTCTCTTATTTCAAGGCCTCGTTAAAATAGGTGCACTGGTGCCACGAGGGAGGCATAACGAATTTTGGGAGGGGTGGGTTCAAAGCAGAAGCCTGGCAGCTCTAAACATGTCCAAGTGACCCTGCAGCTGGGAATAAATGGATAAACTGTGTAAGAGCAGCCCAGGGATCCTCCGGCACAGACAGCGTTTAGCAGAGCCTCGGTGTGTTCATCTTGTGTTTTATCTTTATCTCTGTGCCTCTGTATCTTTATCTTGTGTTTTATCTTTATCAGAGCCTCAGTGTCTTTATCTTGTATTTATCTTTATCTCTGAGCCTCTGCCCAGGCGCAGCTTTGGGCTTCCCCAGGCAGCGAGGGCACGGAAATAAATGTTCTTTTTCTGGTTCAGCTCTGGGTTTGTGCTGCCTCACACGCAGAAATGGCGTAACCACACTTATGTAAGCAGAGCTGTTTGTTTTTAATACACTGCTACACACTACATTTTTCCCCCATTTATCTACAGACCTGTATCTTACAGCAGAGTTTTCAGTAGGGTTGGCGTACATGGGTACAAAGAAAGGGTTCTGTGGCTCTCTGCAGATCAGTTTCCAAATGGAATTTTACAACTTCCTTTGGCAAGAGAAGAGAGCCACGTGCTGGAGCCAGGTCAGGGCAGGTATAATGACAATTTTATTTTCTTTTATTCAGAAAATCAAATTATTGCCAAAGTTGGACTATAGGAACAGTCCTGTTACAAAGAACACACCTTCTCAATAGCTTTAGGAAAAACAGCCAACTTAACAATGTTTTAAGTGAAAAGAGAAAAAATGTAATTCCCCCCCCCCCTTCTTTTTACTGTTAGAAGTGTAAGAAAGCTGTTACAAAAGAGTGAAGATCTCAGTCCACACCTTTCCCTGGATTGTGGGCAGGGCATGCTGCATTTGTCCTTCAATTTTGGCATAATTTGTTCTTGATCTTAAAGCTATTTCTTAGCTGGAGATGTGTTCAAACCTTCCTAGTGTATTCATGTGACCCCACAGAATATTAGCATCGCCCAGATGTCAACTGTGGACTTTTAATAAGAAAATATTATCCTTCTAGGTCTTTTGATTGTGAAAATTAAATGGGATTGTTTGCACCTAGCCCATATTCTCTTCTAAGCTTTCTGAATTCTTCCTTAACCTGCTAATCTATAAAGCCTGATAACAGTGCTTTAAGAGAATGAATTTATTGCTGATCTTTAGTAAATTGGAAGGAAAGTGGAATTGTAACCGGTGGGGAAACCAGGGGCAGGTTTGGGAATGGCTTCTGTGTAGGAGGTGCGAGAAATGAGAGAGGCAGGAAAAACAGGGAATAAAATACTCCTAAATGTAAATGTGTTTTTCATCTGAGTCCCACCGGAGGCAACCAAGTACTTTAAAAATAAATAACCGAAAGCACAGTTGCTCTTAAAGCTCATCTTATTTTATCGCTGATCTTTTGCTGACATTGTTTTCTTATTGACATCAGTGGAGGTTTCAAAAACAATTGGAAGCAGCTGTGTGTTTCAAATGCAGGTTGAAGTCATCAGCAAAAGCAGTGTACAGTCTTTCCCTGGAATATACTGGGGACTAGTCCAATATGTCTTTTCATCCCAAATTTCAATCATCAGTTGCTGGTTTTGTTTATATTTGCTGTATCAGATAAGGGTGCACAGCGATATATAACTTTGGCTTTGCTAAATCCATCCAACTCACTTTCATCTTAAATGCAATGGTATTTATTTTTCTTTTTTTTTCCTCAGGCACTGTCAAGATTTTTCTTTTAACATTTTAGAGGATTACTGTCTTTTGAGGAAATAAAGTTCAAAGTCCATTGATTTAATTTTTTATATCCATTTATATTGATTTTTTGTTCTAGAGTATTAGGATAGATGATTTTTACACAGTGAACTTTCATTGCATGATTAAGTTTATATATATTAACTTTAAAAATTGACCCTCCCTTTTTTTTTTTTTTTCCCTAAGTGAGACTGGAAAAAGATGTTCTTTACCTGAAATCATTTTATCTGTACAAGAAATTTTATGATTGCTGCTGGTTTTTGAGTCCCACTGTGTATGGTCAAAAGTGGGCAGAGAAACACAAAGAATCTGACCTAGGACATGAAGAAAAAAGACTATTTAACTTAATATATAGTTTTATGTATTTATAGTTTTATATTTAAAGTTTCATTTAACTTAATATATACAAGGGCATCGTGTTTAGGTGAGGCTATTTGGGTGTAGGCTTTGGTTATTTGAAACTCCTTTCTTCCAATATTTCCAAGTAGTGAAGAAAAAGAAAAAAAGTCTAAAAAAGGCTCATGATCTCTGCAAGTGCCCTGGACCCAGGGCAGGGCAGTCCTCTGAGCCAGAGTCACAATAGAACGGGAAATAAAAATGTCACAGAAAGGGAAATAGAAATATCACAGAAAGGGAAATAGAAATATCATCCATGGCTTGGTTTGTCAAGGAGAACGTTCAGGAATGTCTGGAAGGAAGAAAACAGCCATTGCCACAGAAATGCAGGACCAAGAAATAAAACACCAAATGGATTTTAGCTGAGGATAGGTATATTTCTGGTTTCTTTCTATCTTCCTGGACCTGCAGAGGGTGCAAAATCTCCACAGAGCTGGGAAGAAGCAGAACTATTTCATTCTCCTTGTATATTTTGCTTCTCTGGTAACTTGTCGCAACACTTCACCCGCACCGAGTTCCTCCCTAGAAACTTCATTGTACCAAAAATGGGGATAAAAGCATTTATTACTGCAATTAGGGCTGTTGTCATTTAATTTACAGAAGTCTTTTATTCTTCAGTCTGAACCCAGCGCTCAGCTGTTCTCTCCAGCCTAGTGCAATTTGTTCCCTTGTCATCTTCTCTCTTTCCTTTCCCTAATAATTAATGTTTTCTGGTTCATCATCTCTGTTTTTCTGCTTTCTCTTGGGTTTTAATCTGGGTATTTCTCCTGGCTCAGTGTTTCTGTTGGAATTCTTGCTTCCAGCTCTAAGTGCTTTCTTTCACTTCACAGAAACAGTGGAGGTAAATGACAAATCTTTGGTTACACATTTTATTTTCACATGATTTCAGCAGCACCTAGAATAACAGAATAAAATATCAGAGATATTATTATTATTTATGTATTTATTATTTATTATTATTTCACTTCATTTTTTTTCCACTGGTTCAGCAGAGGTCTTCAACGTGAGAAGGTGTGACCCCAATGCTTAGGGGAAAGACTGCTTTTTAAGGGTAGGGGTTTTTGAGACAAAGCTTTTCTGCTCTTAAAGAAAGCCATTCTGTTCTGCAAATCACTCAATTTGAGCAGTATTATTGGGAAAAAAACCCCTCAAACTTAAAATACCTCTCAAGGGAGGGGCCAGAAAATTTTTAGTGTGTGGTGGTAAAACTCGTCTAACTTGTCTAACTTTCCATTTTTCATAACAAAGATTTTTTTTTTTCCCCTTCTGTTTGTTTATTTTGGTTCATTTGTGTTTGGTTTTGTTTTTTCATTTGGTTTTTTTTTTTAATTCATAGCTGTGAAAGGGCTGGGCCGCAATACGGATGTGCAGCAAATTCAGATTGATGGGATTTGCGTGATAAGCTTTGTGTAGCAATGATGGGCTCTTCAGTTTGGGACTCTGTGTTTGGACTTCTGGAGGGCTCTTTTCCAGCAAGTCCTGCTGCTCTGATTTTCTGATACTCGTGGAGGTTCGCGGAAGCTCGCAGGGAAGTCAGGCAGGAGCACACGAGATGGCGATTGAGAGAGCTTTATTTACAATTCTTTCTTTATATAAGCATTAATAATCTAGCGACTATTGGTCGGCAGTTTTCCACCCCCTGAAAGGGTAGGTTACAACCCTACAGCATCCAGTACCGAAACACAGAGATCAGAAAAGCACAGAAATGCAACTTATCTCTCTTCTCCATGAGAAAGAAGAGAAAGATTTCTAAAACAGTGCAACTACAGCGTCGCATTAGTTCTCTGGCTGTAACAAACACTTCTTTTGCTTCTATGTCACCTTTGGGTTGATGGAAAGAAAATCAGCCTGGAGGTGAAGAGGCAAAGCTGTGCCGGCACAGATCCTCATGTTCACCGTGGCTGATGTGATGCTGAGAGACCTTGGGACTCCTCCTGATCCTGCTGAAAAACAGCAGGAAAATGTCACCGTGCCTCTGAGACCTACCCAGGGCAAATTTTTTGGTCAGAAGTGCCAAAATCAGTCACTTAGATGGCCTAGTTTGTATTTGGAGGTTTTTAATCACTCTGAGGAAGCCTGAGCATACAGTTTTGTAAGATGAAAAGGACTAACTGTAAGTAAATTATTTAATTTAAAGATATCATTAGGGTAATATCACACTAGCTGTATTAACATCATAATGATAATCTTGTTATGTTCTTTGATTCCAAGAACTGCAAGACTCAGACCTGCGAAGACGAGCACAACATCTTTATAAAATTTGGTGGGCAAGGGAAGTGCTACTCTCTACCAATGAAAGATTAAGGGCTTGGGGCCTATGATGTCCCCATCTGCAGCTCTGTATAAAGCAGTCATATTTCTATTTTAATAATTTAATAATTTAATAATAACGATTTGATTAAATAATAATTTAATAATTTAATACTAATTTTTTTGCAAAATTATTATGTGCAACAGAATTATTATGTGCAATTATTTCAACTGGGTGGCAACTAATATTTTATTAAGCTCAGAGTGCTAAAATGGAAGCCACAGGGATTATCTTCACCCTTGGGTGATATTCTCTGTATGTAGGACAATTTATTGTTTCCAAATGTCATCATTACATCCTTTATTAGCAGCTGACGTTTTTAGAAATTTGGCTGCAGTGTTAGTTTTATTTTCCGTGTATCCTAGGGCATGAGAATTGACAGAGAGCTTTGCTAAGAGAACAAAAAACCTTAATTTTAGTTCTTTTTGCTGATGTCATTGCTTCTTTCATTTTTCTATTAAAAACTTACTTTGCTAAAGAAACTGATAGAGGCTCATATGAATTTGGCAATCTGACATCCGTCAAAAGTGGAATTAGTTGCAGGGATAAATAAGAATTTTAAAATAAGAACTAGATCTGTGAGGGATTGCTGGAGAAAGGCAGAGGGAAATAAAGGTCTTAATTTGCAATCCATTCCAAGCAAGTGCTGCCTCAGAGGGACTTCATTAAGCAACAAACCTCTTAGTGCAAGAAATTATTTATAAAAGCTGGAAGGTGTCTGGTACTTCACGTGGTGCTCCTGCAATGAATTTACCATTTGAAAGTGCAGGCCATGCTTCATGTGTGCTTGTGTTTGTGAAGGGAAGGGATTTTTTATGGATGGGGAAGGACAACTTTATGGTGAGGCAGCTGCTGCCACTGGAGCCCTGTGCTCTCAATGGCAGCTGGAGCTGTAGCAGTGTGGATTCTTAAACTTATTTTTTGTTTCTTCCTCTTCTTCCTTGCCTTTCCTTTTTTTTTTTTTTTTTTTTTTTTTTTTTTGGTGTAAATAGCTTTTATTGCTTGTGAAAAAAAATTATATCAAAAGCCCTAAGAACCTGAACTGCTTTCATCAGCCTCAGATTAGGTCCATCAGGTCACCCCCAGTTAAATCTGGGATGAGATTATGGCAGTGACCTGAGCAGAGGTGAGTGTGTCCCCAGCAGGGTCTGCGAATCCAACACACATAGAATTAAGATTTTTGGGAACATTTTATGCTGCTTCGGTGACAATCATTCAGGCATTTTCTTTTTGCAGTTCTTTGCAAATACAGATGAGAGCTTTTGTCAAATTCTCACTCAAGAAGGCATAGCTTAAATTGAAATATTATGATTCTTTCTGCAGGAAATAACTGAGTACAGAGGAGAACCAAATTCCTGATTTATTTTTGGAGACAGAGAGGGAGAGAGAGAAAGAAAGATTTTGCCTTTTCTAAATACAGACTGATTTCTGGCTATCTTTCTAAGTGAACTAATAACTCCTTATAAAGAGAAGCTGAAATCCTTGTAAGGTGTTTCTTGCACACAACGAGCCTATGAACTCTAATAATATCAGGCTATTAAAATCTCCACAAAATAAAAAAAAAGGACTTAAAGGGGTTTCTCATCAGAGCTACAGTAATATTTTTCAAAACTTTCATTTTTGTTAACTTTAGAACCCAGCTGTTCTCTGAAACACTGATTGAAAAACAGATCCGCAGGTATCCGAAGCTGAGAGACAGCAGCTCCTAAACCCCTGCAGAGCATTTGTTGTGAGGCTTATTGAGGCTAAATTTCAGTTTTCCCTGATGGAAACCCTGTGAAAATCAGGGCCAAAGTCTCACTGTGTGGAGCATGCATTGGAGCAGGCACAGAAATTTCCCTCCCTTTTTCCTGGAGCACCAAAATTGCTCAAACCAGCCCAGTCCTGTGACAATTCTGCTCCTTGAGGCTCTCTCTTGGCCTTACACTCCTTAGGGCACAAACCCTCATTGTTCCTGAGTTATTTCACTGTGCCTGTGTTGATATCCATAATCTGCCACTCCCTGGGGCAATTGGACCTTTCCCTAGGAAAATTTTGGAGGGAATGGACACACACACACACACAAATTTTTAAAACACCAACCAAAAAAAAAAAAAAAAAGCCAAACAAACAAAAAAACCCCAACAACAACAACAACAACAAAACAACAAAAAAACCCCCCAAAACCCCAAAAAAACCAAAACCCAAAAACCCCAAAAATAACCCCAAAAACCAAAAATCCCACAACAAAAAAGCCCCAAAAACCTAAAAAATCCCCCCCAAAACCAAAACCAAACAACAACAAAAAAACACCCAGAAAAACCAACAAAAAAAAATTAGGTGAGGCTTCAATTCCTTTTCCCTAAATGTAAAAGAATTTTAAGCTTCACTCTCTCAAGTCCTTGGAGCTTTGCTCTATGCTCTGTGCTCACCGGTCCATCTTGGCTTTGAATGAAAGCCGTGGCGTATTGGGTGTGGTGTTTTCATTAGTTTGAGGAATTACAGTGACTTTACAGAGCACAGCAAGTCCTTCTCTGAACCACGACCTGCGCAGTCACTCAGCCCTGCTCGCAGGCCAAGTGGAACTGATCCCGAGTGGGCACGAGGAAGCTCAGCTTGAGTTACCAAAGGACGCCACAGGAGCCTCTCTTTTCGAAAAAATCCAAAGAGAAACAAAACCAATTGAGCAATTGGTGCCAGGGAGGGAGGAAGAGCTGATAACTGAAAGTTGATGTGAAGACAGCTTGTGAACAAAGTAATTTTTTTTCTCTTTTTTTCCTTTTTTTTTTCCCCAGCAGCTATTTCAAAAAGGGAGTGGCCCAAAAGTGGGTAGGTGTCAGCTCAGTTGCCATGACCGGCTGAATAAAACATGCATTGAATTGTACCAACCATTCACTGACAGATTTGACAGAGAGGAATAAACTGGATTAGGGCAGGGAGAGGGAAAAATGCTTTGGCACTGGATTTCCTAAAGAAAAAAGGAACTTCAGAAAGGCTGGGTGGTAAGAGCCTAATGCAGAGCAGATGGGAGTTTTCACTGCAGTCAGAGTCAGGATAAATTCTCACATCCTTTATAGATGTTATCCTAACTAAATAGTTCACATAAAAACAACACAGGCTTTAATTTTCACTGGATTTTACACTGAATTAGCTTTCTAGAATGAACCATATTTTATCTCCTCCTGAAGATAAACGCTTTTAGTGCCTTTAACTCAGGCCATTTGGCATGTTTATTTCTCAGTCTCACACAGGTTTTTTCTCTCCCAGCAGAATCAGTGCTGCTGGTGGCACTCCTGCTTCCTTTGCAATTATCTTAAGATGAGCCAAACGTGGGAGAAATGCTCGTCGGGGATTTTTAGGCCAGGACTCTCTGGTTGCCAGTTAGCCTAAATGGCTCCAATCAGCCTCACCTCCTGTCTATTTAATCGGTGGCCCCTGGTGCATTCTGTTGGTCACACAGTGAGGTCAGCTGATACCATCTCGATCCTGAAAATTCAGATAAGTCCTTTGTTTTAGTATTTTTTTCCTTGATTTTTTCCCCCTCTAAGAGAGCTGTAACTTTCCTATACTCTGTGCTGAACTATTGTGTTAAAAAAAAAAACCGAAACACCTGCCCCAACACAAACATCCTGCCCTGTGTGCAATGGATTCTGTGGGTATTTGCTTTGGAAATCCCAAAATTAGAGGATAGACAAGGTTTCTGTGCTAATAAACTTTGGTAGTAGACGAGGCTGTTAATTGTTGCGTAGTTCAGGGCAGATAGAAGGCATGGGCAGCTTTTTTCTGTTTAGTGATGGTTTTCCCCCCACTCCTAAGGTCTGTAGCTAAATACATTGAGTTTTGTTCTGTACAATGTGTAGCAATAAGCTTATGAACACAAAGTTTTGCATGAAGAGAACATTTGATTTTAACAATTATAGTGATCAGCAGCAGCTGTAAAGATCTGATTTTTTTCCATCCAATGTGGGTTTTAAGAAGATGAGTGAGTTATAGTGTCAAACACGCAAATAATTTTTTCTATATTTTCAGGACCTGTGTTTACTGTGACTGTTTATTACACCATTTATATAATGCTGCCGTGACAGCTTCTGTTTCCAGCTTTTGGATTTTAGTGCTTTCCCTTCTCCTGCCAGTACTTTTTACCTATTGGGCTTTAAAGTGATACTAAAAAGCTGGAGAATCAAGAGATGCTTTTTGGATTTTGTGTCTCTATGCTGTTGCTGAGTACTCTGCAGTGTGTGTATTTTGCTCAGTTTTATGTTAGATGATGCAGGGTGGCAAAAGGGAGGATTGGCTTCCTCCGTCCGTGAGTCTGTGTGCTGTAATATTTACACTGATGTGAAATGGGACTGAGCCTTAAACAGAATCAGTCCTTCTGGTGAACAACTGCTCTGCTTAGTCCTTAACTGGATGTGGCTTGTAGCACTCAACTTCTAATTAATTAATTCTTTTACTAAAGGCGTCTAAAAGCCTCTGCGATAAAATTCAAAGTGCTGATCTCCACAAACCTGAACTGCCTACGTTTTTTATTGCAAATCCTTGTAGGAGAAAACGATTTCCTGTGTTAATGAAGGTCGATAGGAGGTAAAACTGTTGTCACAGTTCAGCAGGCACAGAAAATTGTTTGTTTGTCTGTTTTTCTTACTCTTTGTGCTTTCATTAAAGCAATGCTCTCACCGGAATATCTAAGTAGATGTAATACTTGCCAAAGGAATATTGCTGCCTTATTACAGTGCAAATCAACTCTGAGCACAAATTTGAACACAAATAAGATGTTTCTAAAAAACCCTAATGTAAGCTGAATTTTCTGGTGCTCCGTTTTGAGCAGAGCGTGTCAGAGTCATAAAGAAGGGACAGAATTTGATTCCTTTTCCTCTGGCCTGAAGCCAGAGCTGTTCCTGGTGCTGATGATGTCTTGGCAGCTTGGGCTGGGTACCAGAGAGGTTGGGAATGCCCTCGGAGGGGCTGGGCCATGAAGGATGGCTTGGGGAGAGGAGGAGGAGGAGGGAGAGTCTGCTGGGATGGCACAGCAGCTCAACTCTCAGAGGCACCGTGTGGTATAAAGCCTTTTATGAGCTGGCTGTGAATTTATGAGTTTCTGTGCCTTTTATGAACTTGCAGGAGTTGCAAGCAGCCGTTCAGATCCCCACGTTTCTCTGGCTGACAAGTAAATAATAGTTCATTTTATTAACTGGTACTTCTAATTTATCAAATTTCCCTTTTTGAAACAGATAGCTGGTAGCAGTACTAATAATTTACTTTGAAAAAATTCCGATTATTGGCTCAAAATTATTTTTGATATGCTCCTCCTAAAATGTCTTTACTGCTTACTGCAAGTCAGAGTCAGTCTCTTCTCCCAAGAATAAAGAAATAGGACAGGAGGAAATGGCCTTGAGTAGCACAGTGGAGGTTTAGGTGAAATACTAGGGAACATTTCTTCAGGGAAAGTTGTTGAGCACTAGAATGGACTGCCCAGGGAAGGTTTAGGTTTAGGTGAGATCTTAGGGAACATTTCTTTAGGGAAAGTTGTCGAGCACTAGAACAGACTGCCCAGGGAACGAGCTGAGCCCCCAGCCCCGGAGGAATTTGGGAGTGTTCAGGTGGCACTTGGGGACATGACTTAGTGGTGGCCTTGGCATTTTGTGGGCAAGTCAGACTCAATGAATTGGAGATCTTTTCCAGCCCCAGTGATTTAGTGCCTCCATGACTTCTGGCCCCTCGCAGTGTTGGCAGCACGCAGCCCTGTTGGCCACCGGGACCTCCTGTGCCATTTGCTGTCACAGAGCAGCATTTTCCGCAGCCCCAGGGCAGGGGGGATGGGACCCTGGGAGCTTTCTCGTCCCCTGATGCCTTAAACAGGCTGGGAAAAATATAAAGCAGACACAGCAGTAGAGGGAAAAGGGAATTTACCTCGGTTCAATAGGATCCGAGGTGCCCAGGCTCATCAAAGGTGGAAAACGCCATGGAGTGAACGATGAGCCGGAACCCTCCCCGTACAACGCGCACTGGATTTTTATGGACTTCACCAAATTAGCATCTATACTTAAAATCCCCCAATCAGAAACTTAATAAATGAATAATTGCCCCCTATTCTAATGACCCCCCCCAAATGAGACTACAGCCTAGTTTACAAAAACATGTTCCAAGGGAGAACAGGTTGGAGCCTCTAGTTCTGAGATAATGTGAATGTTTGGTCTTCCTTGCTTTGCAGGAGCCCAAAGTAAGCTAAATATCAAACTGCAAGGGTTATAAAGGTGGGGATAAAGTATAAGGAGTATTTGTGCAGGGTACAAGGAGTGTGTTTAGAGGGTAACAGGGAAGGGAAAGGGTATAAAAATATATTAAAAAGGTATAAAAAGAAAATACAAAAATCACCAGCATCACCCCAGCACTCACTGTGACACACTGGGACTGTGCCCCCTCCTGCCCCAGGAGGAACACCAGCTGGGATCTGCACATCTGCTCTCCCCTGTTCCCAATATTCCCCAACTGATGTAATTAAGAACCTAATCACAGAGGTTCAGGATGGAAAAGATATATTAGATAATATTGTTCATTGCCTTGGGACCAGCACAAGATTGTTTCCTGTAAAATAATTCGCTGACTTTAGGGGAAGTTGAGGTCTAGAGCATCATGCAGGCTCAGGCTCTTATTGAAGAGCTGCAAGGCTTATATATGCATCTTTATTAAAGCTTTTATTAAGGAAAAAAAAAAGCATTTCCATGCCCACTTGCTCTTGCTGATTTCAGCAGTGCTACTTTATTTCTCAGTGATAAAAACACATTTATTAGTTTTGTGTGCTCAAAGGGAAGTAGAAAAAGTAATAAAAGAAGAAATTGGAAATGAGAAAATCCTTGGCCTTATTAAGTCAGTGGAAGCCTTCAGGTATCTTGACGTTTCCACCAGAGCCTCATCATTTTTCCAGCTTATTTCACTTAGAGACAAGAGCTGTGAAAGAGACTTACTTTGTCCATCTTATTTATATTTTAATGAGGTAATGTGTAATTTGTAAATATCTTGATCTTCAGGTTAAATGAATCTTTTTAATCGTGACCAACATGGAGTGATGCAGGGCACTAAAGTGTTCCAAACTTTGCACACTCTCAGCCTCTCTGAAGCTGGAGGATGTTAAATGATTTGCAGCAAATCGCTTCCGTCTCACTCTAGAGGAAAGCAGGAGAGTGAAAGTTGGTGTGTTCTGGAATGTTCTGTGCTGGGACAGCAGGGGCGAGGTCAGAGGTGCCAGGGGGAGGAATATTGGGCTCAAGTGCTGCCTCTAGGTGTTTGTGATGGGGCTCAGGATGAGCTGGGCAGGATTTCTGTTCCTGTAGAATGGAGGGCCTGGCTGCTGCTGGAGGGTCTGTGGATGCACTATTCTAAGAACTCTCTCCTTTCTCATGAATCATATGGCAAACAAAGACAAGCTGAATTGTTCTTGTTCTTTTAATCTATGTTTTGGAACTGGGTGCTCTAAGGGCTTCAGCCAATCGCCCTGGGGGTGGATGGCTATAAACCAATCACTGCTACACTCTTAACATCTATATAAGAAGAGAATTGTTTAATATATTTCCTCTTGCCATTTCCGCCGGCTCTCTGCCTGTTTCCTTGCTATATCCATGAGCAGCGGCAACAAGGGTCTGCCTGGGCCATCAGGCTGTAATTCCATGGAATTCTCATTCTTCCTCCCCTGATCCTCAGCCTGACTGCCGTGCGAGTTAAATAAACGAGTGCTGCCATGAGGAGCAGCAAAGCGCAGCACCAGCAGGGCTTGGCACTCGCCCGCGCTCAATCTGCCGCGTCACAGGGGAGTTAAGGCTCAGAAATTAAGGCTATTAACGGAGTGAACTTATCTCAGTAACTGGGTCAGTTCCTGCAGCCCGACAGACCAAAATACCTCACTGAGGCAGGGATTCATGGCCTCTGGGATTTGTTGTCATTGCGTGAAATTCTGACCTGGTGTACATAAGAGCACAGGAGTTTGTTTCGCTCCCTGTTCTTGCCAATATATTGGATCTCTAAACTAATTACAGTGACTTGATGGCTCAAACTAATTTTCCAGTTTTGTATGAAAGCAGGTGTTAGAAACTACTGTCATTTAGAGTAACTTCAGCCTAAGACAAGCTGTGGATGCCCATCTCTGGAGGTGTTCAAGGCCAGCCTGTTCTGAACTTAGATGTTTTTATTTCTGGATTTATTTTTCTGGAAATTAAAAAATAACAATTATTTTGGGAATGCCAGGGACACCTTCTGCACTTCCACGTTGTCAAAGGAGACTGTTCCTGTTGCCTACCAGGCAGATGGGTCACTCAGTTTTTCACTTTTTCTAATGTGTTCTGCTGAAGATGAAGCGAAGTTCCACTGCTGAAGTGGAGATTTAGGGCCAGAAGGATGTGGGATGCTCACAGCCCATGGGATGTGCAGCCAGGGAGCCAAAGGTTCTACAAATAACTGTTTTTGCCTTGAGCTATAAACTACATTCTGTCATGCAGATCTGGCAGGGTTAAGATAAAGCTTCAATACTTTCATTCCTCTGAACACTTTCATTCCACTGTGCTCTCTGAAAATGAAGAAATAATTGGATGGAAGTAGATTTGAATCTGTTACCCTTCGAAGAGCAGCAGGATTTGTGCATGTGTTTGTGTTACAATGAGTCCATACCACTAGTCAGCTTTCTTCCTGTCCATAAATTCCTTTCAGAAGAGAATATATTGCAGGATTTGTTCTGAGCCCCGAGGTGCTGGCTGTGAACAGACCATAGCAATTCAGAGCTGGCACTGAGGCCTCATCCTGCTTCCACCACCTTCTATTTCTGGATGTCCACATATTCCATAATATCCCCTAACAAAATACTTTACTGCACAGTATTCCAGTGAAGCCTTAGCATCAGTTCCTCTGAAGGAGGAAGGTATCTCAAGCCATTATTACTTCTGTCTCTCCAAATCTGCTGCTTCATTCAGCAAAATTGTCACCCGTTTCTCAGTGGTGTGCATGAGCCATTTTCAGCACTGATTGTGTGGGTCTCTGGCTTTTGAGAAGGTGAGAAGTGAAAAAGTTCAAAACACAGAAGTCTCCTGCAGCTCAGATGTGCTGTAGGCACAGACCTTGCACGTAGGGTACAGCATGGGAATGGCACCTTGGTTTTGAGATGCTGGGCAGTTCCTGAGCACTGAAATTTTAATTTTGGTTAAGGCCACTAGGTAGTGCTCTGTTACAGCTGTGTTCATGTGCTCACAGCCCAGAGCTGACTTTGGGAAATGTCCTCACCTGTGCCATTTCTCTGTCAGTGCAGTCCTGGCAAGAGCTCAGGCAGACAGAATGAGTGAGAACAACTTGTAGGAAGGAAGGCAGGAAAAAATGAGGAGAATATCCATTTCTTTTCATCTCTGCCTCCCCACAAGAATAAAGAAGCTTTGAGGAAGAACTTTTGAAACGCTTGAGGTGAAATAAGCACTCCTCTCTAGTGGCTGAAAAAGAGCTGATTAACGTCCAGGCTCAAGAGCAAACAATATGCTTTAATAACCAAAGAGAAAATTAAGAACACCTACTTTACACCTTTGTCAAAGTTGGCCAAAGATTAGCTTTCCAGCTCACATAATTGGGTCTGAAGTTACAGAGAAGGGAATCATGGGCAGCTGGTTTCATTTGGGAGTCACACGGTCCAGTTCTTCTGCAGCTTTTCCCTGCCACAGATTTGGGGGAGCTTTGCAGGAAACAGAAATAACACTTGCACTGTGCTTTTGAAGAGATTTTGGGCCAGCCAGGTGAGCTGGAGTGGAGCAGGAGAGCACAAACCAACAATGAAAACAACGTGTGATAGCATTTGATTTAATGGATTGTTCTGGAATAGCCCTCGCGAGAAAAGGAATGCGTTCAGGGATTGGGTTGGGGTTTTAGGAATTGGGGAAATTGGAGTTTATTTCTGACCTTGTCCTGTCTGTGACTCAGTTTCCCAGCCCACGTCAGTCCTCACCCCAAAGCTGTTCTGGGGCTCCTCCATGAAGGCTTTGGCCTCTTTTGGGAGAATTTAGGAATATTAGGTAAGGATTTGATGAGCTTGTTGCAAAGAAATAGAGAGCAAATCAAGTTATTTCTTCACATTCAAGGAGTCTATATTTGTCATCCCAAAATGTCAGCTACAGAAGAGTTTTGCTGATTGGCTTTTTCATCTTTCCCGTTGGAGAGAATGGGAGCCACAGCTCCAAACGCAGATGTTTTAGTTCATGGATGTAATTTCCTTATCCCGGGAGTGTCCCATTCCCACGGACACCACCAGAGGCCACCACAAACCTCCACAAAGAGCGAAAAGCCTCTGATTCCCAGCAGAGAGCAAATTTACCAGGAGGGACCAGGGTTCCATACTGTGTCCCACATGTTTCATTTTTTCTGTAACGAAAGAAGATGTGGCTGAGCTTACACCAACTCATGTATCCATCAGATTTTTAATCATTTTTATGGAAAATTTTTTTTTCCCGGAAACAAGGGTTAGAGAGAAGAAATATTTTCATCATCATGGTGATTTTTGTGAGGGCAATACATGTTATATCTGTTTCGTGGGGGAAAAATATCAGATGCAGAGAACTTAGGAGACTTGCAGAGATTATCAGATATTGTTATTAATTCTTGCTGTAGAAGCAAAACCTGCTCTGGGCCAGAGATTGTTTAAAGCTTTTTTATTCACAAGGCTCAGCTGCCACGTGTGCTATAATAAAGAAAATGGACCACAGATTTCTTAAACTTCAGCCTTTATTTAATCCAATGAACAGCCTTGCACTGAAGTGCTCTTTTCTAGAGCTAAGTGCTCACACCAGTTTCCAATCTTACCTCAATTTCTATAAACCACATTCACCTGCAGCTGCAGGATCAGGAAGCCTAATAGAGCATTTTTCATGGCTGAATGCAGGAATTTGGCTCAGCCAGAATAAAGAACAGAACTAACTAAAATTTAAACTGGAAGGGTATAGCCGTTCCACTTTTCACTCCATTTAGGAGTGTGTCCAATGCCAAATATTTTGCTGTGCCTTAGAAAAATTAAATGGATTGTGTTACACTTTGTGACAAATTATTTCATACAAAGTTGACTTTTCTCCATGGCAAACCTCTGTCTGTCACTCTCCCCAGTAAATATTGGCAGCAGCGACCCAAGGCTGTTCAGTCAGCCTTTGACACTGCCTTGCATTTTGCTCTGCAGTGTGTCCTGTGTTAAAGCAAAATGTTCAATTCTGTCAGCTGTGTCTGAAGGGAAGTGTCTGCGTTTGGAAAAGTGAACACTTTAGAGCTAAGGGTCAGATCATGGGGAGATGTTTTCAAAATTGACACCAGTGGAGTAACACCTTTTTCCTAAGCCCTTAATAAGAAAGGATGGGTTGGCAGTGCACGGTTAAGTTGGCATTGCATTTTATTATTTTAGTAATGGAAGCTGTGGGAAGTGTGGAGCTGGATGTTCCTGCCTAATTTTGTTTGCCTGCACCTCTCAGTTTCTTGTATTATGCCTCTTATTAATGTGAAAATCCATATCGAAAACCAGCTGCTGTATTTAATTGGTTTAAATGGCCCATCTCAGCAGAGAGAGGGGATTGACTTTTCCCCATGACATTCAGCAATGGAGAAGTGCTAGATACATTGGGATGTATTTGTTTTTCTTTTTCTAATCACATAGGGCATGTTATCAGATCTGCTCTGCTGAGTCCTCAGCTCTCTCCAGACTTTTAGCAGGTTTAAATAAACCAGGCCAATTTCATGTGTGTGTGCTGCTTCTCTCCTCCGAGCCTCTGTTTGTTTACCTTCAGCAGAAGTTTTGTTTGGGCTGTAACAGATCCCTTTTTGCCAGAAGGATATTTTTATCTCGCGGATGAACACACGAGGCCTTCCTTCGCATGCTTTTATAAAGGGTTAAAGGGGTGCATCTCAGGGGGAGAGGCTCTTTGGTTTAATTAACCCATCTGCGTTCCCCTGAGGAGCAGCTCTGCCTCCACCTTGGGCTGCTGCTCTGCCTCCTTGACCTTCATGAATCACAGGATTCTCCAGGAGCCTCTCAGGTGCTGAAATACCAATCAGATAACTCAAATTTCTCTCTTCCCCAGCAGTTCCTCCTCCCATAAGCTGCTGCCTGTTCCCCTAGGTGTGCAGTGCTCTGCTGCTGGGCACAGACTCCCAAAAGAGGTGAAAAACAGAGGTTCTGTTTGCAGTGTGCTCTGGGGAAAGGGTTGTATTAAATAGTTATTCACCAACTCCCAGTTTGTTCAGTGGGAATTAGGTACCTAAAAATGTAACAGGGGCTTTAAAACTTTTAAAAATAATGTCCTCTGCACAGAGATACCTTAAGGTGCACTGACTCTCTGTAAACGTTAGGCTTGGAGAGCTTTAGGTGCGTAATTAATGCACTTCGTTAGGAAAATAATTGTGCTGTGTCCCCTGCAGTCAGAGGGAGAAGGAGCTGCTGTAGCCCCATGGTCTCTGGGGCCTTGTTCTGTCCTGGGGTGCTCAGGGTGACAGGAAAGTGCCCAAAATGAGTTAATGGAGGCCTGGGAGCTCCTCGTCTGTCAGTCACTGTTAGGATTGCGATGTGATGGTGCTGAAAGGTGGCTTGTTCACTTGAAATAGATTTCTTTCTGACAGAGGCCAGAGTGACTTTTTTTTTTTTTTTAAACTAAGGTAAAAGCAGCTGAGACTTAGAGCAGATATTAAAAAGCAAAACAATAGAAAAGGATGGTTTTGGCTGTGCATGCTTTGGAAAGGGTGGGCTCCCCACCAAGGGGCTGAGGCACTATAATTTATTTATAAATAAATTCAGCATTCTTTCCGTGGTTCTTGTTGCCTGCCTTTGCTTCTCCGGCAGGTGTTACACACCTGTGGACAGTGCTGCTGTGAGCATGCATTTCTAAACCTTTATTCCTGGCAAATAATTTCCAAAGGATGCAGAATTTGTGCCTTTAAATGGGAGGTTTGTGAGCAGCGCTCATTGAAGCTCCAGGCCGTGTCACAGAGTCCCAGGTGGGCTGCTGAAGGGATGTCCCTGTCACCTGTAAAACAATGTTAGATGAACCTAATGAACTGTGCAAACATAATTTCTGGTGGAATCCAAAGGGTACACAGTAAGATGATCTCTTGAGTCAGAGGTTCTTCTGTTTCCCTCTCTGGTTCTCAGTGTGTACCACACTGTCTGTGCTATTCTTAGGCAGACACAAACACAGAAACTCATTGGCAGCCACTGGTGGATTAAAGGATTTATCTCAAGAAATAGTCTGGCTGGAGAATGGCTGGTAGATGGCAGAAGTAAAAACACTCAGATATGAATGATGTGGTTTCTTTCTCGATTTTCGTCTTCTGCTTATGATCTATTTTCACAGCAAGCCATTAGTGCTGGAGACTCAGCTTGTGTAATAATTTACATAATAAATGCTGGCATCAATCTGCAGCACTGGCAGACATATGTTGTGGTGGGCTGAGGCTCACTGGGCTCAGCTCTCCTCACCCCCTGCTCTCAGAGATGTTAAAGGCTGCCTTTAGTTAGGCTGGAGCTATTCTTGTTCTGAGTCAATGCCATGGACACGTGAAGACATTTGGAAAGGTCCCTCCAAGGCTTGTTTTCAATTCCTGAGAGCAGTGTGAACAAATTAGTGGCAGGATCGTGAGGAAGTGTAAACCCAAAGGTTAATTAACTCTAATTAGGAGGAGCATCGTGCTGCCCTGCAGTGGGGAGGTGAATGTGGGCCTCTGAACTGCTTCCCACCAGAGCTTTAGCACGGCACAAATCAGAGATGTTTTTAGCCAAGGGACGGCAGCACATTTATTCCTGCTCCTTAAGGAAGGATTTCATGCAGCAGCAGCAGCAAAATCCCTGGGATGATCCCAGTCACAACTGCAAGGTTCCAAAGGGAGCAAGACCAAGTGGAAAAGAGCAAGAGCAGCTTTCTTCCACTGGCCAGGGACCTTGGCTGACCATTAAAATTCTACAGTTGATACATGACTTGAGGCTCAAAGCTATTGCCTTACACAGGACCTGGTTGTGTGCTAGGTTGAGCTGTTCTGGTGTGAGATTCTGCTGTGGATGGGCACAAGAATTTACAGTAAAGAATGTCCTGCAGCACTGTGTTCTTGGACTTCAAGTAAAGACTTTATGAATATGTATTTCTTACCATGTTAAAAGAAATACTCTTCTGAGAGGATGGGTTGAGTACCTCATCTGTATCATGTTTTCAGAAGCCACAGAGATTATCCCCATGAATATCCAGAATAAAATATATAATAATATATTAAAATGAAGTATATCCAGGAAAAGAAACACTCCAGCTCTATCACATAGTAAGACTTCTATTTTCAGTTTTGAGAGCAGCTCACGCTCACAAACAGTGATGTGCAAAATACTCATCAGGATTAAGTTAGCTTCGAGTGGAGCAGGGCTGGAGTTGTTTATGCTGCACACTACTGATTGCAAGATGTTGATGAGCTAATTAATGGCGAGGTTGAGTGCCTCAATCTGTGGTTATTCAGTGTGTTCAAGTAGGCAGGAGTGTTGCCTCACAACAGGAAACCTGGGAGGGTGTTAGGGTCTGGAGCTGTAAGGAGAAGGGAGGTTTTGGTGCTCTTTGCCTGGGTTCTTGTCCAATGTTCTTGACCTAAATTTATAATTTTTTATTATAATATTTATAATATTTATTCAAGCTTTGTATTTCAGTTTGCTTTATTTATGTAAAGAAGACAAAATACAGATAATTTCCCCATTCCAGGGCGTGTGCCCCTGTCTCAGGTGATGTGAGGGGCTCACAGTTCCCTGAGCCTCTGAGGGAGCAGACAGAGTTCTCTCAGTTCCCTCTGACTCCTGTGACCCTGTGGGATTTCTGTGGCCCCTGTGTCTTGGAGCAGCAGAGGTTCAGCATCCTGATGAGCTGTTTGCTTCCCATCAGAAACATCTATTTCCTTGCTCCTTGTTTCCTGTTGTGTGAATTTCTGGTGCTTCGGACCCTTGCTGCTCGATGGAGTCAGCTCCTCTTGGTGGGCTCTGGTTGCTCATCCAGGGTTGGGTTTCTCTGGACAATCCCTGAGGATTTCTAGGGCAGGAGGTGCTCAGGGCTCTCTCTGCTGTCCTTTTTCCGTCCTGGTGGCCTCTGGCTGCTTGCAGAGTTTACTCATGTCTGTGCCCAGTGGAGCTCTGGGTGTGAGCCCTTCTGGCTTTGTGCCCAACTTCTACTCAATGTCTGCTGTGCTTGTGAGACTTCTCCAAAACATTTAAAACAGCACAACGTTAAAAAATGGAACTGCTTTCCTACCTAAAACCAATATAAAAATGGAATTGAACTAAACCCATTGTTTTTCTGACTCATGATGATTTGGTTTAGTTCTTTAGTTTGGCTCTTTTGTTGTTTCGTTTCTTCAAGAAGAGGTAGGGAAGAAGTTTCTTAAAAAACATTTAAGGTTGGCAGCATGTCCAGACATTCGAAACTTTTATCAGCCGTGCTAATAGAAATATTACAATGTCATGCAAATGTGAATTAGTTGGCAGAACATCTTGTTGCAGCCGGGGAAAAAAGCCCTGCATTCTGAGTGGCATATTTATACTTTTTAATGGCATCCTTATTGGCTGAAGTGGAACACATGTAGCTGTACTGTGTAAAAATAATGAAGTCAAGGATATAAAATAGCTAGGCTTCTCCAGTGTTCAAACACTCTCTCAGATCAACAAATTGAAAAGGTCTTTCAGGATTCTCTTGTGGCTTTGTGCACGAAAGATGAAATCATTCAAAGAACAGGGCATAAAGATACCATCTGATATGTGGATCAAAATAATGCACTCGATGCTAGGAAAATAAGACCAGTACAGAAACACTCTTGAATGAGGTTTAGCATTCATTGTTCCCTAGAAAATTGATTGACAATTCTTTTTCAAGTGTGTAATTTTTAAAAGAGCTACAGGAATTGTTCAGCCCAACCTCATTTATATTTTGAAATAAAGCTTTGTGTGCTTTTATTCATCATGGCAAGCATAGAAAAAATATCAGCACTTATCTGATCCTGGCTTTACATAATGCAGCATTAGTCAACAAAGTTTTACCTGCATTCCTCCCGTGGGTTACGGGGATAAATACTGAAAGTCATTACCATTTCATGGCTGCTTGGTGTCTTGCTTAAAAAGAAGTTGGAGAGCTCAGCTTAGCTCCTGGCAGATCAGCAGAGCTGTACCAGACATGTGTAGGCTGTTTTGGACAAAATGAGAGCAAACCCAAAAAAATGGAGCTAAACCCCAGATTTGGGCTCCAGTCCAGCAATGAGTTCCATTGTTGTTTCCATGGAGCTCAGAGCAGGATCAGCCACAGTTGTTTTTTAAAAAATATTCTCATGAGGCCATAGTGTTTCCTGTCTTGCTGGAAGCATGGGAGGAAGAACAGCAATTTTGTGCTATTTTGGCACATCTTCGATGCCTTTCAGTGGAGAACAGAATGGAGACAGGAGCAAAAGGCAGCTATATTGAAACATATTGCTTCTTTTTCTTGCCTTCTTTCCTTTTCGTGTCTTCCTTTTTTTATTTTTTTTTTTAACCTCAAAGAAGCTCAGACTTGCAGCAAGTTGTGAAGAAAGGATTGAAGCAATGGGTTGAGTTGTTTCTATGCTTCTTTGGGGGAAGACTGTGTTGTCTCTTTTTGTTTCTTTTTTTAAATTTTATTTTTTAAATTTTTTTTTTTTTAATTTTGCAATCTGTGATAAGGATTATAAATTAAGGCTATCACCAGACAGCAGTCTGGATCAGAGTGAGCCAAACGGATGGGTTCTGCTGCACGAACCTTGTGTCTGATTTTGTCGGTGTGCTTGAGCTCTGCAAGTGCCAATCATCGTCTCAGATCTGAGCATCCCCACCTGTGGGAGCCCTCTCATGCATTTCTGATTTGATTTCAGCTGACATGGTTATCGTGGCAGAAAGCAAGGAGAGCGCTGTTGAAAGAGGAGATTTCCCTTGTGCTTGCTCCCAACCTGCTGCACATTAAAAAACACATCCACAGCTGCCACAGGTGCTGCCCTTCCTCTCAAAAAGGCTGAGAGCTTTACCTAAACTGCATTCTGGAAGTTTGTTCACCTAGGCTTTGCCCTTTTCCCAAAGCTGGTGATGAGCAGCGTTGGGGTGGGGAACGATGCTGCAGGGTGGGGAACGATGCTGCAGGGTGGGGGATGATGCTGCAGCATCTCCCGAGGGCAGGGCTGGTATTTTCAGGTGGCTCCAGTTCTGGGCTCTGCACTTGGCAGTGACTCTTCCTGGGCTGGGAGCTGACCCTGGCCCCGAGAAGGAAAATGAAAGGTCCTGCATCCCTTGGCTTGCAGTGCTGCTGCCCCTCAGTGACTGCACAGATTGTGGGACAGGATGGAGTGAGTCCCCTCTGCTCTGAGACATCCCCACCGAGCATCTCTCCTCTCTGAGACATTGTTCAGAATGATTCCACACCTCTCTGGGAGCTTTTCAGTTTCTCATGCTCAGTTTGCAGTTCACCCCCAGCCCTTGGCTTTACCTTTCCCCATATCCCTGACACTGCACATTTCAGATATTCTGCATGTGTAATCCAGAATGGCATTCCATCGTGGTGCTGGAGTTTAATATCTTTGAGGTTCATTTCTTACTCTCCAACTCAGATCTTTAATTCAGCATTCAGTGTGTCATGACTTCCTTTCTTTCAAAAAACTGTGTTCCCATCTTACCCTCCCTGCAAAAGATTAAATTTCATCACAGTCTGAGCATCTTTGAGCACCTCTCTGTAAAATGAGATCTGAATTTAGAGCTGCTTTTTATTTCAAGAGCAAACCAAAACAGGCTCGAATTTGCTCACAGCCATGTGTACACAGAGAAGCATCTCCATCTGTGCTCCTCTTTGTTTTGATTTGCCCCATGGGGAGCTGCAGGTGTTACTAGATCCTTCTTTTGCTTCTGGAGAAATGTGTGTGGCCGTGGCACTGTGCTCAGCTGGGGAAAGTGAAAACACGGATGTCACCTGGAGCAGAAAGATTTTCGTGCTTTAGGTTTGACAAAACAGTAAAAAGCATAACGAGGGATAAATATTAATGTACAACAGCCTTGTATAGGTAGCTCAGAGCTGTTCGTGTTGGAAACAGACCCAGAAAATGAGGTGAAATTCAAAAGTCAACAGTTAAGGTATTTCTCCTATCTAGTTTAATTTAATTTTAATCTTTTATGATTATTAAATATTACAGTTCTGTGTCATATTTCCAGCCATGGTGCAAAGACAAAGGCTCTTTAAGCAACCACTAGGCCAATTTCCTGTTTCTTAAAGTATTTGTCCATCCACCAACTCCAAACACAGTTCCTGATATTTTAAGTTGCCTTGTTTTCTAACAAGCTTAAGTTTAAAACAAGTGGCTGAACGCATAATTGCTGAGAATATCCTAAATTCAGATGGTCTGGCTTCTGGAAAGAAATCAGCTGTTTGAAACCATATTTAGACGCTGAAGAAGCTGTCTGGGATTCTGTTCCGCTGCTGCAGGGTTCTGGAAAGAGCTCCCTGGTGAGGTGATGTCCTCTTGGAACCCTTTGGTGCCCTTGGATTGACCCCTGCAGCTCAGGCCCTTGGCAAGGACACCTCAGTCTCCACCCAAGCAGTGCAGGCTGTGGGAAAAGACAACTTTTCCTTGGCCTGAACAAACCCCTGGGATCCAAAAGGGCAGGAGATGAAAGGCAGAAGAGCAGAATCATGGACAGGAATAACATCTGGGGCTTTAGAAAAGTTGTCTCACCTTGACTCACAGTCAGGACATTTTATTCTTGATGGCGCTCCAGATCAGTTCAAATGAAAGGATTGCAGCAGCTTCAGCTAAACTTTGAACTGGATCATTTTCACATAGCTAACGTAAAAAAAATGTACTGTGTGATTCATATCACTATTATTCTGTAAAATGCTATTTATTTTATGTTGTTCCCACGTTTCCTGGTACTTAAAATACTTTGGAATAACCAGCGCCACATAATTACATGGTTCTGTTTGTCAAAAAATGTAACTGTGAGCATGGCGCTTGGGATTTTGGAAGTTGGGCCACTACCAGAGAATGCTTGGATTGCAAAAATGCTGAATAATAGAAAAATGAATATTTGTCTATAAATAACCTCGGTAGACTTCAGAATTCCACAGGGGTGAGGTAAATCAGGCAACAGCCTTCTCTGACTTGGGAATGTCCCAAGTGTTTAGGAAGTTGTTCTGGTGTATGTATGGACATTAAATCTGAATTTTCAGTGCAATTTTAGGACCTGAAGCACCTTGGTGGCAATGGGAGTGTGCAGGGCTGTGCCCCTCTGGAGTGGGAATTCTGGTAAAAGAAGTGTGAAGAGAGAGGGAAGGTCACCATCTGATGATCTGTGAGCTGCACACATCCTGTGGGTTGTGTGTCTGACCCTGGTTAGGGATGGTCGCCCCAAATTCTGCCCAAATGTGCATTTTCACTGAGCTTTCCCTGCCATTCTTGTTTGCACAGAGGGTTTTAGCTTTGCTGCTGCTCTCAGGAGCCCTGCAAGGCTGAACGATGATTTTCCCTCGGGAACACGAGGGATTTCTGTGCTGCGGTGCCCCAGCTGCCTCCCCACCCATCAGCTGCAGAGTGAGAGCTGTGGATTACACTGAACTGGCATTGTGTGAATGATCAGTGCTGCACAGTGACCATTCCTGCGTTTCTGAGCTCCTGAACATCTCTGGGAATGACTGTTCTGTGGCTGTGTGGGGCACATCCTTTGGGAGCACTGGAAATCCTCTGATAATTAAAAAAAGTCATTCAGGCAGGGCCAGGGTGAGGAGCAGAGGGAAGAACGAACGGACTGAGGGTGATAGATCTGGGATGCTCCTCAGCGAGGGCAGGGTGAGCTCCGGAGGGCAGGGAGCAGCAGCTGTGAGGCTCTGTGGCACCCACAGGCAGCAGAACTGCTTTTGGCACAGCCCAAAATCACTGCTCAGTGCTTCAGCCCCCAACCCACGTGGAGAGCAAGGCAGATGTGAAGCTGAGGTTTCAAAGGCAGTAAAATGGTTTATAAATCTGCCCAGGGTGCTGAAATACCTCTCGTGCACTGCTGAGGGTTCTAATTCAATAATGCATCTCCTAATGCAGACCAATGAGCTTCCCCTGCAAGCGCAGCACCACCGCCGTGTGCTCAGCCATGGATCACTGTGTGCCTCTGTTTGAAGGCACGAGACACTAATTCCGTAATGAAATCAATCTCTGAATGTTCGTGGGGCAAATGGCTCAGGATAGTCCCAGTCAGTGGCTGCAGATATTAATTAGCACCACCAGGTATGTTTTCAATAATGCACTGGCAAAAGATGTGTTCATGGCTAGTTTCAGATCTGATGGCAAACTTTGTCTCTTTTCGTATTTCTGGTTGGATTGCTCAGCCTCGTAACAGCTGTGTCATCTCAGCCTTTGTCTAATGATAAAATCACAGTGCACAGTACCCTTAACTGCTGAAATGTATCAGAATTCCCACTGGAAAGGCCAGTTTTCTGTCTGTCACAGGGGCGACAACTCAAGAAGTTTATCACCAGAATTTTTCAGAGAGCTAGACATACCAGTCATTTCCAAATAATTCAGCAAGAGGCTTTTGTTGTAGAACATATGTGCTGGTTTTGTGACTTACTGTAGAAGCAAAGATTTTTGCCATTTGAAAACACACTCTTCTGTTTCATAAAGCAAAGCCCATAATTTGGTGGAATCTTGAGATGCCTTTGGGTAGCAGCCTGCTTTCGTAAGAATGTATTTTTTTTCCCTGAAGCACAAGGAAAAGAATTAAATCATTATTTCACCATCACTATCAAATTCTTCAAGCCCAGCAGTTTTTAATTCAATATCATGATAACCCAGACCTCTGAAAATCCAATCTTATGCAAGATTTAGGTGAGGGCTGTCCAGAACTGCAGCTCTTGGAGCTTAGCTTTTCCCAAACTTCCAGAAGACTCAGATCCATGTGTTGTTGTTTGGTTTTTTCATGCCTGGGGTAAGATCACATACAGCAGCATTGGTTTTTTGTGGGTTTTTTTTTGCTTCACCTCTATAGCTACCCAAATCCTCCAAATAAAATCCTGAGACACAGCAGTTCAATGATCAAGCAGCTGCAGGCTCAGTGTTTCGATGGAACATTGAACGAGCCCCGGGGTTTTCTTTTTCAGGAGTTTCACCACCTTTGCTCAGGAGCCTCAGCTCCATTCCTCCTCCTCCTCCTCACACCTCTGCCCTTCCCCACTCTGCATTTCCAGGGTGTGGAAATGACTCTGCTCTGTCATCAGCAGCCGAGAGCTGTCCCACGGAGCCTTTGGTGTGCGACAGAAAGCCTTAATCCCTCCTTGCCATGGGATATTGGAAGGATTGTGATTTGTCAGGCAGCATAGGCAGATTGGAATTTTGAGACATGATGGATATTTGGCAGTAAATCAGCCCTCAGACCCAGGGAAGCTCAGGGAGCTGTGTCTGGTGTAGGGTTAGGGTCAATCTCATGGCAGGGACAGAGGAACTGCTTCACTGAAGGGACGTTCTTTCCCAATGCATTACATGCTAAAACCATCCTGCTATTTTCTTTTTTCTTTTTTTTCTCTTTTTCTTTTTCCTCTTTTTCTTTTTCCTTTTCCTCTTTTTCTTTTTCCTTTTCCTCTTTTTCTTTTTCCTTTTCCTCTTTTTCTTTTTCCTTTTCCTCTTTTTCTTTTTCCTTTTCCTCTTTTTCTTTTTCCTTTTCCTCTTTTTCTTTTTCCTTTTCCTCTTTTTCTTTTTCCTTTTCCTCTTTTTCTTTTTCCTTTTCCTCTTTTTCTTTTTCCTTTTCCTCTTTTTCTTTTTCCTTTTCCTCTTTTTCTTTTTCCTTTTCCTCTTTTTCTTTTTCCTTTTCCTCTTTTTCTTTTTCCTTTTCCTCTTTTTCTTTTTCCTCTTTTTCCTCTTTTTCTTTTCTGCTTCTGAACACACAGAGAGCTAGAAAGCCTGTGATGCTGAAATCCACTGTTAAGCCCATGGAAGAAGTTCCAGCCTCAGCAAACAGTAAAGCTCTTTTTGCTTCCTTGGTGTTTCTCATATTCTCAGTTTCTAGGAGTAAAAGAAATTCTGCCATCATTTAAATCATTGGAATATACAGCAGTGAGCACCAGTAATGATTGTGTTTATTCTTTCTGCCACTCTGCTTTCCTGTTAGTTATGAAGTTTCTAAGCCAATGCAGTTCTTGCACTAAAGACAAACAGAACAGTTTTGTAACACTTCATAAAGAAAATTGAAAATGCATCACTGAGGCTGTGGCCACAAATTAGTTTCACTAAAAATTACCCAGGAATTGTTAAAGTGTGAGTGTGAAATAGTTGAATAGAGTGAGAATAGCGATAATAAAAAATAACCATGAAACTTGACCTCTGATTTTCCCAGCAAGGAGCAGCTCCCTCTGATGATGCTTTGCCTTGAGCCCAAAGCTCATTTTGAGCAGATGTTGCATCTTCCAGAGTCTCTTGCTAAAAGGTTCCTGTCCATGCATCTTCCTGGATGTTATGGCAGATCAATTCCATGATCAGCTTCTTTCTCAAGCACAGTTAGTGTGAATCACAGGAGGGTTAAGGTGGGAAGAGCCCTCTGGACATCACCTAGTGCAGGCAGTGTCCCTGGGGCAGAGGGGCTGGGGCAGTGCCTGCTCCCTGAGGCGATAGAGAGAGAATAAAAGCCAGAGCAGCATGGACAGGGGAGTGTTCTGCTGTGCCTGCTCAGGGTCAGGGGTCTGGGAGCTGCTGGAGGCTGAAGGCAGCTCCGGGAGGAGCAGGAGAGCCTTGGGGCAGTGCTGAGGGGTCGGGGATGGGCTGGAGGGGCAGCCTGGCCCGGCACAGGGTGGGATTCACTGCTGGAAGCAGCGATGGAGCCCTGGGCCAGCCCAGAGCGAGCCCCACGGCTCTGGGGAGCTCTCCTGGGGCTGCTGCCATTGCCTAAGGTACGGGGAAAAGCATTTCAAAGGATTTTTGTTTAGCTGCTCTACATGAGCTTTCCCTCAGCCTACATTTTAATGCTTGACAGCTGAGCTTTTACAAGTTTTTGCAGCCATTAATCAGAGCAGTGTTTTGGGAAGCTTTTGCAATGTATATTTGAGAATTTGTATGGCGCTGGTTTAAATTAAAGGCTGAGGCTTACTTCTGAGGCTGCTTTTGGCCTCTCTCTGTAAAGCATGGAGCTGTGTGTTATTGTTCTACCAACCCATAATTAGTAGCAAATGTTTGCAAAATGCTTAAGGTTGTTGCTAGGGTGCTCCTTCAGGCTGGGATGTGAGAGATGGTTAAACCTAATTTAGACCTATTTCAAAACCTGTTTTCCTAAGCTGCAAGTATAGATCATTTTTATTCAGCGCAGTACATTCTGACTTTCCAAATGGGCAAGAGGAATAAAGGCATTCCTTCAGGAACAGGCATGACTTTGAGTGAGCAGAAATTAAGCTCCTATTCTTTGAGGTAATTTGCTAGGGAAGGAGGCAGGAGATAGGAAACAGAACTTCAGACCTGGGCTCTTTTTCATAGAGCTGCTGACTCATTTGCCCTGAGCCGCTCAGATTCTAAACCATTTTATCAACTCTAATAAGAACCAGAAGCACATTTTCATTTGTTTTGAAGGTAAATTATAACTTTTCTAAACAATACTAAAAAAATTATTGAGAAGCATTAAAGTAGCCCTTAAAAATCTCTCTCTCTAACATTATATACCTCTTGGACGTACACATGATGTCGCAGGTAACAACAGACCGATTGCTCTTGGCCATGTTTGATGGCAGATTTTGGAGGACTCGTGTGAAAGGTGCTTTGGTTTTGCCAGAATGTCTCTGACTGTGTTTTGCGGTGCAGTGTGCAATCACTAAGGTGTGATGGTGACCTGCACCAGGAGGGGCTCCCATCCCTCTCCTGGGGTGCCCAGCCTCAGAAGGGAGCAGGATGGTCCAGCTGGGCTGGGGAGCTCAGTCCTGCTGCAGGTGTCCTGTGTGCTTTGGGTTAAATCCATGATTCAATCCAATCCATGACTGGGTTCAATCTCTTTCCATTTCCATCCCCACCTGCTCCGCCATGTGCACGGTGCTCCCTCTTGGTGCTCTCTGCCCTCGGTGCTGGCCCAGGGTGGAGTTTTGGGGCTGCCAGAGGTGGGAATGGGGAGCACAGGAAGCTCTGCAGGAGCTGTTCTCACCCTTGGAGAGGAGCCTGGGTCAGGGAGTGCCACCAAAAGCCATCCTGGAGGTGACCGTGGGAATACAGGCAGCGCCTTCCCCTTTTTGCGAATGTCTTGCAGAATTAACATCCGTTGTCCAAAAGCTCTGGATATGGGAGCGGAGGAGGAGAAGGATTTGTGTGTTTGGGGTGAGTCAGGCATTGATCCAGCCCATACTGGAAGGTTTCCATAAATTATGGTCCTTTTCACAAATACGGATGCACATGGACTGGCAGTGTGACTTGAGAGCTGGGTTTGGCCTTGGAGAGGAAGGTGTCTGCTCTTGGGTTCAAAGAGCATCAGAGTGCAGACATGTAGAGAGGCACATTAACATTTTCAAGATTTATAACAAAAGGGGTTGTTATATTTGGCTTTCATAACAAGAACCATTTGCACAGTATCTTTATTTAGTACACATGTAATTTAGAACGTGTATGGCGATGCTTGTATTTTTTCTAAAAGAAAAATATAAAGAAAATTGTTCTCTTTTGTGAAAAGGGTGGGAAATCGTTATCCTCCTCATCTCTGCAGCTGCAGAGAAAACTCTAAACTTATAGAGAAGTTGCTATTATGCTCTGGGGACAGGAGTGAATGTGAGAAAAAAAAATACCCTGCAGGGAAGGAACTGCTTGGGTCACTTTGCTCTGTTATCCTCACAATTTATCTTACATGCTGCGAATAGAGAAATTCTGAACAAAGATTGATTTGTTCATTGTGTGATCTGAACCATCAGCTTTATCATTTGTGTTTCTGCTGGATCTCCATGTCAAACCTCCCTGGCAGCCTGATTTGGACCAGGCCAGGGTGTGCGTTTTGCAGATAACAAGCACAGGATGTTGCTTTGGGGTTCCCATGCTGCTGCTGAGTTTGCAGGGTGTAGGATGCTGCTGTTACTCTGCTCTTTGGCCTTCTCCTTATCTTGTTTTTTCAGCCCTGTCTGCCCAGAATCCATCTTTAAGCAGAATATAGAACTGAAGGATGCTGTTACCTTCAGAAGAAGCTTGGCCTTTGGTGAGGGAGATGATGATCCTGATGATCCCACACAGCTCTGGTGGGATCTGAATTTACACTTCAGGGGAGTCACTGCAGTCACCCACTGCTTGCTCTGGTCTCAGAACTGACTGCTCAGGGAGTTCTGCAGGAATTTGAATGATTTAGAGATTTTTATTGCCTTCTAGGACCAAACCTGTGGTAGTTTCACAGAACAGAATGGCATTGAGACATTCACTAGAGGAGTTAGTGACGGTGCTGTGACATGAGAGCTTTTCACTTTGAGAACCTCTCACAGGAAATCTGCAGAAATGCAATTCTCATGAAATACTCAGAATGGAGAGAACATTCAAAATAAATTAGTCACCAAAATACAGAGAAAATGTTAAGAGGCAGCTACTTGTCACAAAAATGGGGAAGCGTCGTGATGGTCACTGCTTAATCATCTGGGCTGTCTAGCAGAATTTATAGTCCAGAATTAGGTGTGCAGCTTACCACTAATCAGAAGTAGACATTTTAGCTTCCTACAAAAATAGGAATAAATTTAAACAGTCGAATGCTAGTTATTTAGTAAAAGAAATTGGATAGGGGTTCTTGTGTTAATGGATATTTAAGAATATCCCCCCACTTGTGAATTGTTTTTTTCTTTAATTTTAGGTACTCTGATGGATTTGAATAGGTTTGTTCAAAAGAACGAAGACAGCTTGCTTTAACATGAGGGCTAGAGAAGTGAATTTCTCTTTTGTGTCTTGAATTAGATCTTAGGAAAATGATTGAAATCCTGCCTTGTGTGGGTGGTTCTCTTAGACTTCTGCTGTCACTATTTTGGGTTAATTATTTGGTGAAACTTCATCACAGCCCTCCTAGGCACCAAGTGAGTTCTACACCCTGGGTAAAAGCCCTGCTCATTCTCCCCTTTGGGTCAGCAAATAACTCCATTGTGCAGAGGAAAGAGTTTGAAGAGAAGAGAGGGAGAATTCACTGTTTGTGTAGGGAAAGAGGACAACATTGTCTTCTCACTCTTTCTCAAGGCTCTCCAGAGCAAAGTTCGCTCTGTTCTGTGTGCTCTGCACGGACCAGCAGGGCCCTGGGATATGAGAGAAAGAAAACCTGTTTTCCATGTCCTGGGCTCGTGATGGACACAGAGCTGGAGGCTGAAGTGCTTTGGGAGGAGCACAGAAGCTCTGAGGGTGCAGAGATTTCCACAGGAGCAGGCAGCGCTGAGGAAAGCTTCTGGGGAGATGGAGATTGGAGTGCCACCTTTGGGGAGACCCACACGGCTGAGGGACTTCCCAAGGTGCATTTCTGCTAATTAATAATAATAATTCCCAGTAACAGTGTAGAAAGAGCAGCCAGGATAACTCTGAGTGCCCTCAGGTGATCCTGCAATGAGAAACGGAGCTTTGAGACCTGTCCCTTCAAAATATACAAACATGCAAAGAAGTGTTTAATCAGACGTGAACACCCCTCCATCACTTCTCACAGCCCTGGGTTTGAGCCCGAGAAGCCAAACTGCCCCGAGCAGCCCTTCCTGGGGCACTGCAGGGTGGGTGTGCAGGTACAGCCCTTGGGAAACCTCCAAGGGCAAATTTCTCCTAGAGAAGTTTGTGATTTTTTGCATGACTTCAGGTTCTAGGCTTTCCTCAGGATCAGTCTGCAGAAGTGGACAGCTTGCAAACTGCCTGCAGTCACAGCAGGAAGTTACCTTTTCTTGAAATTTTTCTTACGCAAGTCTGTTTAATTAAAAATTACAATGGGTAATATTTTACAGGTATGCTGAAGACAGAAAAAAGGCACCAAACCAGCAGAAACTCAGCAGTAATGGCAATGAAAAATCTGTCCAATCTCACAGCAAGGTAAGCAGTAAGTCACTGTATCAATTTACTTGATTAGGGCTGTCAGCAGAATGCATCTTTATTGATTCATTTCTGTGGGGCTGATACATCATCTTCAGCTGCATTATAATGCTGGGATTTAACACTGAGGGATTCAGGGGCTTGAGACCAAGAGCTGCAAAGAGACAAACTGGAGAAACTGCTGGAGCTGAATTGCCCCGGGGGGACAGAGATCACATCGCCTTTATAAGATGAGGGACTGGAATGGCCACACGAAGTGTGTGACAGAAATATCATGCTCTGCTTGCAGAGCCTTTGACGCATTCCAGGCTGCAAGGTGACTGAATCCTGTCAGCAGAGTCCCTGCTCTTTCTCAGGGAGGGAGGCACTGACAGAGAAGGGTTTTTTCTTTGCTCTGTCAACACAACTTGAGACAGAGCCAAAGGATTCATTCAAAGCCACCAGAATTAAGATTGGTGGCTGTGGTCAGAGGCCACTTCAGTGCTGGGCCATGTCACCGGCTGCTGCTGCTGAGCCCAGCAGTGCCAGCCTCTCACAAATCTGCTGTTCGAGCTCTGGCTGCCCTCTCTGAGTGCTGGAGCTGCAAGGCAGCTTTCCAGCAGGGAATAATGAGGAGCTGAGTGTGTGTGGAGCGCTGCAGAACAGAGTCCCAGCGCGGCTGCTGCTCCTCTGGTGGCTCATGGAGCTCTGCTGCCTCTCCCTCTCCCCAGTTTGCCATGGGAGATGCTCAGCAGAACTTGCTCGGGGTCTGGAGAAACAGAGCTGTAGATGATCCTGCCCGTTTGCTAATTCGTGACATTTACGATGCTGAAGAGCTGTGCTCTTGGGCGCATATTGACATTTAATTAGGAGGATTACTCTGTGTTGGCTAGATCTAAATGTCAGTTTATTAAGGCAATATATAGGTAATTTATCATGTAATGTATGTTCTGTACTAGATTAAAAAAGAATTGAAAATAATAGTAATTAAAAAATCCCGTTCCAAAAATGTGTGAGCTACCATATGGCTGGCTACTGTAGCGTAACAGAATAACAAGAACAGTTAATTATGTCACGCAAGAATGTGTTAGAGAATCCATTTAAATAATCACGGGTCACGTGGTACCCATCAGTATCTGTTCAGAGATGCTCTGCATGGATTTCCTCTCCTTGGAGCTGATTTTGCACAGGATCCCAACCCCGAAGGCTTTCGCCTGGCTCAGCTTTAACCACATCAGCCTGAGGCTGTTAAACAGAGCCTGGCAGTGCCTGTGGCTGTGCTGTGCTCCTGGCTGAGCTCAGCAGCTCATCTGTGTCCAGCAGCTTTTCCTGGGAGCTCTCTGCAGCCCCAGAGCCTGGAACCACCCCTGAGCTCTGGGAGCTGGACCCCTCCAGTGGTTCACCCCAAGCAGGCCCAGAGACACTTCAGAGACACAGTCAGAGCAGTGCAGATTTGCTTTATTTTTTATTTTATTTTATTTGCTTTATTCGGCACCAGCTGTGGGGATTCACTCCTCCAAACACACACACCCGGCACTGCCAACACACAATATTATGGGTAACATTCATGAATATTCATCACATTCCCCGGGATAGGAGTGGTTACACAAATCATTTCTCGGAAATCATTAATATCATTAGCTGTGTGCCACACATGTGCTGTGTGTCCTGGTGGTCTCTGGGGGTCTGCTCGTGATGAAGATCTGTAGTCTTCATCACAGAGCACTTTTCACCTTTCTCTCTGGAGCATGGGCAGCCCTTGGTGGGAGATTCAGGGTTTCTGTGCTGGCCTCAAACAGATTCTTGTCCCTCTTATCTTGAGAAGATTAAAGGAATTCTGTTTTCTTAGGCTTTAGAATTTACATATTCTGTCTCCCAATAGTTAACTGGAGTTACCTATTGACTGCCCATGTCTCACCAGCCGGGGCAGGGTTGGGGACAGCCTGGCACAGCCCAGCCAGGCAGCGAGCTGGCAGCAGAAAAAGGACAGCAAAGTGGGGAGTTGGAGCAAAGCACAGGGTGATGGCATAGACAAAAATGCCTGCTGATGGACAGCCTCTTTGTGATTGTAAATTAAAGAGCAATTTTTCTCAATGGTGGAGCTATTTAAGCAAAATGAGCTTAGTTGAGTGCACCTCTCCAGGGGTCAGGTCGTTTAGAAAATAAGTGATGCTGGTGAGTGTTGAGGACTTCAGTGTGTTGAGTACTAACACCTTGTAAATTGAGCTGAAAATACAGATTTTAGATTCCATTAATCCACAGCAACCTTATTCCATGCATGCTTTAAGTGGTGTTGCAGAGCAACCAAATATTTCCCATCGAGTTAAGCACCCAGAAGTCTTGCTGATTGTCTGACCTACAGCTGCATCTGCCAAAACAGGCTGGAAATCTCCAGAGGACGTGCTTTCCATTAGATTTCTAATATTTCCCTTTTCTAGTCAGGCTGGGAAGATGAGAGCATCCTGCCCTTGCTCCAGAGCCAAGAAAGAGAGGCTCGTGAAAATGAAAAGGCTGTGGGGAAGAATAACAAAGTCCCTCTTGCCAAGCCTTGGGTTTCATGAAAGAGATGAGGAAAAGGATCGATCAGTCCTGAGTTATCTGCTCAGCTTCAGGCACTCCTAGGGCTTTGCTGACATCGCCAGAAGTCTCCAGGGGAGGAGCAGTGATGTCTCATCTCCAGTGCAGTGTCCTACCCTGTCAGTGCCACGCCAGGAGATGGCATGGCACTTACCAGCTGAGATGGGAGGAGAGCTTTTTGGATCCTGAGACTCCTGGGGAAAGACAGAGCAGCCCTGGGGAAGGAAAATCAGGTTAAGGTCTTTCTAGTGCTGTGGGTGCTGTGTCCAGCACGAGACAGTTTGAACAAGCCTTTACCATCCCTGATTGTCTCTCTCATTCACGTGCTCTCTCTGTGAGTGCTGTGCTCTCTGGATTTCAGTTTCCCTTCCCCACGGGAGGTTGTTGTGGCCAGGGAAGGCTGGGCAGAGGCTCCTGGTGCTCCATGGGGTGCTGGGGCTGCCAGGGCAGGGATTTGGGGCTCCTGGGCAGCTCCCCTGGGCCTCCCCATGCAGCTCATGGATCTCCTGGAGCTCCCACCACTCCTGGGGTCTCCCTGCAGATGGCATCTGCACCCTCCTGTTTCTGGGCCCTCCTCTCTCCCAGGCCATGGTTTCGCTGTGGGAACTCTCCTTTTTGGACTCCTTTCTGAAACCATAAGTGACTCTTCCAACCCAAAACAGAGTGTGTGCAGAAGCACAGGGTTTTGTCAGCATCCGAATTGGTGTTCTGCCTCGTGTCCCTTTCTTTGGCAGGATTTGGGATGTGTCACTTTGCTCAGCCCGGGTTATCCACAGCAGCCTGAAGCATCAGCCTTCTGTCAGAGCATTCAGAAGTTCAATTTTGGACATCGCCCACCTACCCAAACTCAGCTATCAACTCCTCGTTAGCATTTATAATTTTAGCTATTTTTAAGCAGTGACAGTTATTCTCTTGGTCTTGTATCCAACTTCACTGCCTTGCGGCCAAAGTCACTGTGGGGTGCAGAGTGAGTGAGGTGAGTGTGGAGCAGGAGGGACAGAGTGGATTCTTCATTAATGTCATCTGTTTTGATATTTGGGGACTGCAGCAAAGTGTGCAATGGCAGGAGAGAGCCTCAGAGCCCTTCCTGCCCTTCCTCCAGAGCAGGACTGATGTGCTCAGGCTTGCACAGTACATTTTAAAGAGATGCCAGTAAATGAGAGAAGCCAAATAGATGTTTTCATTAATATCTACTATCCAGAGCCAGTTTTGTGGTTTTGCTCTCTACCCTTTGGATTTCTCCAGTTTTCTCTTTGATGGTAGAAACCTCATATATATAAAACCTGCTTTTCTCTGCCGCTTCCCTCTGGTGTCTGTGCCTGCCTGGCAGTGTGCATTGTCAGACTGCTCCGGTGTTGTATTTCTGCCCCGGAATAACGCACAGCACGAGTTAGAATCGTAGCTGGAAAATGAATTTATTTATTTCTCCTGTCCTCTCAGTGAGGTGGTGGTTTTTTGTGTGGGGTTTTTGTGCGATATTGTTGGTGGCAGGGCTTGGGCTGGGCCCTGGCAGCAGCTGCAGGGGAGGAAAAGGAGGATCCCACAGGGTGAGCCATATATAAAACCTTAGTTAGTACTGTTGCGAGCCACTGATGTATTTAGTTGCTGGACCTGGAATTAAATGTGAGTGGCATGTCTCGTGAAGAGCAAATACACCATTATCTTAACCATAATGGAAATACAAACGATGCAGGCTTGCATGGGGTGATGTGGTGGAGCAGCTTCACTTTGGGGTAAGTCTGGGGACAGACAGTGACTTACACTCACTGAGGTGGCTCGGCAAAGAGCATATTCTCTAATTTTCTATTAAATTTGTTGTTCCTTGATATTAAGGTGGCAGAATGAGAAAAGCAAAGCTGCAGCAGTTCTGTAACTGCTGCTCCACCCCCAGTATCGATCTCTCAGGGCAGGAGCTGCAGCTTCACTCCAGCTAAACGCCATTCAGAGAGCTCAGAACATCCACAGCTCCAGAGACCCCACGGAACTGTCTGAACTCACCACCCAGTCCCTGCTGCTATCCTTAAATCCTCTCCAGCATTTATCACACCGCACTGGCACAGCTTCACAAAAGTATGCAAAGAGATTTGTGCGTCTGAGAGAGTGTTTTGATAGCGCGAGATTGATGAGGCTGACTGCTTTTGTGCTGTGTGGCAGCCCCTCATTTCCCAGGTTTGTCACCGTTCCCAGCTCTGCGGGGAGCTCTGCTCACTGTCTGCTCAGCAGAGCTGTTCTGGGGTTTTCACACTGCAAAGCACAGGGTGAAATGCCTTCAAAGACTGACACTGCAGGTGTGTGGCAGGAATTGGGGATGTGAGCAGACCCTGCAGGGCAGCTGTCCTTCTGGAGCTGCAGTTTGAGCAGACACCTCAATTTCAGCTCAATTCCCCCTGCTTTTGGGGCTGCACAGGCTAACAAAGCCAAGAGGCTCTCCAGGGAGCACTGCCCCGAGGGGCAGAGCACCAGGGCTGTGTTTGTGCTCACACTCGGGCTGCACGTGGCCCTCGGGAGCTGCTGCGGTGACAGCCAGCAGCCTTCTGCCACCACTAAACCATTCCCATTCTCTGCCACAGGCAAGGGGAAGCACAGCAAGCCTGCAGTGGGTACTTTCTCCTTTTCTGCCTCTGTCTCCAGAGGAAATGTTTCTTGTTTTGATGCCCAACAGGTACATAAAGTCCAGCTCTGTTGTTCAGAGATGTATTTTGTATTTTGTACTTTAATTTGATTTGTTTTACCTTCCATTTTCATACTCTTCTTCTAAAAAGCAAGAGGTCATGACAAGCTCAGGTTATGGCCTACTGCTCAGCCGGAATGATCTCTGTTTATTTTTAATGCTGCCCTTACTTAACCTGATTTCTGGAGTTTGTTACAACTTGAGATAACCGGCTCTTGTTCCCAGCGTGGAGCAAATTATCTTTGTGACCCTCAAATCCTCTTGAACGCTCTTTGAAATGTGTGTAGGGCTCTTGCCTATCTCATCCTGCAGGGACTGGCTCTGTGACATTTGCTGTATTCCTGAAAAAACGGGGACCTTGCTCTGACTATTGACATGCATTACGATGCAGATTGCCAGCCTTCTGTGAGCTGATTAAATCCAAATAATTGCATTCTACCCTCCCCAACTTTAAGAGTAGCATTTTGGTGTTTAATGCACCTTTACAGGACCTTACTTGATTTACTTTTAAATCAATTATTTCTTTTGCATCTTGCCGATTTTATGTATTTATTCATTTATTTATTGTGAGAGTGCAATTCCCTCATCCCATTTCCTCCCCTGCTTTATTTTCACGCAGTCTGTGTTCTCCAATATCGAATCCTTTGAGTGCAGAGGGCTGTGGTTCCCTACAGACGATGCAGAAATGTTTCCTACCCTATTCCAGGAGACCTGCTGTACAGATATTACCATTTTGGACACTAATCTATCACCTTCACGTAAGTTACTTCTGAGGTAACATAATTTTAAAAAGCAAATTGTGCAGAATATTATTTTGTCCCTCAATTTTATTTTATGACTCTAAGTTAATGTGTGCAGAAGATTCCCTGAAGTACATCTAAATGGACTATCTAAAGTGAGAAGTGATCTTTCCTCTCTTTTCATTTTCTCCAATAGGTTATTTCACATATTTCAGATTGCATCAAATGGAAAAAGTCTCTTCTTTTGGGTTGCTTTGTTGACTTCTTTGGGTGCATACCAGAGATAGATTTTTCCAGTGTGTTCTTTGCTGAGAGCTGGCTCTGAAAGCACTCAGCAAAAGGGCATGTGGGAATGTGAATGAAGTTTTCTGCATTTTTCAAAAATTAATCTCGCAGGCAGAAAAGACCATTCTACTTCGTTTAACATTTTTTGGCAAAAAAATAAAGGCATCTTCAGTCCTGAGACAGTTTATCAAGAAGTGTCAGGTTCCTTTCCCCTTTTCTAGGCACTGCCAAGGGTGTTTGACAGTTCCCTTCTCCATCTCCTTTCCATTCAGTCCACCCATGCAGTCCTCCATTCTCTCTTTTTACTAAAAATATATACAGTGAAACTTGTTTTCTTAATCCACTCTGATATCCTGTTCCCGAAAATACCAAGACCTGAATTCCTGCGCTCTGCCGCGCTCCCTGTGTTGTTTTCCTCGGCACAGTTTGCACGCAGGATGTTTAGGATCTCCTTCCTCCCTGCGCTCCATCCTCCCCTCTGCTCCCAGCTGTTGTTTCCCAGCTCCGTGACCCCAACAAGAATCCCCTGGAGCAGCCAGCGGTGTCCCTGCAGCTGAGATCCCAAAGGGAAACCATTCTCGGCTGTTCCCACAGCCCAGCTCTTTTCTTGACCCATTGCTTTCTTCAGGGTTGGCCATTCCTGCTCTCCTTCTAAAGCCTTTTCCTTAATATTGGGGACTGACCTGCCGACCTCAGTCTCTGCATCAAGGCCATTTTATCTCTGGGCTGTTCTGTGCTATTTCAGTGATGTAAAATACGGCGATGCAAAATACAGTGATGCAAAATACAGCCTTGGAAAATACAGCCGTGGAAAATACAGCCATGTAAATACAGCCGTGGAAAATACAGCCATGTAAATACAGCCGTGGAAAATACATCTGTGTAAAACACAGCCGTGTAAAATACAGCCATGTAAACTACAGCCATGTAAAATGCCAGGAATGGTCGAACAGAAAAGGGCTTGGTAAAGTGAGGAGTGTGGAAATTTTCTGACCTGGACTTGGAGCTCTGTTTAGTTTCCATGATTGCTGGTTTGTGAATGCAGTTATCAGTACTGCTTGACCTGGACCTCGATACAGAACTCAGATCCAAAAAAGATCTAAATTGGAGGGCTGTTCAGAGCCAGTGTTTCAGATCAGCTCATGGGAGACACACATTCCAGCAGCAGAGTTTGGAACCTTGTTTATACTGCAATCACTTTCCACAGTTTTGAGCCCTTCTCTGACAACAATGAAATTCCAGCAAAGGGACGCTGGAAAAGAAACATCATCAGCTGTTTCTTTAGGCCTCTTGCTGCCAGACAGACACGATATGCTTGGGATACAAACCTGGCCCTGACAGACAGCTGGAACTCGCACCAACCCACCGAAACATGCATGGACCAACAACATGTTTCTGGCCAAATCCTGTGTGCTCAGCACTCTGAGCCTCGCTGGAGTTACACCGAGAAGAACGCTGGCCCCAGAGTGTCTGTCCTTTGGTGTTTTGAAATTCAGAAGAGAGAGAAAGCTGATTATGTCAGCATCTTCTTGAAGTCATAATTCTTCCTGCTGCTCCCTTCAGAAAATATTCAAGATGACAGGAATTCTTGTAAATTCTATTTCATCACACATCAAAGAATTGGCCATGATACTCTACTCTTTTAAAAGATGCAACCATAGCTGCACAGTTTTCTCTATGAGAAAAGTTTGGGGAGAAAAACCTTCCAAGCTCATAAAGATCCTTGAGGGTGAGTATTTTAAGTCCAAAATTTTCTACTTTTCTTTTTTTTTTTTTTCATTATTGTTCTAATGGAATTCTAAAACTGAAATTGTTACTGTCTGAAAATATATTTGGCAAACAAGACTCCTCACAGATAAGAGAAAAGCCTGAAATTCCAGGTTTTTGTCCCACTTCCAGTTATAGCCCCCCATTTCTCTTTGAAGTTCTTTGCAGAGTGCCTCTGATCAATACTTCTAACCTGTCATCAAGCACATTTCCCATATGTATTTCAAACAAGGGCATATGTCCTTTGGCCCATTTAGAAATGAAAAACAGGCTCAGAGGGCTGAAGTGATTTTACAGAAGAAAAAGAGGCCAAGGCTCCTGTGCTGTACACCACAGTGTATTTGATCTTATTTTTTCCCCAAAGCTTAGATAGCTTTTATTAACAATGTAAGCATTTAACTCTATTTTCACACAGATTAAGTACACGGGAACGGTGGAGAAAATAGTTTTCTGTGGGATTCAAGGGGTTATAAACCAACAGCCGACCTTGGAGAGAGAGAGGAGGGAGTGTTTAACATTCTTTTCTCGCCCAGAAAAATGCTCAAGGCCCTGTGCACCCGAAGGAGCTGCCAGGGAAGCACAACACAGCCACATTTCCCATTCCCCTTCACCTCTGGTGACCCTGGGCTCGGGGCATGGCAGCAGACCATGAAGTGTCCTGTTATGGTGTGCTCGTCCCCAAAGCCTGGCCCTGCACTCGCAGCTCTGCTCAGGCTGTGATCACCGTGCGTAGGATTGCCATCCATGGGATTTGGTTTGGTTTTGTTTCAGATGGTCAGGACAGAGGCGAGAGATCTCTGGAGTTTGGTCTTAGAGCATGAGGTTTATTGTGAAAGGTGTGGGTGTAGGGGAGCTGCTGGTAGCTGCCAGACACAGCTCAGAGCAGGGAGAGAGGGGAGAGAGAGAGAGAAGAATGAGGATCGAATAATAATAATGCCGTGGTTGCCATTTACAATACAATAAATCATCTTCTGTGCTGAATATTCTAATTTTCACTAACCAATCTAGAACAAGCTACAAATCCTACAACATTTACACACAGCCTAGGAGAGTCATTGCATTACCATACGGCGTTATATTTTAAACTCTAAAAACTGCTTTTTGGAGCCTCTGCCAAGTTGGCAGGGTCTGCTCTGCCCCTTGGAGCTGTCTGCAAGCAGAGGGGATTGTTTAATCCAAAGGGGATTCCCTTCAGTGGCCACACCATTGTTTTCCAGTTGTTCAGTACCTGGGGTTTGGGATCTCAGAGCTTGTCTTCATTTCAATCTCGCTGATAGTTTCCATATTCTCAGCATCTTTTGCCAGGTAATCATATTGATAAGCCTTTCCTATTTCATCCTCCCCAACAGCCATGCAGCCTCAGCCTTGTAGGGCGAGCTGCCCTGGGCTCCACCTCCGTGCAGAAAGCACAGTCCCAATAAATAGTGAGATGGCAGAGGATGTGACTGAGGTGGGCTGGAACCAAACGAGTCAGCTCATTAATAAATTACAGCTCAGCAATCCTGCTGGGGTGGATGAGGACTGCTGTCCTTCCAAATGAGCCATCAGAGCTTGGTGCCAATGCACACAGAGCCCGAACCTGAGTGCTGATCTTTCATCTCCTTCTGAGTGCCTTTAGATGGACTTGAAAAGAGAACAATTCCCTCCCTGTGAACCATCAGTGCAGTACTGCATGTACTAGATCATTTTAGGTATGAAAATACAAAAAAAAAAACAACAAAAAAACAAACAAAAAAAAAAACCAGTCATTCCTTAGGGCGGGGGGAAGCAACCATTATTCTCATTATTACAGGTGAACCCATGGCTCTAATTCTGCAGCAGAAAGAAAATGCATAACACCGGAGTTTCTAACATGACGTTGTTTTCATTAGATGTTTAATTTTTCAAAGAGCATAAAGGCAGATGCATCAAAATGCCAAGAAGCCTCTTTTAATTAAAGCCTCTTTTTCCTTTTCTTCCCAAGGTATCCACATGCACTGAGGCGTTAAAGAGAAAGATAAAAGGAGCCCCAAGCACTGTTTACTCACAGCCTTTATGCCTGCAGCTCCTCATTTTGCAGGAGACATTATTTTGGCTGGAGCAAGTCCTGGTGTGGCTGGAGAGAGCTCGAGGCTGCTTTGCAGCGCTCCAGAGGCAGACAGGACTGAGGTGTGAGGGTTCCCCTCCCAGCGTGGGCTCTGCACTCAGATTTTATGCAGTGCTCTGCCGGGTGGGACACTCTCATACCCCCCTGGTCACCATGCTTGGGTGACCTGGCTGGGCCAGGTTTGGGTGAAAAGGATGGATTCAGTTCCCCTCTTCAGTGCTGAAGCTTTCTCTGTTTAATACCCACACTAGGTGTGATTGTTTACCATTCCTGTGATGTACCTTGGATATATGATGTATATATTATGCACCTTCTCTTAGACTAACTGTGCATTATCCTCGCAGCACAGGCATCGCTGGCAGCAGGGGAAGAGCTGTCTCTGTCCAAGCACCAGCATCAACCTCCAGGCTGCCTAGCAAAGGATTTCCCCGAGAAGCTCAGGATCAACACTCACATTATTTAGTTGGCAGGACAGCGTTTGGGGGTGAGTTTTGCTGAGCTCAGTTAATAACCCTGTAACGTTTTCCATCAGCCTTGAAATGGTTAGCAAGGGCATTTGGATCTGTGCCTCACTGTAGATGCTGTTTGGCTTCTCTGTTCCAGGACTAACAGACAAACAAGGTCAAATGAAATGATCCAAATTTTACAGTGCTCATTCCGGTAAAATTCTGTTTTCCTTAGATAAAGATTAAATAAAAACCAAATCAGGACTTTTGGAACTGACCCCTTAAGAGCTGGAAGGAGCCATGACGACATCTAATGGAAGATCAATATATGAGAGTTCAGTACAGAAAACATTATTTTTTCATTTTTCTTTTTTATTCTTTTATATATATATTATCTACAAGCACAAGCTTTCATATTTTTAATGTAAAAATGCATACAGATCATTATATATATATAAAAATCAACTAGCCTTGTAGCAAACTGCCAGATCCAAGCATCCCCAGGCTGGGGACAACTCGTCTGGATCCAGGTGCCAACCCCACGGCTGATCCTCCCTTCATCTGCGGCTGCACCAAACCCCAGACATGAAAATTCTCAAAGTTCTAGGGAAGTCTTGGGTCCTGATCCAGGGCTTGCAGCACGGGCACGACTAACTCTTCATCAATTGAAGATAAATATTTAAAAACTTCATAAACGACAACCACCTTGTTGCAGGTAACAAGTGTCCCTTCCACCTTTCCTCCCCATTTTTTATCATCCTTCCCATCCTCTCTGCAGAAATGGGAGCGAGCAGAGGAGAGAAATTCAATGTTAGGGTCACATACATCCCTTTGAACAGCAGCAGGGGAAACAGAATTTAACCTGTTGGTGTCTGCTGCAGAAATGTGGGCTCAGGCTGCACTTGGCTTTTCAAAGTTTGGGCAAATTTGGGCTCAATTTGCACACTGTAGAAAGGTGACAGATTTATGTTTCAGCATTGTGAGCAGAACTAAACCAAGCTGTATTTCATACTATGTAATCTGTATCAACAGATTATAATATACCATAGTAGAGCTGGCTGAGAGGGGAAAAATTAATGAGCAATTAAGTAAAGAAGTTTGTGTTTGTGTGGGAGGAAAGGTCGCAGGATAGCAGCCTCCTTTTTGACCAAGGATTTATCTTGTTTGGCAGTTTCCAAATTCAGTCTTTGAAAAGGAATGTTGCAATTTTTATTGTAAGTTCTTTATGTAACAAGGGATGTTTGCACAGCGGAACTTTTTTTCACCAGGATTTTATAATTTCTCCACACAGACGTTATAAAAGAAGACACAATTTGCTGGAAATCTTTTGGAAAGTATAAGGGCCATAACTTAGCCTCTTCCTTTCAATTCTCCTAGTATGAATATGATTTATTTTTTTCTCTTGTCATTCATTTATAACCTTTGTCTATTTTAAATGCAGCTCCATCCTGAACCCCAAGAAAGGTTTTCAGATAAAAGAACTGAGGAGGTTTTCTAAGAGGGATGAATCAATTGCTCAGCACACCAAAGTGAGCCTTTCCACTCAGCTGTGTTGCCATGGGGCTGCAGGTAAGGATTTTGTTTACTTCAGCACTGATTTGAGAGATAACAGAACCTGAGTGCTTCAGCTTGCAAATGCTCACGGTGGCTCCTGCTGTGGCTGCACTGCTGACACGCTCAGCCCCAGAGAGAGAATTTGGTTTGTGAGCAGGCACCAGCTTGCATTTTTACCCTTGGATTGACCCTACATTACTAACAGGGCTAAAAATGGCAAAACCTCTATTTTTTTGGGTGGTTTTAATTTTTTTTTTTTTTGAAGTAACAATATGATGACTATTTTGGGAACAAGTGTGTCACAGAGGTCTGTTGCAGGAACCACCTGCCAAAAGCACACGGTGAGGTGTCCACGGCAGTGTGCTCAGATGTACAGCAGCACACGTGAACAGGAGCACCAAAACACAGACATTGATTCCAGCAGAGTGAAAGGAGCTTTTACTGTAGAGAACAGAGAAGCAGAGGAAACAAACAATAGCACAAATAAAATATACGTCTGAATGTGATGTTCTTTGCTGGTCGGGCAAAAGTGAAAGCTTAAAAAAATTTGCTTTGGTAAAATATCTTTAAGTGAATACTTTTAACAGAAGCCCTAACTTGGAAATTTTTTCTGTTGTCAGGGGTATAGAGATCTGAGTCTTCAGCCTGTCCCACCACCCCTGTGGCTGCCCACAACTGCATAAAGTGCTCTCCAGCTGGATTTATTCACTCTCCTGTCTGTGGCAATTCGCATTCGATGGCCTGTGGGAGTTACTGCCTCAAACAACCTCACGAAGTGGAGGATAAAGCTGTGAGTATTTGCTGCCGGGGCTGTTCCTCAGAGAGCACTGCTGGTGTGTCCCCCAGCCCTTGTGGCTCTGCGTGGTGACACTCTGAGCTGCCTGAAGGGATGAACACCACGGCTGGGAGACCACCACGACCTGAGTGAAAACCTTCCAGCCTTGGCTCTTTCAGCAAGCAGTTACCAAACCAACCAGCCAGGAGGCAGAACTTGGCAGCTGGCTTAAATGAGATTGTGAGGGAGGAGAAAAAACAAAAAAACTGGACACCTTTTATTCCAGGCACCAAAATCTGATAAAACGTGCTTTCACTTCAATGTGCCAGATAAAAATCACAAAAAACTGCGCTCCTTTAAACCCCAGAGTGCTCCAAGCAACATCTCGAATTTAAAAGAGCTGAAAATTATAGTCTTTTGATATGGCAGAGGCCGTTCAGATCTGATTTACATTTGGGCTTAGACTTTGAATGCTCTCCTTCCCAAGCATTCAGTTCATTTTGGTATAACATGGACTAAAAGGAACTACCTGAACTGAAAAAAAGACCAAACCAAAAAATAAACAAAAAGCTAAAAACTACCCATAGTTAAATCAATAGTAATATGGTTCTTTATTTTTTAGTTTTATTTCCCAACACATACACTCCTATTTCCCTGAGTGCAGTAGTGTGCTTGGAGGGGGAAATGCTGAAATGCCACTGGACTAGCTGATTATTTCTTGACAATTCTGCAGTGTCAGAGGAGCTGGAAGAGCAGCTGAATTTCAGCCCTGCTGAAAAGTGTGCCTAGCTGGCTAAACACCCCAGGAAATAAACCTTGCCTGTATTTTTTGCACACCTTGCTAAGAACATCAACACTCACGGATTTGACAGAAATGACAAGGAAGGGCAGTTTGGAGTGAAAGCACACAATGAGCCAACTCAGGGCTGGTGAAGGTGTCAGGTGAGCTTTCTGCTAACACAGCAGCCTCTGCACTCATTCAGTGCTGGAGAGCTCTGCTGGCAGGGCATGGATGGGCTCAGGGCTGGATCCCACTCTCCAATGGCCACGGAGCAGCTGTGGGGCTGGAAATGGCATTAGGCACTGCTGACTTGCAGAGGATTGGAGCTAGCAGAAGATTCCCTCTCGGTTGCCAATCCCCACAATTGTCTAGTCATTTGGAGTTCATTTGGTAGTTTGTGTTTTTCTTGGTGTTCGGGGTTATTTTTCCCCACATTAGCCAGAAGCAGTGTGGCTAAATACATTTCAAAACAGGAAAATAGTAAGACTCTGTGTTACTCAAAAAAGTGATGGTGTTTGTCCTGTTACTTTTTTTCATTGCAAAGCTTTGACCATTTTTCATCAAACGTGCTCTGCTTGCCTCGTCCCTTCTCTCTGGCTCAGTGCAGCTCCTTTTAGCTGCTGATTTTGGTCAGCATCTTGTTAATGGCCTGCTTGACGTGCGTGGTGGAGCTCCGTCTCCGAGTCTTGCCCTGGACCATTTTGCGGCGCCGCACCTCGCGGCAGAGCTCGTGGAACGCCTCCATGATGTTTCCCTCTCCCGTGCAGGCTGAGCACTCGTAAAAAGCACACGCAAGTTCCGTGGCCAGCTTTTCACCTTCCTCGGTGCTGACTTGCCTCGAGTGGTCCAAGTCTGCTTTGTTCCCCACCAGGATCAGGGTGACGTTTTTGGGCTTTTTGACTTCATCCAGCAAGTTCTTTAGCGGCAGCATTTCCTCGAAGCTGCCTCTGTCCGTGATGTCGTAAACCAGCACGAAGCCCTCGCCCCATCGCACGTGTCCCTCTTTCTGGATAGCATCCTCCTGCGGGGACAGACAGACACCAGCCTGAGGAATCCGATTGTGAGGGAGACAGCAGACCTTCAGAGAGGTGCTGGCCCTACAAATCTGTTTTATTTTGTATTTGCACACATGTCCTTTTTTATGCCATGGCGCAGGAATGTGTTCCAGCCGTGCCAGGAGCTGTGTGCTCCGTGCAGCAGCAGCACCTGTGCCTTGGGAAAGGAAGGGAGACCTGCCTGACAGATCTGCTCTGGGCTTTAGTGGGAACCCTCGACTGAAGGTGTAAAGCCTCACCCCTTGTCTGCAGAAATGACGGTGACTTTGTGCCCAGTAATGCCATGCTGCTGGGCTGGCCCCGAATCAAAGGCTTGACAACAAAACAATTTCACCCCCAGAGCAAACCTCTTGACTTTGTTTGCTCTTCCAGCGTTTGGAAACTCTGAGCAGCATCCCCTGCACAGGGTGTGGGTCCAGCCCGGGGGAGGAGAGGGGCGCGATGTGCCCACAGCAAATCTCTGTCCCCACAGTGGAGCACAGATGCCACCACTCTGCCCTGTCACCTCCCCTGCCCTGCCACCACCCCTGCCCTGTCCTGCTGCCACCATCATCCCCTGCCCTGTCACCACCCCTGCCCTCCCTGCAGTGCCCCTGCAGGGACAGCAGCACTCCTGCCCACGCACCTGGCCAGCTGTGTCTAGGATCTCCATGGAAACCACCTCATCATCGATGGTAGCTTGGTGACGATACGTCGACTCTAAAATAAGAACACGTATTGTGAAATGTATTGAAAGGACGTAATTTTCTTTTTTTTAATCTTCCTCGCAGATCTCCCAGCGCAGGAGCTGAGATGTGACATACAGTTTGACTAAATTTTGTGTGCTGGAGCTTTTCCTGCCGTTCTGGAGCACACTCAGGTCCTCCTTTCTACAGCAGCAACACTTTTACCTCTTTCCACAGGGCACAACTTTGTCCCGTGTGTCAGACCAGCAGAAGGCTGGTGGATGCTGCAATCTGCACCCAAAAAAGGACAATTTGCTGTGGCAGAGCTCTGCAAAGCTGTGTCCCATTTTTCTTGTTTGGTCCTAGGAAAGGCTGCTGCCTGTGGAAGGTGAGACCACAACTCTCACAGCGTCCATCCCAACAGACTCTCAGTGCATCGCCCGAAGTCTCACAAGATCAAAACCAGCACGGCTGCAGATCAAGGAACTGAACACTAAGCTCAGGCCTTATGCTGTGAAAAAATTACAGAGCAGTGAGGTATTCTAGGAATGTGTGTTTTAAACATGCTGAAATCATCACATTCCGCTCTTGTAGCGAGGGATCAAGCAGTGATTTCCCTGTTCATGGTTTATAAGGATAACCAGTGGGCATTAAGCATACACACCATGCTATAGGAAAAAAACCCCCTATTTACTGTCCCAAGTTCTGGAACCAGACAACCAATCAGGAAGCTAATGACAAAAGGGTTTGTTTTATCTTAATAAGCTGATAAGTTCAATTTGATAGCATTTGACCTAAACCGTGGAAAACTATCTGTACTAACATTCAGATTTATTGCTGCTGCTAGCTCACAGATGTCCTGTATCAAAAGGCAAATGTGAATGCTGTAAAAGTCTGGCCAGTGACCATGAGTGCTTTGCATTGTCACAGACACAATTCTTTCATTTGGTGCAAATCTCTTCAGCAGGAACCAAGGATATCTTTCAGGAAACGCATTTCTTTAATTTGAACTTCTGCAAGGGCTCGTGTTTGGGGAATGCCCATTTTCACTGTGTACTTAAGAATTTCACCTCTTCACAATCTGGAATGTTTCAATGCTGTCGGTGCTGCAAACACTTTCTGCCCAAACCAAAGCTGTCACTCTCTCCCTGTGCCGCTGTAATTGCCCAGCTGTCTCTGTAGGGACAAATGGCCAATTCGCTTGGCAGATGGCAAGCAATCTCCTGCAGGCTCAGACCATGAAACTGGGCTTTCTTGAAGGCTGTAAATATCCCTTCTGGTCGGTATTTGGAGGCTGTTGAAGAGCTGGAGTTCTTTGTGATCCTGAGGCTGTACCTGCACAGCAGAGTGAGGTCCATCAAAGTCTTGGTGGTTTGTCCTTTCTGTCCCCTCCACACCCTCCTGCTGCAGCAGTTCCCTCCGGGAATGCAGAACAAGCACAAACGCTGCTTTGGTGTGGGAGCTGCACTGACGCTCCTTCAGGGAGTTATTGCAGAGGCCAAAATGTTCAGGGCCAGGTTGGGATTCCCTGGGTGGCACCCCAGGCTCGAGGCTTTTTAGGGACTCCTGCTTTGTTCCTTTGGGGAAGGTGCTGTGGAGAAGGGATGGCTCCAAGTGAGCAATGGGATTTTGGCTAAGTCAGAAATGGTATTTTGGCTCTCTGGGTGAGCAATGGGATTTTGGCTCCCTGGGTGAGCAATGGGATTTTGGCTCTCTGGTGAGCAATGGGATTTTGGCTCTCTGGTGAGCAATGGGATTTTGACTCTCTGGTGAGCAATGGGATTTTGGCTCTCTGGTGAGCAATGGGATTTTGACTCTCTGGTGAGCAATGGATATCAGCTCCTTGCTTGCTCAGGCTTTGCAGTGCTCAAATACCTTCAACCATCTGGCCCTGCTGAGCAGTGGCTGCTGAGAATTTCTCTCCAGAAGCTGAGAAAGCGCTCCCGCAGCCATCCCTGTGGGATATCTGTGGAATGTCCCCCTCAGGAGGCAGGATGGGACAGGCCATACAGATCTTCCCTATGAAATGGGAGAATAAATCTCAAGGAATAGACTTTGCTCACTGTGCAAAAGCAGCATGAATCTTAAATGATGCTGGACTGCTCAAAATAGGGCTCTGGCAGAACTTCATGTTGCAAGTTTAACTTGCTTTGGCTGCTCACGCTGGAATGGAATTTGATCTTGGATGAGCAGCACCGATTTAGGTCAGGTTTGTGTAAATAAATCTTAGTAAATGTGTGTCTGTTCCTGTGCTTAGGAATGTGTGGTAGCTGGGTGAATTCTAATGAGGAGGGTAGAACAGCTGGACGTTGAAAGCCTTTTTGGTGTAATCACAGCCATGGCCTCTCCTTCAAGGGAACAGAAACATCTGAGGAATCTGATTGTCTTGTGAGTTATGAGCCCTGAAGATGTGAGTTTGTCTGCTCACACTGATCCTACGGTACTGCACAAAAACACTGCCTTGCCTTGGCATTTATTAGCATCATTTTCCTTGTAGTTCTTTTTTTTGTTTTTTTGTTTTGTTTTGGGGTTTTTTTGTTTTTTTGGGTTTTTTTTTTGTTGTTGTTTGGTTTTTTTTGGGGGGGTGGTTTTTTTTGTTTTTTTGTTTGGTTGGTTTTTTTTGGGGTTTTTTGTTGGTTTTTTTTTTTCTTTGAGCCATGCAGCCAGAGAGTAATTGCAGGGCTGGAGCAAACTGCAGGGTCCCCGAGTGATGCCCTGACAGCACAGGTGTCTGTCTCAGCTGAGCACCCTTGACTCCTACTGAGCTGAGGAAATGAAAGAGCTGCTGGATAGAGCTTGTCTGAGCTCTCTCCTGCAATAAAATGCTCCTCAAAAGCTTAGGTTTGGAAGTCTAAAATTGGTCAGATGAGCCCAGGTTGTCAAAGTCCTGTGATGGAGTAGAAAAGCAAAGTGTGCGGTGGCTCCTGAGAGGGTTCTGAGCCTCAGCTCTCATTTCCCACAGCTGATGCCCTTCTGTTCCACCCACAGCCGTGTGCCTAAACCCTCAGAGATGGACAGATAGCTCAGAAATCAGAGTGCTTCTCTTGCCGTGACTCGGTGTCCATCCTGCCAGCCTCGGAGCAGAGCTGGGGACTGTGCTGGCTGAGCTGAAGCTCGGAGCGCTGGGGAAATGGATTGATTTATTTGCTCTGCTTCGACACAAACAGGTAAATCTGAGCTGCTCTTGCTGGTTTGGGTGTGCTGTGCTTCCAGGCTCAAGGTGCTGATGAGTGTGCTCTGAAGGCTGATGTTCCTCCTGGTTCTGAAGCTGAGATCCCCCACGGTTCCTGCTCTGCAGAGCACTCCTGGTTCTCATAGTTCCACTGTTTGAAAATGCCTTTATTCGTTACCTTCTGCTGCATGCAATTATGATTTTTCTCTTGGATGCAAAGAATGGGTTTCCTTTGAGAATGAAGGGGTGTTATTTCTCCTTTCCTATGGGTTCTGTCCTCATTCAGCTTTTACTGAGGTAGGCAGAGAAAATGTGGGCAGGTACCTGGGAACTGAATTCATTAAGGCATGCTAAAGCCAAACCATAAAGCCAGAGAGCACTGCTAATAAGTAGGGAGTAAGCTCAAATGTTTAAACAATTATTTGTTGGTTTTTGTTTCCTTTTGGTTGGTTGGTTGGTTTTTTTGGTTGGGTGTTTTTTGATTGTTTCTTTTCTTATATTTTCCTTTTTTTCTGGGTTTTTTTTGGGTTTTTTTTTTGTTTATTTGTTTTTGGGGTTTCTTTTTTGTGGTTGTTGTTTGTTTTTTATTTAGTTTTCTCCCCAGCACTTGGAAAGGATCTTGGTTCTTGGTAAGAATTATGTCCCTGATAAATTTTAGTCTAAATTAATCATATTTTGCTATGCCTTTTTGCTGTGCCTGATGGCAGAAAGAAGTCTCTGTTGGTGGAGCTGTGAGTTTCACTTATTTCTGACAATATAAATGAAAACTAACCAGTGAGAATTCTCTCACGTCTAAAACAAGAAAAACGAAAGCCTGCTCTCCTGAAGGTGCAGAAGCAAGCACTGGAAAATTCTGCTCATCTGGAAAACATTTCAGAATATGATGAGCAACAAAAGTAGGGGCAAAATACTTTGCAGCTGTAGCTATAGCAGGAACAGCCACTGCCATTCCTCAGTTTTGCTGCCTGTTGAGCTACTGTAAAAAAGCAGTATTTTTATTACTGCCATCAGGAATATCTTCATCTTGAGACCCATATGAAAGAAAACAAACCACATTTTCAGATAACAGCTTCCCATGTTATTGTTAGCATCTTCTGTTGCTGCTCTCAATTACAATTTCATCATTTCAAGTCTTTGCTGGGAATTTTAGAAGCCAGAGTTGGTGTTTTAAGGTTCTTTAGGCCATATGAGTCCATTTCCTTAGGAACACCTCAGAGAAATTGGGAATACTTTCATGGCTCATTGCTATAATGCATTCGGTATAAAATCCTCCTGCTGAAGAGCACAGGAAAAATGATGCAACGTATTCAATGTGTATCAAGTTAAATAATGTTTCTACTGTTTGGATGTAGGAAAAAATCAGCACAGGAAGATGCCTAGGAAGGCACAATCTAAACTACTGAGGACTGAATCCCTTAAGCACTGAGGCAGCAGGAATGAGTGATTTTGTCAATAAAAATGGAGGATACGAATAGCTGGAGCCTGGCTGGAGAATGAGGCATTTTCCCAGTGATTTATGGAGTGTCTGCACATTTGCCATGGTGGTCCCTGGAGCACAGGCTGGCAGCCCTTCCCCAGCCCCAGATGGTGTTCCCATGTCACCTTCCTTTGGCTCGGAGCCCACCAGGACCCCCTGTGCTGTTCCCTGTGGTTGTCACCGTGCTCAGAGGTGTGAGGAAGGCAAAGTCCTGCAGGATGAGGGCAGAGTTCTCCCGTTTCGCTCTCCCTAGAAAATGGTTATTTTCTCTATGAGCACTGTGCAGACTGCACTGTGGAAGGGAGATTTCCTTTCCCTTTCCCTTTCCCTTTCCCTTTCCCTTTCCCTTTCCCTTTCCCTTTCCCCTCCCTCCTCTCCTTCCTTCCCTTTCCTTCCCTCTCCTCTTTTCCTTTTCCTTTCCTTTTTTTTCCTTTTCTTTTCCTTTTCTTTCCTTCCTTTCCTCCCTGTCAGCCTTTCCACCCCAGGGCTGCAGGGGCCATCAGGAATGATTTATTAACCCTTATTTTCCCGTGGGCTGCTCTGTCCCAGGCTCTGTTTGTCTCTGGGCAGTTTCTCCTCAGCTGTGGATTTTTGTGCTCACTGAAACCCTCAGCAGTGTGAGGCAAACTTGCTGAGCGAGCCCCAGGGCAGGAGAAATGCACAGCCATGTTTCTCTAAGGGGATTTGTAGCAGGGGAGGCAAGCCCAGGGATCAGGGTTTGTGTTCAGATGATATTCAGCTGTCCAGACACGGTGTTAGCTGAATAAACCAGACTGCAAAGGCAGTCCCTGAGAGCTGCACTGGGGCCTGAGCTCTCTGGCATCCCAAAGTTATCCCAAAAAGACAGTTCTTGCATATTCTCTTGCTACGATGAATTATAATATATAATAAATAATATTAAATGCTAATACCTCATAGTGAGGTCTGATTCCCACAGCTAAGCTGTTTCTGGTTATCAACTGTTTGGAGGGAAGCTAGTTTGGATATATTCCTGCTTTGGATATATTCCTGCTTTGGATCTATTCCTACTTTGGATATATTCCTACTTTGGATATATTCCTATATTCCTTGTGTTTGTACAGACCTGTGTTTACCAAGTGCAGAGAAGAAACTCAGGCCAGCATTATTTGTTAGCGTTGCAAATATTATTTACATCACATATGGGACCTGCAGACTTTCCCTGTGATTCCTGAATGACGCTGTTTTGCTAACAGAACCCCCAGCTATGGACGTAGGCAAAACTACTCTTCTAATGTAAAAATAATCATCCTTGCAAGGAGCTCTCCAGTGGGAAAAGCCTTCTTGCCAGTGTAAATAGCTCCACAAAGTCGCTTCTGCTGTTCTTGCCACAGTGGTGAAATCTGCAAGTCTTGAGCTCATCTGTAGGAGATTTACTTTTCTGCTGTGGGAGAATTCAGGGCTCTAAGAGAGGCTTCTGTCTCCTTCCTTCAAGCAATTTGTACTATTTGATCTCCTCCTTTCTTGCTCTCCCGATAGCTGCATATTTTACCCATGTTTGATGGTCTCTTATGGGCTGCTTGGAGGTTGTATTTGCTAGAACTTTATAGAAAAACAGCCCAAGATTTTTATTCTCCCAGGAGAAAAAAGAGTGAACAAAAACCTGTAAGTAAATTGCGATATATCGGAAGAAATAGTCTTCAAAAATGTCACTATTAATCTAGTAATCCTGGCAAAATTTTAATTTTTCTTAAGACCCCTATTTCTTATGATCACCTTTGCTTCTTTAAAGTAGTGAACAGCCTTCTCTCTATCCCACTCCAATTAAATAAACTCCTTTGCTTTCTTTCTTTGCCTTCACACCCAAGCCAGTTACCCATGCCCTGTTCTCCTGATGATCTGCTCAGAGTTTTCCTTTCAGAGGATTGGCAGAGTCCTACGAAATGTGGGAACAGCCAGAGAAAGACATCGGGGGTAGTGCAAGAAAGCCAAGACACTTTAGAACAGTCAACAAAAATATTATCTCCTTGTCTGCTGATGTAAGTAGACTTTTGTTTCAATTCCAGCCTCTGCTCGGTGTTTCTGTGTGCCTTTATATGTGCATTAAATCTGAGTCTCAGTTGCTCAAAGAACTTTCAGTCCTTCTGTAAAATGAAGATTTTATAGGTGAGGCACAGAGACTGCAGCAACAAATCAGAGAAACAAGGAGAGCTGAGGAGCTGTCCGTGCTCTTACCTGGGCTTTGCTTTTTTGGGGCTGTTTCCTATTTAACAAAAATTGATGTTTAAGTCCCTGACCCTCAGGAACCCCTGACTGATTCTCCCAACTGTACATAAAATTGCTAACACAGAACAAATGACAAAACCTATTCACAATCCCCTCCTTTTTTTAATTCTTGGGTACCCCAGCCCTGTTTCTAGTAAAGCAAATTGATCCTATTTTGGTGGAAAAACAAATTTGTGCTCAGAGAAACACTGCAAAAGTTATTTCTGAAAGCACTCAGCCGTAGCAATGATGATTTTTCTTCTTTCATCATTAGATCCAGGAGGTTCTCCCTGCCTGCCGTGGCTTATGGACGCAGGGAATTTGCTGCTGCCCATGGAGTTCTCTGCAGGCTCTGTCTGTCTGTCTGTCTGCTGCTGTGATGGCTCTTTGGGCTCTTTGGGCTCCCTTTGCCTCCTCCTTTTTTGCCTTCCAGGAAAAAACCAATTTAGCAGTTCCCTTGATCGCTCTGATCCAGCATCTCCAATTTTAAAGTCAATTAAATATCAACCCACACTGTCTCTCTCTCTGAGCTCAGGTGAAGGCACTCTGAATTCTGCCGGCGGCTCCTGGGGGAATTGCTCAGTTATTTGCTGTTATTCTCTGGTGCTGGGGAGAGCAGCCCTGGAAGTTCTGCTGTCCAGCCCTGGGGTCACTCAGGTCCGCAGGAGCCCCAAATTCACAGTAAGAGTGTGCCCTAACCAGGCTGAGCCTTGTGAGCCTTCTGACGCCACACTGGCATTGCTCATGCATTTTTAAAGTTGTGTTTTATTTAAAAACATGTAAAGGTTAATGAATTTTGGTGAAATACACGTGGGAACTCAATTCCCTTTCTCAGTACATATTTAACAAGCTAAAGAAGATGAGTTTGATGTTAAATTCTTTATGTATTTAATATTTTAGAAAGCAACTGCATGTATTTTTTAAAACGTGCAGCTGCAGCCCATTCCTACATGGAGCTCTTTAGTCTAATTCTGCTGAAAATGTGAGCTAGCTGAGATTTACTGTAAAAGAAGATGGATTAGAAAATCATTCCCCTTGCTAATGCCAGGCAGGAGCTCAGCCTGAGGAATTTCGCACCTTTTTGAAAAACAAACACAAAGCCATGCCAAGAAGGTGACAGTGACTTTCCAATTAAACAGAAGCGATGGGCAAGCCAAGGCTGGTGCTTCACATTCTCCAGAAAATGACCTTTGCTGCAGCTGCTGCCCTTTGGCTCAGAACAGGAAAATAAAAAGCAGAGTGAGCTGTACTTCTGTGAAGAGTCCTGACTGCTGATGCTTGCACAGCTCCAACATCACACATTTCCCAAAGTGCATTTCCCAAACTCCATTTGGGACTTTGGATCCATTTCCCAGAACTCCATTTCCCAAAGCTTGCAAGGTTCAGTGATGTTCCTCCTGCCAGAAAATGTCATTTTGTGGTTTGTAATTTGGCTCCCGGAGGCACAGCAGCCTATCCAGATGCTGCTAAAAATATGGACCTTCATTTTCTTCTGGCACATTGGAATGGCAAAGAATATTTATAGGGTGTGTTTTTTCCCTTCCAGTTGAAATGTGCCATGCTTGAATGAAAAGGGGAATAGGGTTTTTTTAATATGATGCTTAGTTTAGGTTAATGTTGAATTTCCATCAGGCCATGAACAGCTTGGTGAAAGCTTTCCTAAAAATAGGAATTATCTGGGGATTGCTTGCATCAGAGGGCTAATGGGTGGTTGAAAACTTGACATAAGAAATAAACTATAAATTTGATGGTTTTGTCACAGCCCCAATGATTTTTGATAAAAAATTGCTTAGTTGCTGGATGGTTTGAGTCTCTTACTCCTGTCCTTTTAGAATAACTTGACAAAGCTGCTTATTTCTCCCTGTGGAGGAAATGATTTTCACTGACACAACTTTATTTTTTATATTGATCGAGCATGTAGATTCCCATCCTTCGACAGAACTGCCAGGCCATGGCTGCTAAGAAGAAATGGATCCATTCTGCTGAACCTTCTCAGTGAATTCAGATGTTTACAGGTAACCACATCACTGCAGGATGGCCGTGCTAATGACAGAAATGCATTTTTCAGGCTCTGGTTTTCAAAGCTTTTGAAGGTACAGTTCCTTTCTGATTGATCTCTGGTGGCCTGAATAGTGGTTATGATTTCAAGATAATTTTTCATCTCTAACACTTCAGAACCTTCTTTGAATCCCGTTGTGATCTGTAGTTTGACAAATAATACTTTACAAAACAAACTCTGGTGAGCAGCTTCCACCAGAGATTACAGCAATTAAGAAATAGCTTATTAACCATAGTTTATTAGTTTTTGAATTTTTTCAAACCTTTTCCTCCAAGCAAGCTAGAGCACTTAGCATCACAATGTCTGTGATACATAATTTGAGCTATTATTCTCTAAACTGAATGGGGATGTAGAATTCAGTAAGTCAGAAGAGATTTAATTTTTGGTTTATTGAGGTAAGTCTGTTGCCTGCACGAAAGCTTTCCGTGCTGCAAAGAGGAGACAATTAGATTCCTGAGGGGCACAGTAATTTGCAATTGCATTCATTTGTAAAACAGAAACAAATGTCAAGGCTTGTGCAGCAGAAAGGGCAGGGGGCCTTCATAATGGGGCAGAAAATAATAAACCTTGCAGCTTGCTAATAACTTCATTTGTGTGGTTAAACAAGGCAAAAGAGATGCTTTTGCATGCAATGTCCCTGTCAGAAATTGATGATCTTGGACTAATAGAAAAGACATTATACACTTCTTGTCAAGTTTTTAAAAAGATGTACTAGTGCTAGAAATGTGAAGTACTGAAACTAATAATGCTAATAGAACATTCTATTGAACATTCCACTGTGCAGCACAAGGCAGGAGACAACAATTCACTGAGGAATATATTGATAGTAGCAGATAAAAGAATATATTTGAGTTCAGTTTGTACTGGGATTTATTTTCCCAAGATGGGAGTTTTGGTATCTGTCATGTCTCCATTTTGCCAAACAAAAATACTTAGTATGATCCTGGATACTTCACTTTTTTCAAAGGGTTACCTGGGTTCTGTAACAGAATATATTAAACTTCATTTCTGCTGTGCAAGTTTATGGCATTTTCTGTTTCCTTAGGGAGACCTCTTAAAGCAAGAACGTTAATAAAGAAATTGATACTTAACTGTATGATCTGTGTTGGAGATCATAATTTTAAAAACTTGACAAGAAGTGTATAAAGTCTTTTCTATTAGTCCAAGTTCATCAATTTCTTACAGGGACACTGCATGCAAAAGCATCTTCTTTGCCTTGTTTAACACACAAAGAAATGTTAGGAAGGAGAGAGCAACACACTGTTGGACACAAGGGAATTTTCCAGCCTTTCCTTTGTGTGAGAATCCCTCAGTCCTGAGGTACTGGAGGCACTTTCTAAGACATTAATTCCTTGTCTTGGACTTCCTGCTCTGCATTTGCTCTGCTGCAGAGAATTTAAATATATGCTGATTTAAGAAATACCAACCAATCCAACCTTGGCACGAATTTTAGGCCAATCCTCTAATTCAGTGCAACTCTTTGACAAGCATTTTGGGATATCTGAGCCAGATTCTTCAAAGTGCCAGACCCAAGAGAGCTAAGTGGGAGCAGTGGAAGTGACACGTGGATGTCCTTTAGATGACTGGTGCGCCATCTGGTCACCCCAAAAATACAGACAATGTATGTTTGAAAGTGAGGACGAAAAAAGGTACCTAAATCTAGGTAAAGCGACTGGAAAAAGCTAATTTTTTTTCTTTTTTGCCTTGAGTTTTTAAGATCTGTATCCCAGTCATCTTATTCTCTAGCAGAAGATGTTTGGATTATTAAAAAGCAGAAAACTGATCTCACACCAAATAATTTGAAGAGTGAAATACTGAAGCAATTGATTTCAATGGCAAAATTCCCATGGATTTCTGAGTGGGCAGAAATGTGGCTCACGCAATAACTCAGCTTTTGTCTGAGCGTGTTATTGCTTCTCTATTCTGCCATCTTAGGTAACAATTTGTTCCAGCTTCAAATGACCATAGAGAAGCTTTTTACAGCCAATTTAAAGGCTGTCTGAGGGCTGGAATTTTAACCCTGTGGTTTCCACTGCCTCAGCCATGCTCCCAGGACAGCGTCACCTACCCAGCGTGGGGTCGTACTCCCAGATGAACCTCTTGGTCAGGAAGCGCACGACGAGAGCTGCAGGGACACAGAGATTTCGGGTGAGAAGCACAAGACATCAACTCAACACCGCCTTCAGCAGTGAACTGCTCAGAAAAATCACTGCTTATGATTTTATATTTTTTCCTTAATGGCACAGGGAGGCGCTCCACTGACTGCCAATGTAAGTTGAAATAGTATCTATATTTAATTCCTTCACAATTATATATATTTAATTCCTTCAGAATAATATATATTTAATTCCTTCAGAAGTATATATATTTAATTCTTTCAAAATGCTTCTGCTCTCTTCCACAGCAGCAGTCACAGCCCATCCTATGAAAACAGCCCAACAGACTCAAAAAAAAAAATCCGAATGCTGGGTTTTGATTCAAAATAACATTGAGGTTGAGACTGTCAGAAACACGTTATTTTCTGATTAAATTAAGTGGCTAATTCCAATATTCATGTTCAAATGGCCGTTCCCAGTGCTTATCCTCAAATGCATTTGGAAGCAGCCAAGGCTCAGACGGATGCAGTAGTTAATAGCAGAGAATTTCATGGCTCTTCCCTGAACGCTCAGTGCTTGGGAAAGACAAGAACTTGCAGGCTGGGAAGGAAAGAATCTCCAGCAAAGCACATGGAGGATTCCTGCTGTGATTTTTGGAGCCGCGACCATCACCAAAGGGAATTGATGTAACGTCCCAGGGAGGGAAGAACAGACTCATGTCTCCTCCTGCCTCTCCTGACACCCTCGCTTCCAAGTCAGCTGTTTGTGCAGGGTATAAATTAGGGTAGAATTTGGCACAGGACTTTCATTCACTCATGTTTAAAACTTCTGCCTTAGAAGTTATTATTGGAGAAGAATCATGACTCTCTGTCAAATACATTTGCAGTGCAGCTTCACTGAAGACAATGAAGTTATATCAGGAATTAACTTGGCACAGAAACCAAGATTATCAACCAAATAATTAATCAATTTCTCTTGAAATTGTGTGGCTGAGCCCCTTACTCAGCTTTAAAAATTCCAGCCCAAATCTTTTGGAACTTTGTGTGTGTGTGTGTGTGTGATATTTTGTGCCTTGCTTTAGATCTTTGTTTGGATTTAGTTACATATAAATGCTCTAGTTAAATTTACAATCTGTCTGAATACATATCTTTGTGGATTTGGTAGAGTTCCAGCTAATACAAACTGAGTTTTTTGGGGAAGAAAGGAAGCAGGGTTTTATTTGAAAAACAACCCCCTTCCCAAAAAGTTACAGAGCTCAAAGTTATTCTAAGAAAAATAACGATTTTCCACAGTGAAATAACTCTACGATGACTCTTTTATGCCATGAGAATTTTCAGCTATAAAAATGGTCTGAAAGCAGTCCCATTATTTACTTATCAACAAGTCCATCCATTCTGATGCCATGATGATGTGTCATCAGTAACCCACACTTGGCAGGGGACACCAGAGCAGGTAAAACCAAAGGTTATCATGGTCAAAAGGCACTTTCAGAAGTGAAATATTCCATTTTTAAAAAATATATATTTTTGTTCGAGTTCATCCTCTATCCATGGAAATCTCAGACAACTTGGAAAAACTCTGCATTGCGATTGCAATCCAGCTAGAGTGGCATATTCAAGGTCTTGAAAGATCATATGTCCTGTGCAATTTCCATCTTTCTTTGACAAAGGAGCTTAGGTGAACACTAGAAATTCGTTCCAGCCCTGCTGATTGATGTGCCACAAACCAGGCAATAGGTGCATGCCTGTGAGGTGCCTGTGTCGCAGGAAGGTGAGGAATTAAGGCAAAAAAATACACTGAAAACAGACTCATGGATTTTTAATGATTCTCTTTTTTTATGAGCCTGATGACATAAACCTTGATAAATGTTATTTCTTTTTAATACAGTGCACGACACAATATTTATGGGGACCCGTCCTTTTCCAACCCAGCTATTAGCTGCCTGGAATTCAAGGAAGAAGGTAAGGAATTGTTTTCGTTCTGATGGGCTCATTGCCAGGTGCCTGACCCAGACCCCTGGAGACATTCCCAGAGAATGTGGAGCAATGCAGAGAGAGCAGAGGTGTCACACAGTGCCACAGACCAGGACGGTTTTCAGGCACGTGTGACCATTTCCCAGCAGCACAGAGTGATGTCCCAGCTGTCCCCAGCACCCCATGGGCAGTGCTGGCAATTGTCCCCATGGCTGTTCTCATATTTGAGCTATGTTTTTCACCCTCCCTCCTTTTCTCGGCATTGTAAAGACATCTGCTCCTGTTATCTGCTTGCCACCTGGAACCCTGAACTTTTGTTTGCACCAGCAATTTAATTTTTTTATAGCAAACAGCTTTGCATTACACTTGGGGAGGTAAGAGACACAGCAGGAGGAGCAGAGCAGCTCTTTAAAGGGAATTTCTGCAGCAGGGTTTGCAAGGCTGAAGGATGGCAAAAGTGAATGATAGAAAGGCTATGATCAACAATTGGAGTAAAATGGAAGGGAAACACTCTGGACCACAGCCTTCTCACAGTAAAAAGAAATATACTGCGAAGTGTAGAAATGATTAGCTGAAAACAAAAGCTCAGTCTGAACGAAGGTTTCCTCATATGCTGTGGAGATGATCATTCCTAGAGGCAAAAGAAGGGAGATGGAACTGGGAGCTCATTCCTAAAGGTATCTGAGAGCATCACTGCCAGCACCTCCTCTTTCCTGCAGTGGAGCAGGCTGAAGGAACAGGGCAGGGTGGGGAGCAGCTTTCCAAAAATCAGCAGCGGCCAAAGCTGCTCTGTGCGAGCCCTGCCAGGCTCCTGCCTGGACCATGTTACAGTGGGCACAGAGAAACACTGCTGAGGGGTGCAGGCAGCACAGGACAGTGTGCTGAGCGAGGGACAGCACTCCATGGATTTCAACTAATTCATTGTTTTGGTAAACAACTGTTATCTCCTGTCTCTGCCTGCAACTACAGTTTTATGAGCACCCATTTGGTGCCTGTAATAATGCAGGGGTTATTATTAGCCTTCTGCTTGGAATCTGGACACACAATCCTGGGAACTGCTCAGAGTAAACTTTATGTGTGTGTGTGACGGGGGGACGCATGGTCTAAATTTAAATGGTAAATTTCTGCTTTCATTTTCAATGCTTAAGGGCATCCAGCTAATAAACGTCGCATCTCTTCAAAGAAAAGGACACAGTAGTAGATAACGGGTGTTGTAAAACCTCTGCCTTATCTCAATCTGAAACCTGGAGGATGAACATAGTTTGGTTTATGATGCTCATCACAGCTGCCAGGGGACCTGGCCCTGCCTCCCCGAGTGCAGGAGCAGCTGGAGCTCTGCCCTGCTCTCAGCTGAATAATTAGCTGTACCTACTGACAATCTGCATTCAGAGGGACCTCTTCCACAGTCATCCACGCTGAATAATGAGTGTACCCCAAAGGGCTGAGGTCTATCTCTGTGAGGTTCTCTTGCCACAGAAATTACACAGATAACAAATATAACAAGCCATATATTCAGGGCTCTTCAGTCATTATCTCATCCAGTGGTTTATCCAGTTTGAAGTGACCTTAGTGATGGGATTTTCTTCATTCCTTTCACATGAGGCTGAAAACACCAAGTTCCTGTTTGTTCTGGGGGCACTTTTTAAAGATCCCAGGGCAGTTTTGCCAAGGGCATTGTGTCATCTTTCCCTTCCAGGATCCTCTCCTCCATCCTGAAGCTTGACAGGTACACACCACCACTGTGGCTAACAGTGCCAGGGGCTCACAGGTCCTGCAGCTCTAAGCAAGTTTGCAATTATGATGATATTAGCTTCTATTATTTTCTCAGGCCAGTGTGATAAACGTCTCATGGCTCAGCTTTTCTTCTAATGCTTTGTTTTAAGAACACTTCCTCAGTTTCACCCTGTGTTCTTTTCAGAGCGAGCAGAAAGAATATAAACAGTTCCACTGTCTCTGACAGCATTTGAACTGCACAGTGCCCATTTATTCCTCCTGTTGGTGCCCTGCAGAGTGCCACAGACTGACTGCAGAAATCTGCCTTTGCTTAGCTGCTCACGGTGCCATCGAATCGGACGTGAGGAAACACAGCCCTGGGACTCCACAATCTGACAAGTAAGAAAACCTCCAAGTGCACATGATGAAAGCTGATGCAGAGCCCAGGGAAGCAGTCCAAGGAGTGGTTTACACTCCGTGCTTCACCAAGCTTTGTGTTTGGCTTTGCCAAGAGCAATGGGTGATTGCATTTTCGGCACTGTGAGTGAGCCTGGCGGGACAGAGAGGTGTCGGTGTGATGTCCAGCGGTATTTAAATGGTGCTGGGCTGAACGGATGGCCTTTCCCAGTGAAATCCCATCCACTGCTGCCCACCGAGTCTCTTGTCACTGCCACATCTCCAGTGCCACCCACCAGCCCTGCTGATTCACTGTGCGGGATGGACTCTGTGTGGATTCAGTGAAATTCCCCTGATTCAAAAGATGCTCTGTCCCCAAAACTGGTTTGCTGTGGGTTTTTGCTTGATTGCTCCAGGTTAGTTTTTGTTGGTTTTGTTCTTATTTGGTTTGTTGTTGCTACACCTGGAGATTTCCCTTACATTAGAGCATTTCTAGGAATTTCTTTTGCAATCTTTCAGTCCCCAGGCAGCTGTTGAAAACTTTGGTCTTTAGTTTCCCTGCCCATTCCTCAGTTTCACCTGGAACTCGTGTGTAAAGCTATTGCTGCTGGGATAAATGGATTATCACTGCAGACAGACTGAGCTGACACAGCACAAGTGTTTCAGAAATACAAATAGCCCTTGGATGCCGAAAGAATGCTTTCACAAATGTACCTTTAGGAGCTGTTTACAGACTGCAAGAAGAGTCTACAACTGTTGGTTCCTCACTGCTTTTAAAAGAGGAAGCACACTTGGGTGGCATTTTTAGCTTTTCTGATGCATCCTGGCCAAGCCTCCCCAGGAGATGAAGATGAGCCTTGTGCTCTCACAAATGACTCTGTGTGGGGTGGGGTGAACTCTTCAGCTCCTTGAGTTCAGCCAAAGCTGAAAGCTTTGCTGACCTTTTTTACAGGAGCAAGGGCTATTTATTAAAGTGGTCTGAAACCCCCTCTTTACTGTTTTGGTTTCATGTAGAAGTAGAGATATGGATTTCAAACTCTCCTTACAGGGAGTGTCGTGCCCTGGAGCTTTTTCTGTAGCTGGTAGAGCACCTGGCAGGGCTGTGGCACCTCCTGCTCACCCACCTGGGGTAGATGTGGTGAAACCTCAGTGACTGCAGCCCTGGGGGACAATAAACTCCAGCAGTGCTGCTCTGTGTGCTCCCCTGTGTGTGTGCGCTCTGTGTGCTCCCCTCCATCTGCTCCCCCTCTCGCCCTGCAGGATGAGCAGCCAAGGCAGCAGCTCCTGCTCTCACAGCTGTCATCCAGATCAGAGCCTGAGGAGGAATTTTGTCACCCCAGCCCATCCTCTGAACCACCTTCCCTCCCATTCTTCAGGGCTTGCCCCCCAAGAAGTGGCAAGAAGAGCTGAAAAATTCAGTGCTCTAAGGGAATGAGCACGGCCTGGCCAGAAAAGGAGCAAACAGTGAATTCTCGTTTTAATCAGATAAAGTACAGCCTATGTCCCTCACTGATGGGACAGATAGGAAGGCCAGGACTGCATGTTTGGGAAGGCACAGAAGCAGCAGGGCCACTGCAGCCTCTTATCAGATCAGCCACCAAGACAGAACGTTGGCTGGAAAAAAAGAAAAACATTCCTGGAAATCAAGCTGGCAACGAAAGGGAAGAAAACTCACATGCCACTGAAATTATTGAGAAAACACTGACATGGACGAGTGCAGAGCACAATTCCAGCCCACTAGCATACCAGAAAGAGCAAAAGAGTCCAAGAGAGTGGCAAGGTTCACCATTCTGCAGGAGTCCTCGTTTGCTGTTGAAGTCCATATCTAAAGGACATGCGACAAGGACAGAGAGAAGTGACAATTTGGCACTGCCCACGGTTCTTGAGCTACAGCAAAGGAACAGAGTCAGACCCGAGCGATGCCTCCTCTGCTCTCCGGGAACTCTTGCTCACCTTTTGGCCATTCTGGAAGGGCATTCCTGCATTAGTTTGGGTAAGGTGAGCTCCTAGAGAGGCCTTAACCCCGGGGAGGATCCCATTCCTTTGGACACCTTCCCTTATCGTGCTAGCTGCAGGAGAGGCTGCTGCCAGCACATCCCACATTAACAGCTGTGGCACACTGTTGCTCTGATTTTCTGATATTCGTGGAGGTTCGCGGAAGCTTGCAGGGACGTCAGGCAGGAGCACACGAGATGGTGATTGAGTGAGCTTTATTTACCAAACTTTCTTTATATATGCGTTAATAATCTAGCGACTATTGGTCGGCAGTTTTCCACCCCCTGAAAGGGTAGGTTACAACCCTACAGCATCCAGTACCGAAACACAGAGATCAGAAAAGCACAGAAATGCAACTTATCTCTCTTCTCCATGAGAAAGAAGAGAAAGATTTCTAAAACAGTGCAACTACAGCACACAGCCAGGGCTTCTCTCGTGTCCTGCACGGCCTCTGCTGTGCTCTCCACCAGCACAGCCTGCCCAGCAGATCTGCTGCCGTTCAATTTGAGCGTCTGGGCGCACCTCCTGCTCTTCTGTAATGCCATTATCAGAGGCACTGTCTGGTTCCTGCCTCTCCAGCCAGCTGAGGTGCTCTGGGGCTGGCCACGCTGGCAATTGCACGGCTGACTTTTAAAGGTCAGCTCTCTCAGAATCTAATCACACCGGGAAGGTCTCCAGGACAAGGTGGGGTGGGAAGGAGAGCCTGCATCCCTCGCTGAGATGCTGCCTGGGGAGCTGAGGGACAAAGCAGCCCCTGCACATCCCTGGTGGGCAGCTGGCCAGCCTGGCCATGGGGCATGGCCAGAGGGCCAGGGCACCTCCAGGGGCTGCAGCTTGGCCTGGGTCACAGCACCAGCTCGGGGAGGGCACAGAGAGAGGGAGATTGGGTCTGAAATAACCACGGTGTTACCCAGCTGCTCTGGCCTGATGTAAGGTACTGCATTATAGCCCAGAAATTCTCCATCCTTGGGGTGTCCCAACAGCAAAGCTGAAAGGCTGCTCAGGCAGCATCTGCTGGGGAGAAAAGCTCGGAAAGCTGAAGTTGGCTTGGGAACAATGAGAACGTTTCGCTAAACAACAGATCCTCAGATGCACGCGGGCTCTGAGTGTCCCAGGGAGGGAAGCAGCGCTGGGGACACCCAGCCAGGATCTGCAGTTGATGTGCTTTATCCATCACAGCAATTCACCTCTGTTTGAAAAGCAGATCCTCTCGTTTCCCCTCTCTCACAGGAGCGAGCCTGGCAATGGCACTGCCAGAACCTCTCGATTGCTGCAGGAATGACACAGCTCAGGACAATTCCTGCCTTTTCTCCTCCCTGAGCTCCCTGGCAGGCAGCAAAGGAGATCCTCAGCTGGACACTCCTTTGCTCAGACAGATCCTTTTCCTCCTCGTGCAAACACCGGAATGAAACAGCTGCAAACCCTAAAAACCTCCATTCCCCTCCCTGCTCCAAATCCAGCCTGCCTTGAGCCAGGTGGGCTTCACTGAAGAGCCACAGCAAAGGGGAACTTTCGGGAGACATCAAAGAGGAGCTTTGGCTCTGCTGCTGCCGGAGGAAGAGTAGTCAATACATTTAATTACAGCTGTGACTTCCACTTCTCTTCTTGGCAGACAGCCTTGTTTAAACTCTTTCATTATCAATTCACAACTGAGTTTATACAAGATGAGTAGATTTTTTTGTGTGTGTGTCTTTCTCTGGTTGACAGTTTTCTAACATCGTTGAGCAAGAAAAAGTTTGAGCAATTGCTTTTATCTTTTTCTTGATTTTCTTCATCCTTTTGCATCCCTTCTTATTGATTCTTGGAGGCCTTTTTCCTTTGAATTTTAGCCTGTTTTTGCCTGTGCTTATTTTTAAACTGATTTGCATGCAGATGATCAACTGGAAATGCAGTTTGGGTAAGATGTTTACAAACTGATATTAAATCACTCTGCTTGTTTGCACAAAACATCAATTGAATAAACACTGGTTATTAGTTTACTTGCATATTTGCTTTGCATTCTTTCACTTGGTTTCCACAAACAACACAGGGATGTTTGTTCTGTAGTTAATAGCATCTAGAATAGTCCAAAGTAAGTAAATAAATAAATAAAATTCTTGGTGTGTTGCCTTTATAAAAAGAGTAAGACTTAGAGAATAGCTTTAGTTTTTCTTAATATTGCTGTTTTTCTGATTATCCATATCCTTTATTTTTTTTTTGTTCCATATTCACTCGCTGATCCTGTCTTTTTTTATTTTTTATTGTCCTGTTTCTTCCACTATACCCATTTTGCCTACAGCAAGCCATGAGATTAATAAAATGCATAAATGCATTTCTATATTAAGCACTGAAACAACACTTATACTTCATACTTTTGTTGCATTCTTTCTATATCAATGTAAACTTTCCCAAAAAGCCCAAGGCATGCTGCTGTGCTTCACAATCATGTAATGCTACAACTTTGGATTGGTCTGTGCTTCAGAAAAACCTTTTCTGAGTTTCTTACCTAGGCTCTGTATTGCCTTCCTTCTGCTGTTACCTTGATTTTATATAAGCTAAATTTTGGGTTCTTAAATCCTGTATTTGTATCTAAAAGCTTTCAAAGTATTTTGCCAGCCCTGGCAGTTTATTTCTGATAAGCAATTGCTGTTTCCTGCTTTGCAATGAATGCGTCACAATCAGAGAATTGCACAGAGCTCCTCTCCACGTGCTGTTCTCAGCTACATAGGCATTGATATAAATATTTGGTGTGAGCTGTGACATGACTTTGTTTTCACCCACAGTTCTGCAAGATGACTTATTCACTGGAAGAACATATTTTACCATTTTCTGATAAACATGAGGTACATGGACATGGCATACGTGCTGAAAGCCACCCTGCAGAGTTGGCATAAAAAGGAACCCCCCGTTCTGGACTCCACCAGGTAATGCTGCTTTGTGACATTTTACTGCCCAGGCTAAATTTCTTAGTAAAGTTAAGATTTTATTGCCTGCATTTCTTTTTTTTTCATAAAATATGAAGTATATTGCATTCACTAATTATGGTTCTATGAGGAAAAAGAGCATTCAGAGTTTCTTTGAATGCCATCCTGATTTCATTCAAACTAATCTATCCATTTGTTTCTGTCCCTTGAAGCTTCTCCGTAAGCTGAAATTGCTCAAGTTTGAAATAGTTCTGTTTGCTTATTTTCCCTTAACCCTTTCAGTGCCTCTGTTCTGGCTGCCTTTGAGGGAGATCAGGAGAGCAATTCTGATTTTCCTCGCAGCAGGTTCTCTCCAGATTCTGCCAATGATCTATCTAGATGTTGCAAGAATCTTTTTCTATAGTTGTACCTTACCTTAAAACTTATTTATATATTTCTGATGTGTCTGGCTATTTATCCCACAAAGTCCAGTGTGAATTCTAATTTTCTGTAGTGGCCCCCTCTGAAGTTTTGTGAGCTCAGTTTTTAGTTCACTAGTTCCAGAGTTCAGTAGGAATTATGATCAAAATGAGTTACTGTGCAGTGTAATTTTATTACAGGGGTTTTTATGTTAAAAACCTAGACCTAAACCTGTCTAAGGCGCCCATTGAACATTTTCCCTGGAACCAAAACCCCGTGGCAGAAGTGTCTGTTCCTCTTCAAGGGTAGGAAGGCTGGAGGAGGATGAACTCTGTGCCCATCTTGCTTGATGCTGCTCCTCCTGCTTTGGGCTTCAGCTCTCAGATTCCACACTCTGGTTGGAAACAAAGCTTGGGAAGTTGCTGCACTGCAGGAAATTCATCAGAGAAGCTGCTCAGCGAGTGGGAGAATGGCAGCTCCTGTGATGGGGAATTGTCTGTTTTGAGCAGCAGAGCTTGAGGTTTGCTGGGAGGTGACACCCACTGCACCCTCGGATGGCACCAGGGACTGCTCACAGCTGATAAAACCTTTCAGGCTGATCCCTTCTGCTTCAGGATATTGATCCCGGGCTCTGAACAGGGCAAGGAAGGAGTGAAGGCTGCAGGGAAATAGAGAAAGATTTGCTGAGAACAGCCGAGTTGAGGCTGCTCCAGAGGATCAGAGCAACCCGTGAAGCTTGACGTTTTAATTGTCGTGTTTGCAGAACTCCATTAGCTAATGAAGAACACTGTTCAGAGGCTGTGATTAGAAGTTTAAATGTGCCACGGATCCTCAGATGTGTAGCAGAGTGAGAACACTCTGAAGTGCGAGGTTTGAAGCGGCTGCCAGCAGAAAAGGGGCTGAGGAAACAAGTCAGGCTGTCAAAGCCAAATTAAAATGCTTTTCCTCCTCCAGACTGTCCCCTGAAGAGCTGTTGTGTTGGAGCTTGGTTTCCAAAGCTACCATTAATTTGTGAAGTGGCAGGATTTTCACATTGCAGTTGTCGTGTACCTGCAATTCTGGAGTCTCCAGGGGTACTCTATCTCGGGGCTGTCTTTGACTTGCATCACAGCAGTGAAGAGCTGAACTGGAAATTAAATGAGCGCAAAGAAGAATGGAAGTGTTCTTGAGCTCTTTCTAGCTCTGCTAGGGCTCAGATCACTGAATTTGATCAGCTAAGAGAAAATCTCCAGGATGATGCAGCGCTCTACCTCATACCCACCAAAGAGTTTTGGTATTTCCCTATTTAAATTCATTCTTCTCTGCCAGGAAAGGACATGTAACACCCACGTAACATTGAGCACAGCTAAAGAGACAAATGTCACAGTGCAAATCTCCCAGTGGTTTCACTGCCCCCTTGGAACACAATTGCTACAGAAGTGTAAGTGAGGAAACTGTGCTAAAACCTCCCCTTTTGAATTTACTAATTCGAATCTGTCAGGCTCATCTTGACTGGAAACAGTTCGTGACACAATGAACATATTTTTGGCCTTAAAAGGATGCTGAGACATGAACAACAACAACAAAGCTCATTTAATACTCGTTATATATTTTTGTTATGAAAGTCAGACAGCGTAATTCTCATCAGGGACTACTCCTGATGTACTGACTACACAGTCCACCCCAGAACACGAAATTCTGCAGAACTGCAAAGTTTTTAATTCCTTCTTGCAGGCTGGGGCTGTCTCAGGCCTGAGTGTTTACTATCTAGAGACCTGCATTCGTCAGCCACACATGAACGTGGCCTTCTGTTGAGCGGATAAATGCTGATCTTTATGGTCCCACGCTGCTGTAGGATGAATGAGTCACATATTTACAGGCAAGATTAGACACCAGGGACCTTCTGCACAGCAAACAACCACGCCTGGAGGTTCTGAAGCACTTGGGGGCTGTAAAGCACCAGAATATAATGGTGCTGTTCCTCCTGAAAAATGTCAAAAATGCCTTTGCTATTCAAATACAGCCTCCAATGATATCTAAGAGAATATCTGAAGGAGATAAAGAGAACCAAGGACAGGAACTGACAGGCAAGTAGGCTGGCCAGTTGTCACAGTTCAACATTTCAGGATATCAAATTGTTTTCTAGACCTTGAGCTGGACTCACTCTCCTGCGCAGAACTCCAAATGTTTCTCGTCTGTGGCAGAGAACATCCCAAAGTTTAAGAAGGCAGAAAAATAGAAGGGCACAGAGATGCCCTGTTCCCACTCCACTCCAGGACAATTGCAGGGAGGAAATTATTTCCTGCCAGAGGAATTTCTGCCCTGGAAGCTGTTCTGCTGCAGAGCTCCTGTGCCGCAGGCTGAGCTCTGGTGCCAGAGCCTTTCCCCCCGGGCTGTGCTCGCTGCTCTCTGCTGCCCAGGGCAGGGCAGAGCTGCTCCAGGGGCGAGAGCAGCTGCACAGTCCCCACGGTGCCTTACATGGCTTTTCATGGGGCTTGACACCTGAATCTGCCCTCACAGGGTGTCACTCAGCCTTGGGGTGGCTGTGGCCCTACACTGATGCTCCTCTGATCCCATGAGGGTGATGATGTCATCCCAAAACATTGGGATTTCCATTTTCTCCCTGCTTCTTGCAGATGAGTATGAGCTGTTTCCTACTCACACCTTGGATTTGCATCTCTAAGGATTCTCCTCCTTCCAAGAAGGCAGATGGAGAGTGAGTCAGAGCGAACACTCTCCTGTGCCAGGGTACAGATCCACAGTCCTGCTGGATGATCCAAAACGGCACCATTTCTGTGGATACTGCTAAGGGAACATGCACAAGCCACCAGAACAAGGTTCTAACGTCAGCTGGGGATGACCTTTGAGAAGCCAACACCCACGGTTTATCTCCGCTCAAATTGCTCCCACAGGCAGAGCATTAGCTTTGCTTTTTAAGCAACCAGTGGGAAAGCAAACTCTGTTGTGAAAAATGAAGATGTACTCTTTAGTCAAAGGCATTTGTTTTCTCTGACTGGGAGAGGAAGGACATTTATGCTCAGAGCAAGGTTTCTGTGTGTGTCACAGAATTCTTGGAGAATTAAGAAGGAAGAAGGTAAAAGTTTATTTAATAAATATTTTACAAGCAGTGGATGGGAAAATTAGATGCCATTGCCCTCTGCTTGAGCAAGACACCCTTTTTTTTTTTTTCCCAAAGGAAGCATAAAAAGGCAAACTCAAAATAGCCTCTGTCTTACAGGAAATATAGGAATTGTTAAATCTTACTCTGCACACACAACTTCCCCTCTCAGTGCCCAGCCACAGTCCTGCTTTGTGCAAAACCAATGAATCAAGCGACTGGAAAGGCCCTGATGAAAATAACATCCTTGCTCTCGAAGGGCTGAGATCAAACAGAAACCTTCACGGCAGAGATCGATATCAGCATTAGTGACACCACATAAACCACCGCCCAGAGAGACAAATCCGAGCCCTCGGAGCAGACACTGACAGAAAGCAGAGCAGGTCAGGCTGGGAACAGGAAAAACTGTACAAATACTTTGGGGTTATCCCTACCTTGGTTCCAGTGCTGCCCATTCCTGCTTGCTCAATAACATTGGTTTGGTGGGAGAGGGAGAAAAGTTACATGATATAAAATCTTCGGTGTTTTGCAATTGATTTGCAATTTAATTTCATTTTGGATTATGCACTGTGCAGGAATTTGAGACCTTCACCTGCTGTCCAAGTCAAGGAGTCAGACAGCTTTTGTGACCCCTAAAGTAAGATTTTAAAGTGTTCTTACTTAGGCTACAGCTCTTTATCTTGGAAAAACAGACTTAAAAGTTTGCAGTAATTCAGGACACATTCCTTGTCTGTTTGGAAAAAAAATTAAAAAAAAATAAATTCTGGATTCTGAGAAATTCCTGCACCCCATGGACAAAAAAAACACTGTGATTTATTTCCACAGTTCTCATAAATTTCTCTTCTCACCCTGAGGTGTCAGCTTGCTTTCACTGCCCAAGGCAGGAGTGATGGAGGAAGTCGAGAGCTTGGTCCCTTCAGCTTGGTGCTGAGGTTGCATCTCTCTTTTGCCTTCATTTCTTTGGAGCTCTCTCTCTTTCCTGGGGATGCTGCTGTGCCCTGGACTGGATAACACTTCATGCTTTGGTCTCTGCACACTGCTGAGCGTGTGCTGCTCCAGAATGGAGCCACTAATTACCTGGGCAGGTAATTAGCTCCTCTGAGAACAGAGTGCTGCTGCTCAGTTCCCCTCTGATCTCTGATTTTTAGTCCTTGCCTTGCCAGACTTGGAGGCTCAAAGGAGAGGCTCTTTTTCACCCGAGTTCCCAAACACAGACCTTCAATTGCACCTTTGGAAAGGTTAGGAAAATGTTTGGTAAGTACAATTAAGGACTGCAAAAAGATCTCCAGAGAAGCGAAATGCTTCATTTGTATCCCTTGCAGCCACTCATGACTTTTTTATTAATGAATGATGTTTTTGCAAGCAGTCTATCGCTGACACTTGCCCTCCTCTCAGAAATATGCTGTGATCCTTATCGTGGAGCTGCTGTTTGTGATAGCAAAAAGGCCTAGAGCAAATATCCTGCTCGTGTAGTTTGGCATAACTCCATGGAAATCACTCAGGCTCTGAAAGCTTCTCCAGGGACAGGATCAAACTCAGAGTATTTGTGTATCTGGTTTTTTTTTAGGAAAATAGTTTCGTTTTTGAGTGATTCAAACACACAATTGTGATTAAAAAATTATTTGGACTTCTCTTGTCTCCCTAAGAGCTTGAAAAGCACTTGCCATTCGGTTGGAAGAGAACTCCTGACCAATTTGACCCTCAAAGATTATTTACAAACCGTGAGGAACCAAAAATAGCTGTGTAGGTAGAGGAGAATGGCCCTTTTATCAGGCCCTGCATTCGATAGCTGTGATTTCATGGGCTGTGGCCAAAAGCAGGAAACGGGCAGATCAAATTTCCCATGCTGTTAGTGCAGTTCTATTACCTTAGGGAAGTAATTATTGCCTCGGAGTTTGTTATAACACAGTGAACACAAACAATTTAAAATCACCGTGTCCTGCATCTTCTTCTGACTCTCACAGGGACCTTTCTCTGCCTGAAGGCTCTGGAATATCCACGTTCCCATGGACCTGAGTGCAGGGCCAGCAGTGCCACCAGGGCCACAGTCTGACCTGCAGCTTGGATTGGACCTTGTGTGCACAAACACCACTGAATTCTCGTCTGGCTCACTCACTCTCATTTGCCATTTGCATTAGGTAAACCTTCACTTTATTTGTCCACAATTCAACAGCTTTGTAGCTTCAGAACCAAACACACAAAGTTTGAGAGCTTTTTACTGACTCTTCCCCTTACTTATTCCAACACTGGCTATTTGTTTTACAGCTCTTCGTGTCCAGATATTCAGGGCTGTCCTCAGCACCCCCACCTCCTTAGCTGAAAGGCGACTCAGAAATTACAGTGCAAGTTGTTATACATTCCTTTCAGGGATATTTAGAGCGATGCTTCAGCCATAAGATTGTAACCAGATCTCTGTCTGAAAGGCTCCCTATGTTTGGATCCAATTGTTCTGCTTTATATCCATCCCCAGGAATGTTTAGTTAGCCCTTAACTGTAAATGATGTTATTCATATGTGTATTTGCTGCAATTTCTTTTGCTGTAAGTGACATTTCAAGGTTTGCTCCCAAGGAATTAGGGTAGAAATCCCCAAAGCACTTAAATCACTTGAGTGCACTGGAACATTTCAGCTCTTGCAAACTGTCAGTGTCAGCCTTTGCCACTGTGCTGACAATGTTGCTCAGAAAACCTCGTGGCAAATACCTAAACCCACCACAACTTTATTAAAAACTCAAAGCAGCATCACCTCACTTCCAAAATTTCAGCAAACTACAAACTTGGACCACAGGGGCAGGAAATGTGAGTCCACTGCTTGTAACTTCTTGGAACAGCCTACTTTTAATTGTAATACCTCCTTTAAGAGCATTTCTGATCTGAGTTCTGTTGTTCTTGCTGCTTCCATTCAAAGAAATATTGAAATTAATACTTAATTAAAACCAAGTGAATGTCAGCAGTGGACTCTACATCTTTGACATTAAAAAAAAAATGCAGTTTAAAAAAAATCTCTACAACTGCCTCTTCAGTGAAGGATGGTGAATTAATCTAATACTTTCTGAAAGGTTTAATGTAATAGTTTTATCATTCAGGAAAATGGGGAGGTTCAACCACTCCACATATTTGGGACGAGGTCAAATGCAGATGAAAGCTCCCACTCCAACCCTTATTGACGCTTAATGAGACAATTTTACAGAGCTGCTGTACCTTCTCTTATCAGCAGCCTCCTAAATCTCCTGCACTGTTAATGGCTTCTGTGAAGCAAATCAGATCAGCATCTGGTGTCTTCCGAAAACCATGCACCAATGCCTGAACAAAATCTGATTCGAGGTGGGGATGACACAGAAATTCCTATTCAAACAGCTGCAAATATTTTGTTTCCCTTTCTATCTTTATTCCCCTCATCAGTTTAGTTCGGACCCACAGATTCGGAAAAATGAGCTTTCTGATATTTGCTCTCACATTTTGCCTGAAGGAGTGGCCTGGAGTGAGGAATGTCCTGGGATGAGTCTGCAGGAATCAGAAAAACATCCCTTAATCAACGGGGAAATAAATATTACTGCCTAGGATTTACAGAACAAACGAGGGGAAAGGACAGAAAGCCTCTTCTCACCTGTGGTAACAACTCAGCTTTTTTGTTTTGTTTTGTTTTGTTTTGTTTTAATACAAGGAGTAAGTGGAGCTGAGCATCTCTCCACAGCTGGGGATGGGCTGGGTGAAGCTGTGCTGCAGTCCAGGGACAGGACAGGAGGGAGAAAATGCAGGAGGTTTGTAAACAAAACAGTAATAAAAGGAAAACTCCGCTTTTGGGAGACTGAAACCATTTGTCAAATCTGCAAGCAATCTGCTCTGACCGAAAGGAGAAAATTGTTTCAGAAAAGCTAGAGAGAATGGCAGGGATTCTGGCAATTTTATCTGGGGGGGGAAGAAGGTATGATTGAGAATCACTCCCAAAGCACTGCACTGTGCATGGAGAGGGTTCTGCAGCCGAAACGGAATTGTCCCAGCTGACTTGGGGCTGTGGGGTGAGGGGGAATATGGGGTCAGAGCTGGCAGTGCACACAGGGCAGAGGCTGAGCTGCACCAGGGCTGAGCACACTGCAGTGTCTGAATATTATGTGTGTCTGTTTTGACACTGTTCAGTGCCTGAATTATTCTTAGGTGGGGAATTCACCCCCGAAGGTCTGCTGGAGAGAGCACAGGCTCTATAACCATTCTGAGGCTGATCTCCTTCTGGTGGAGTATTCCAGGCCGAGGGAAAGGCACCGTCCTGTTGTGCAATCAATTAATGCCCAGGATGTAAATGCAAAGCTGCCCAGCAGATAAATGTCTGTTTTGACAAGGCTTCCCCAAACCAAAAGGGAGGTCATGCTCAGACCCACCCTCTGACGTTCATCTTTCAAAGGATGATTTAAATAACCCCATGGATATCAAAATGATCTAGATTCTGAGCAAGAGGAATTCAGAGCAGGCAATGGTAATTTATTTTGAGCAATTAGTCACTGCCCCGTCAATGCCAGCAGAGTTCAGCAGGAGTTCCATGGGTACAAAAATGAGCTCCATCTTATTCAAGCACTAAGGATTGCTAACAGCAGTATGAGCCACAGCTCCACTGTAATACTTTCATTTCAAGTGTGCCCAGATTTTCTAAACCTAGACTCAATATCTGCTCTGCTACATCAGATTTACGATGAGGTAAGCTGCTAAAATCTGAGTTGGCACAAAAGTGCTGTGGCAGAGGAGAGAACCTGGTCGGAGACCTCCTCTTTTCACCTCACTGCCATCTGCCACCTCCCAGTCACATGAAAAACCTGCCTCCGTGCACTAAAATGATGGAATTTTATGCTGCAGGATCGTTTTGCACTTTCAAGGTCTCCCAGGCACATATTTAACCAGGGTACGTCACAAACTCGGGGCTAATTCAAACCCAACTATTCCCAAAGCCGGCCCATACCATTCCAGATTTTTTAACCTCGTGCTGCAGTTGAGATATAAATCTCTGCAGGCATTCCCTAGCATTCATTTTCCATGGAAGTCATTGAGACTGGAAAATAGGAAGGCTCAGACTTTCTCACAAGATTTCACATTCTCCTTGGCTCCTGCCAACTCCAAACTGACATGGGAGCAGTCTCTCCTGACAACTTCTGCTGCCTCTGGCTCTGGTTGCCATCAAGAAGTGTTGAGGTATGTGCAAAAAGTTAACATTTCCCCGCTCTGAATCTCAAATAGCACACAAAGTTCAAATGCAGTCACAACCAGACGTCAGTTGTGAGTTCTCCATGTCCTTGGTACAGATATTTCATTTCTAAAAGCAGCCTGTTAATGTCAAACATTTCCATTCTAGCATTCAGAGATTATGAGTTTATTGCAGCAGCTGTAATCTTCGTGCATTTCAAGGGAAATATATTAGGAGACATTTTAAATGCATTTTCCTCTATTAGCATAAATCTCAGCATCTTGTGTAATAAAGTCAAATAACAGGGCATAAATTACACCAAAAGCCCTGAAACAATAAAAAAGCCCGAAAGGAAAAATAAAATTAAACTAAGATTCCAGGTTTACAATTTTGCGTGGGAATGCAATTCCTCACGCCAGGCAGTCCTTGTGCCACCAGCACACAAAAGCTGAGGTGCTACCGATGGGACACAAAGCTTTCCAGCAGGATCCCTGCAGCCCCACAGGGCGTGGAAAACATGAGCCTGCACTGTCTGGCTGCCCCTTGGGGGATTCTGCAGGGCAAGGTCCATGGAGGCACCAGAAAGGATGGAATCTCCATCTCAGGTTTTCCCCTTACGGATTGCTCAGGGCAAATTCAATTTAACCAATGTGTTCCTGTACCCTTGAAGTTGTGTAAACTGCACAGATAACAGCGCAGCACGAGAAAACAGAGATGCTAATGGATTCTGTCATTAGTTCAACTAAATATTTTGGGTAATCCCTTCAATTAAAGTCCCCAAATTCACACTCCGTATTTAGTCCGATTGTTGTCATGACCTAATGACAATTCAGGCTCGTTAGGGACTTATTTATGGAAACTTCATTTCATTGCTGTGAGACTACAAATGATCTATTGTATGCTTGATTGTTTCAGATTTTCACGACCTTTCCTCTCGCTGCACAGCTGAGCTGAGCACAGGACACTGGGGGAGCTGGGATTTATTGCACATGGGGGCAAAGCTGAGCACCCACGGTCTGACTGCCAGTGGGACCCCAATTCCAACTCTGGGAGATGAAAATGGCTCTGGGCTGTCTTTACCAGGTGAGTTTCACCTCCCCTGGGTTTCACAGTGTGACGGTGAGAAAATGCCATGAACATTATTTCAAATAGAAGATATTTCTATGCCTCCTTAATCCCTTCTTTTTTTTTTTTTTTGCCACCACTTTGTTCACCCACTCCTCTTCTTTGATTTGATGCCTATTTCTGTTTAGGAGCCTATCTAATATTTTATTTATTGACTACAGATTTTTTAAATGAAAAAAAGAAACGAGAGAATTCAGAAGAAAGACGTGACTTTAGGAAATGCTGCGTATGAGCTGAGGTCAGTGTAGTAAAGCTCTTGATATAGCAGCAAACACAGTACCATTTTTCTGCCAAGGAATAAGTCTTTGTGCGATTGTCACAGCACTCACCCTCCCACTCTCCCAGAACTTTCTCGCACTCTTAGACAGAGCTGAAAACTAAAACGAACATAGAGTTTCTGGGGTTGTACACACTCTGTGCCTGAAAACGCTCTATTTTTGACTCTCATTATCTCTTTCTTTTGGCTTGTTCAAGAGTATTTTTAGTGTTTTCTTCCATGCATAGCATTTGATGGGGAGCCAAGTTAGAGTAAGGGATTGGAGCTGTGTTCTGTACCAGGCTCCGGAGCAGGTGAGGCAGCTGGGACACCAAATTTCTCTCACCAATGATAAATCGGAATCTTGCCAAGGCCAGACGTGGGCAAGGCTCCCTGCAGCAGCCCTTGGTACCTTTGTTCAGGGGTGAACACAGGGAGGGAACGCAGGGCTTTGCCCTGGGCCAGGGAGCTGCACCCTCACGTGGGCTGTGAAACCCAGGGAAGCTGAGTCTGAATGAAAGCATTCAGAGTAAATAAAACATTCTGAATGAAAGTATTGCTGTTTGCAGGGCCTTCATGGCCCTGGCTGTGCCACCAGGCGTGCCAGGAGCAAAGGTGGGCAGCGATGGCAGCCCTGGCTCTGCACAGCATCCTGGGGTACAGAGCATCCTGGGGGGCACAGAGCATCCTGGGGCACACAGCATCCTGGGGGGCACAGAGCATCCTGGGGCACACAGCATCCTGGGGCACACAGCATCCTACGGCACACAGCATCCTACGGCACACAGCATCCTACGGCACAGAGCACCCTGGGGCACAGAGCACCCTGGGGCACACAGCATCCTGGGGCACAGAGCATCCTGGGGCACACAGCATCCTGGGGCACACAGCATCCTGGGGCACAGAGCATCCTGGGGCACACAGCATCCTGGGGCACACAGCACCCTGGGGCACAGAGCATCCTGCGGCACAGAGCATCCTGGGGCACAGAGCATCCTGGGGCACACAGCATCCTGGGGTACACAGCATCCTGGGGCACAGAGCATCCTGGGGCACAGAGCACCCTGGGGCACAGAGCACCCTGGGGCACAGAGCATCCTGGGGCACAGAGCATCCTGGGGCACAGAGCATCCTACAGCACAGAGCATCCTGGGGCACAGAGCATCCTGGGGCACACAGCTCCATTCAAACGCTGGAGAACTCTCCCTGCTGCTGTCTCAGCCTCACGCAGCTCCAAGCACAGTGCAGTGCCCAGCACTCCGTTCTGAGCACCCTGCTGTAATATTTTCCCTATTTGCCACAGGCTCATTTGACTCATGGCCACAGCTTCTGATTCACTGTAACCCTCAAGTCCTTGATGGACAAAGAGGTTCTCAGCCAGACTACCCCCAGGCTGTGCTCCGTCTTTAATATCTTTAATATCTGTGTTCTCCATTAATATCTTCTCAGCGCCACAGTTTCCATGTTGTATCACAACCTTTTCCTAAACAAAAATGGTCTTTTTTAAAAGAGAATCTTACACCACTTCTCCAAATCACCACGATCATTTTGAATTCTTATTCCATCCTCTGAACAGCTCTTGTCCATCCCAGCATAACATCATAAGGATATTTTCCAACCCATCATAAAAATTAAATTTTAAATCATTTTAATTTATTATTTTAATATATTAATATATACTGTGTATATTATGTCATAATATATTAATATATTTTTATATAATTATAATTATTTAAAATTATTAAATTTTTAATAATTTTTTAAAATATTGAATTTTAAACAATTATTAAACTGCCCCATGTCTGGCAGAGCTCAGGGGCCTGCAAAGAGTATTTGCAAACTGAACCATTGTCCCTCTGCCCTTCTCTGCTCAGCTCTTCTCCTGAATCATTTCCTTGGTAGATCCTCTTTGAGACTTTCCTCCATGGACTTTCCTCCATACAGTTTTCTCATAAATAGCTCCTGACTGAACTGGGAGGACTGGCTCTGTATTATTTACTCAAGGCTGAGTGATTCCATTCTTGAAAAATTGTCCTTAATCTCACTGCAAAGCACCAAAATACCAAAACTCACTTGCTTCAGAATAAATCACAAAATTGTTGCAAACTTCTTTGGTACTTCAGATGAAAATCCAACTGTGATTTGAGGTTTAAAATTTAGATAACTTCTGTTTTTTCGTTCTTCTGAGCATCCTGGGGCATGATGCACTCAGTTGTGTCCAGCACCAGCTCAGCTCTATCTCATTTTTATTTCTGTCTGCTTCTCCTGACCACAAGAACAAGCCTGGCCAACAGAGGAAGCCATCGCCCCTGGCAAAGGCTGGGTCAGGATGATTTTAATAAGCAAACCGAACAAAGTTAATGCCAATAAGATTTAAGATTTGCAGAGTGTGTTACACTGAGCTCCTCAGTGAGTGATTCAAGCTGAGGTGCAACTTTCTCCGAATGCGCACTGGGCCGAACCAGAATGGGCTGTCCTTGGAACCCTCTTGAGCCTGAAGAGTTAATTTCTAACTTCTGTCATTTTTTCTGTTCTAGTGAAAGCTTTTTCTTTGAAACTTGGAGTCACACTATGGTCGCTGTTTTTATTGCTAAGCAAGAAATTTATGACTCTTGGATATAAAGATGGGATGAAAATGTAACCAAAGACATTACGAAGTCCCAAAAATATAAATATGAAATATAAGCAATGCTTTTGGGTTTTTGTTTTGGGTTTTTTTTAGTGGTTTTTTTTTGGGGGGGGGGGGGGGTTTTTTAAAGGNTGTGTTTTTTTTTTTGGTGTTTTTTGTGGGGGGGGGGGGGTTTTTTTTTTTTTTTTTTTTTTTTAATTTACAAGCCCAGTTCCATCAGCTTCATCCCTTCATTCGAGGTGAAACAGAGGTCATGATTTTTGATTCCTTGGGCTTGGCAGCAGGATTTCTGGCCTGCAGCTCCAAGCGGAGCTGGCCATCTGCACTTTGGGAATCCATTACTGTCAGAATCACACAGGGAAATATAGCAACTGCCCACAGCAAAACAAAACCAAAGCAAAATACTTCAAGGTACTACAGCCATTATCTCCATCTGCCTAGCTATTTATAAACTGCTCAGCTGAGGTGCTCCACACGTTCTGGAGGCAGGAACTTGCCATTCCTGTTTATTTTTGCAGGTGTCCTTGAGCCACGCAGGAAAAGGCCAAAGAGCACAGGGTTGAGAGGAGGAATACTTGTTTGCTGCGCTGAGTGAAACAGTAGGTCCTTCTCTCAGAGCCCGAAAAATGATACATCAGCTGCGGGGAAGAATTTCTGGAGCTGGTGCAATTCATTTGGCACTTTGGGGAATTCTAATTGAGCATTCAATGGTTCGACACTGTGGGAGTGGGGAAAGCCAATCCAGGGCAACCGTGAGCCACGGGGAAACCAATTTCCTCTCTCAGGCTTATTGTTCCTGTATGTCAAAGGTGATCCCAAGAGATTTGACTTGTTGCTGACACATTCCAGAAATCATTTAATTTTCCCACCTCTTTTTTTATTTTTTTTTTCTCTTCAAATTGGCAGAAGCAGGCGAGAGAGTTGAGTATCCCCAGGGCAAGAGAGAAAGCCTAAGCTTGTAACTTCCTCAGCTGTGTCTGAGAAGAAGCTATCAGGAAATGAAAGAACTGCAGGAGAAATCAGACCCTTTCTATTTCTCATTAGAAAAACCTCCCCCCAGTCAGAGTTATCTGTCCCTGAGAGGAGCAGGGAAGTCCCTCGGCAGCCATCAGCACTTTTCACTGAGCAGGTATTACACCAGCAAACCAGCAGCCATCTCCTGGATGCATTTCTTTGCCTTTCATACACTTAAAACCACACAATTATCGTATTTGCATAATTCCTGTACAAAACTAGTCTCTCAGCAGTTTCAAAGACATTGCTTCATCTCCTTCTCATTTCCTGCAGGGATATTACTGTCATCTGGAAAATTCAAGTCCACCTGACAACACATTTTCTGGTTGAGACTAACAGCAAAACAGCAACGGCTTTCAAACATTCTTTTCTCTCCTTGCTTAGGAAGTCAGGATTAAAGACATACTGTGTGTTTCTCTGCTTCACTAAAAGCCTGAGCTTTAATGTTTTAAAGCTTCTAAAGCTGTGTGCCAATAGTATCATATCTGTCACTGGCAGGAGTGTTCATTCTCCCCGTGGCAGAATTCAGCTGTGGGAGAACTCACTGTGCTTTTCCCTGTGTTGTGGCAGATCCAGAGTAGGTCATCATTTCTCACTTGCTAGGTATTTTCCCCAAAATTTCAACACATGCAACTCTTCCTCACTTCTTTACAGAGTTTAGCAGGCCTGTCAACACCATTACCCCAGGATCTCACATTAATTAATTTATCCTCACAGTACTCCTTTGTTAGATGCCAGCTTTTCCAGAGAGCTCAGACTCAAATTTTTGAGTGCTTAACACCTAAATTGGAGCCAGATTTTCAGAAAAACTGGGTTTTCTTTTAGTTTCTTAGAGAAGGTGCAAATTTTTCAAAGTTTCCAACAGTGCCTGCTGCCCAGATTGTGTGCGAAGTTGAGGACTCAGTGTGCTAAACTTCTTTTCTACCTATGAATGCTACATTTTGGTGCCTCGAGCGGAGGTGATTTCCTTGTAAAGTCCATCTGTCAGAGTGGGAGGCTGAGCTCATTTCAAAATCTGCATTGCCGTTGTCAGGTTCTCGCTGCCTTGCAGAAGGCAAACTGACAGCCAGAGCGAGAGCCCAGAGCAGTGAACACTGGTGCAGCAGGTGGAGATGAGATCAGAAATTAGATGAGAGATTAGATCAGGATTTGATGAGATCAGGATTGAGACAAGGTCAGGACTGAAATGAGATCAGGATTGAGATGAGATCAGGATTCGATGAGATCAGGACTGAGGTGAGATCAGGACTGAGGTGAGATCAGGACTGAGATGAGATCAGGACTGAGATGAAACCAGAAATTAGATGAGATCAGGATTCAATGAGATCAGGATTGAGGTGAGATCAGGATTCGATGAGATCAGGATTGAGATGAGATCAGGACTGAGGTGAGACCAGGACTGAGATGAAACCAGAAATTAGATGAGATCAGGATTCAATGAGATCAGGATTGAGGTGAGATCAGGATTCAAGAGAGATCAGGATTCGGTGAGATCAGGATTCGATGAGATCAGGATTGAGATGAGATCAGGATTTGATGAGATCAGGATTCAAGTGAGATCAGGATCACCCATTTCTGTCCATGGACACATCCAGAACTGGCCTGAGCGTGGCTGGCTCACACCACGGCATGTGTTCAGCCCCTGCATGGTGACAGAGCTGTGTGACACACAGGGATGAGGGAGGATGAAGCAAGTTCCTGGAAAGCTGCAGCAGAACACTCTGTCTGCCCTCCTCCTCCTCCTCAGTGGCACTGAGAAATGCAGATGCTCTAGCTGTGCTCACCTCACAGAATTCAAGCAATCCTGTGAAGGAAAAGGGAGGTTTTTTTGTTTTTTTCTGCACTAATGACTGTCTTTCACTGACTCTGGCTTACAGCTTGAACACAACACCTGTGATGTGGATCCATCCACTGCACCTCTGAGTCCATGAAGTGACTGCAGGTCACCAAGGGCTCCTGCTCAGGACAGCCCACGGCTCTGACTGGACTGGTGAGTGCAAATATACGATGCTGAATGGCCCAGGGGGAGAAAGCAGAATGGGAAACAGCCTCAGTCACTCACACTGCTCACTCATCTGGCTGCACAGTGGTTTTGGTGGCACAGGAGCTTGGCTCAAAGGAGAGACTGTACAAAACACTTACTGCTCAGATACCTCATCCTCCCCCACTTTGAAAATGTAGGCAGAGCTAATTCCCAAGTATTCCTCTCTGGCAATTGTTAGGCACCATATTTTTTACTTCTAGCAGAAGTGTCTCCTTTTGTAAGGGAGCAGAGCAAGATGGCAAAGGGCACAGTCACAGATGTGACTCCCCAAAGGAGAGAGTGGTGGCTGCTCATCCTCTATAAAAGCAGCTGAGGCAAGTTTCAAGGTGGGCCTAAATCCTCAAACCCGAGGTGGCAGCACTTCCCAGTTTCCCATCGTCTCTCCTTCTCCCAGTCACATAGGCAGTTCCTTGTTCGTTCCCTCCCTCCATACAATATCTTAAATTTTAAAAATATTTCCAACCGGGCTGTGCTAACGTGACAGATGAGGATTCTCAGTCATCTCCCCTCTGGTGAAACATTTATAAGGTGTTGTATGGCTTCAGAAGGCAACAGATCAGAAGACTGGGAGGTGGAGGGGGTAGAGGGAGAAGCTTTCTTATTTTAATTTCAAGCAGTAGGAGCACAGTAGAGTGAGTCACAGCCCTTCAAACGTGAATCCCAAAGCAAAGAACGCAACGGGAAGAGGAAAAATAGACATTAGGCAGACAGAGCAAACAATGCTCTCAATCCCTGCAGACCTGGAGAGCGATTTGTTTGCAAAATGCCCAGGGAATGGGATGAGGGACCACACATGGGCGTTTCAGCCACAGAGGATGGTGAATCACTGATTAACTTGATTAAGAGGGCCTAATTCAGCAGGTACTGATGGCCACGGGGCACAGCTGGCGCTGGCAGGGAGGGAGGGATGCAGGCAGGGCTGCTGTGCTGGCTGGGATGAGCACTGTCTGCAAGGAGGAACAGCAATTACCATCACTCTGAGCACGAAGGGGGCGTGGGGAAGATATTTCTGGTGCTCCCCACACGCCCTCAGCACCAGGAGCACTCCAGGACGCGATGGTCTCCCTGCAGCAGGGCTGGAGCAGCACCTCCTGCACGGCGGGACCTGCCAGAGCCCAAAACAGCCCTAATTAGCCCAAGGGCTCCTTTGGTTAATTAGGGAGGCACTGAACACCAGTGATGTGTGTGCCAGTCAAAGAGAGGGAACAGATGTGTGTTTTTCCTGCAGCCATTATTTATTTGTTCTGGCCCAAAGCAGGCTCCAGTGTGCTCTCCTGGAAGGCTTCACACAGCATCAGCCTTGATGGCCTGCACGGCAAAACAGAATTTAGCTCAGAAAGAGCCTCTGTTTCTCTGGGTTTCGTTACATGGCATTATTTGGAGATCCAGAACTCTCCTGGCTGCTGTGGTCCGGCACACCTTTAATCTGCTCTTTATTTTGCCACTTAGACAGCAGCCCATGCCTTGCTGTTTGCTTAGCTGGAGCCACTGCACTCCAGTGTTTACTAGCATGGTTGAGAAAAATTCCAGGAGGGCTGGGTTTGGTTTGGTTTCAGTTTATTCTTTTACTCTTTCCCCCCCCCCCCCTTTTCCATTAGCATTTGCTTATTTGTCAAAGTCGAACCATTTTGAAGAGATGGTTTGGTTTTGACAGTTTTTCTTCACAAGCCAGGAAGCTTTGGGATCACTCAGCACAAAGGCTGGGTTTCTTAGGGCTCTTGGCATTGCACTGCCTGTGGGGAAGAGAGCCAAGATGTCTGCTTCAGAGCCCCAGTCCCATGGCTTTTTCTTTTTATAGAGAACTTTAAAAATATGTCTCTTGTCAGAATATTACCAAATTTCAAACCGTCTAAATTTCCTCTCAAGCAGAATCACCTTTCAATGCAGAACTGCAATATTTATGCACTTAGCACCATTGCCAGAGGCACAAAAGCACAAAGCTGTCCTATTTGGAATATTATCCAGCACTTAGTGATATTACAAACAATAACACAGTGTCTTGCTAGAGGCACATGTGAAATAGAAGTTCTCCTCTCTCTGATTCATTGCCACCCAGATGAAAAAGTCTAGCTGGAAATGAATGCACCTTGTTGGACCTGGGATAGATTCCAGATGTTTCTCACTGCCTTTTCTGATCCAAATGCTCTCCAAATTTTAGCAGCCATGGCATTTCCAGACCTCTCCAGCATCTTCTGTCTCAGAGCTTTGCAGGAGGCCTCAGGGGTGGAGGACACACCGCAAGGCTCATTTTGTGGGTGAGAAGGCTGAAGCTGAGGGTGCCAAGGATCACAGTGACACAGGGATCACAGCTCCAGGGCAGAGCAGGACAGATGGGCACCCTGGCAGAGAGAAGAGCTGTCACTGCTGGCACACTCAGGCACCTCCAGTGCCAGCCTCCGCTCCAGGGGTTGGGCCTGACTGTCCAGAAAAGTCACAGCCACTTTGTGCCACGAAAAAGAATCCCCACTTTCCCCTAGGCAGGATACACTTCAGGAGAAAGCGAAGCGACTTGCTCTGAGTGGCAAAGGTGCCAAGTGCTGGGAGCCAGTGCAGAACCACGCTGAGAGCAGAGCTCCACATCCCTTTGTGCTCCTGCTGTGCCCCACAGGGATTTCCAGACTAAATATTTCATCTCTCCTGCAGAAAGAACTCTAGTGTTTTCTCAGGAGCTTGGTGTTGTGCAATGCCTGTCATCCTCCAGGGTACAGAGAACTTCAGCATCCCAGGCTGTCACCATTTACAGCGTTTTGAGAATCAGTGAAACACACAGTCTGCAGAGCACCTGCTGCCCTGGCCTGGAAGCACTCATTTCCAGACAGAGGAACAGCTGTAGTAAAGCAGAAGGTGCAGTAAATACACAGCGAGTAGCTGCACACTGCGTTGGAGCTGCTAGGGAGAGCAAATGCAGCACATCCATCTCCTCACACCTCGTGCCACCTGCACTGAACTGCGCCTGGCTTTGCTGCTGGCCTGGCAGAGCTCATTCCTCCCAAACTGCTGAGGCTGCACCTGCTCAGTGCTGCTGAGTTTGACTTACAAGCGTAAAATTACTTTTGCATCCCCAGGTCTGTTTTCATTGCAGTTCATGGGCTATGAATAATTAACTACAGTCATCTGCAGCAGAGGCATCTGCCTTGGCATGGAAATTCATGGTTTGAGCTGCAGCTGAATTCAGGACTTGAAAACCATTTAAAATGAAGTCCCCTAGTTCTCTCTGGTTCACTTTGGGAATTTGCCAAGTGATACAGAACTGCACCTAGACTCATCCTTTAAGTGAAGTTATTCATCACTTCTCTGTGCATTACAAATATGAATCAACATGGGAAGGGCAAGCAACACCAGTTTGTATGGCCAGATGCATTTCACTCGAGAGCTATTTTCTAGGCATAATTCTACCCTGTGAGACCTCTCGTGATAATCTTTGCTCCTGTGCTCCCCTTGGTCTGTGTTTTCACAGCCCCTGGCACAGCCTGGGCTGGTGCGCTGAGAGCTGAGCAGCTCAGCCTGGGGGAGGAACACTGATGGAGTGTGCTTCTCTTTTTGGGGTCTGCTTCTCTTTTTGGGGTCTGCTTCTCTTTTTGGAGTCTGCTTCTCTTTTCCAGATGTGGCTCCCAAGGTGCAGCTCAGGTGTCTAAGGAGAAGAGCTGACAATGGACCAGCTGGGGCTTTACATCACGACAAAATGTGCCTCAGGTAACTATCTGTCAAATTTGGATGGGCTTTGGTCAGCAAATGATTAAAATAAGAGACAGATGGCTAAATAGAGCAAGACAGACTGATGGGGGGAAATGAAGTTTCCTTAGGAAAGCAGGATCACAAAGACAGCAGGGAAATGGAACTTTTCGATTCACATCATTTCTCATTCCACATTTTTTCCTGTGACAGTTCACAGTTTTTCACAAGTACCTCTCCTTACTGTTTTTCCCTTGCCAATCAGACCTGTGCTTCTTGTGCCATTAAATTGGCACCGGCCAATTTCTCAGAGACAGAATTACAGTGTAAAAAATAATTACTGCAGGAAGGTCATGTGAGATTAGAAGAGTAAACACAAAGCACATTCAAGATACTTTCTCAGTAACATATAACATGACAATACAGATGAAACAAAACCATATTCCCACCTCAAACCAGACCTATTGCAACCTGAGCAAACCCTGCTTAAATTTGGTTGTTTTCTTTCCATCTACGCTCCAGTTTAAGCAGAAGCAAAGAGTCCCACAAATCTCATTATAAAATGTATTCTTGCAAGAATTCCAAACTATTTTAGGATGTTCTGAAACTTTTGAGAAATCAAAATAGATTTTTTGTGTTCCTCTCTAACCAAGTTATGCGAAAGTTTGAGATACCATTCTGACAGCAAAGTCTCTTACACAAGAGAATAGTTTTATAATAAGATTAGTTGCAAAATAGTTCCCTTTTATTTCTTTAGTTTTGAAGAAACAATCTGAGATTTATAAGCCATCTCCTTCCTCAGCATTTCCAAAGGTGAGATTTGCTAATATACAGTGCAGCACTTTAAGGCCTCAGTTCACCCCAACTCCTGGCTAATGAAACAGGACAAAAACATTGCAGAAGACATTTGTTGTACAAGGCTTTACACTGAGATCCCAAATCTAATAAAAAAAGCCAAAGTAGAGATGGGAACACTACTTAATCTCCATCTTGAAATATTCCACCATTCCTATCGGCACGAAGGAAACACAGGAATGAAACCAGGAAGATTTATGAAAAACTGCAGCTGAATGCTGGCAAGTTTTCAATACATAGTTCTGAAATGTGCAGCACCTTGGGAGTACTGCACAATAGGCAAATAGTGTCCATGTCCTGATGGAACTTGGGGAGTGTTAAAGAGAAAGGATTCCTCTTTGATGAAGTGCACCGTTTGATAAACTCTCCCAACAAACTCTCCTTCAGCTATTAAGAGCTGAAATATTGTGTTTTTGCTGGGTAACTCATAACTTACACAGACATAAACATCGCATCATTAGCAAGGCCGGTACCAAATGTAGCTGTAAATCATGGAAATGCAGCTTTTATTTATAGATCACGGCTTGTAATTTTGAAAATACATGTTTAGATAAATCATTTTCCTCATCAAGAGTGAAGAATTAAATCATAGCTCTAAAAACTGTGTTTCAGCACTACAGTAACTTCACGGCTTGCTGATTTTCTCAGGATGTAGGAATGTACTCTGGGCTCTGGCTGACCACTCAGGTGTATTATTCCCAATTCCAGTGGCTGCAAACAGGCAGTGCACTGCTGCACATGTCACAATTATGTGTACTGCTTGCAGTCTCTCCCAAATTGTCCCATACTCAGCTTTGCTGCTATTTTCTTCCTCGTTATTGTAATGGGCTTGGCTTGTGAAGTGTGCTGCAGGTTTATAGCATGGTGTCCTCTGTCCATGAGCTCCAGAGTAACCTGCCCAGGACAGAGAGCAGCCCAGCAGCCTGGAGTGCCTGCCCAGAGCTCTGGCCCTGTCCTGTCCATGTCCCTGTCCCTGTCCCTGGCTCCAGCTGTTCCTCGTGGGGCTGGGAGCAGCACAGGACACAGCCTGGGGGATTTGGGGCAGGTGATGGAGATCAGCTGATGGCAGAGCTCCCTCGGAGCTGCCAACCTGGGGCAGCTGGGAAGGGGTGGGTGCTTCTGGAAAGGGATGGATGCTCCCTGGAAAAAGATGGATAGTCACTGGAAAGGGATGGATATTCCCTGGAAAGGGATGGATGCTCCCTACAAAGGGATGGATGTTCCTTGGAAAGGGATGGACACTCCCTGGGAAGGGATGGCTACTCCCCAGAAAGGGATGGATGCTCCTGGAAAGCGATGGAAGCTCCTCACTGAGTGAGCTGCAGGGTCAGAGAGCTGGGAAGGAGCTGCATGACAGAGGTAAGAGTCCTGCACAGAAACTGTCTGGGGGGTTCCTGATTTTGTGTCTTTTGTGCCGGGATTCACAGTGGGGATTTTCATGTCTGCCCCTCGCTTCCATCAGCGCCACTAATGGAACACGTGTGTGGATTTATGAGGAGCAGTGAGAACTATTTCACATTGCACAGTCTTGCAGGAGGGAGTTCAGGGAAGGCTCTATCTTCTGGCCAGAGTTAAAGGAGCAAAGCAGAAGCCCTTGGGGAATTCAAACTGGACTGGCTGGGGCAAATTTTCTGCTTTGCTACTTGAAAATTTTCCAGCTAACTTTTTTTTTTTTCCCCTCCTGGAAAATGCCAGTTCATGAAAATCAACAAGTTTCATGGGAATATGCTGTTTTTAAAAATTAAATATTTTCATTGCACAGGAGAGCAAAAAGCGAATGGTGATGACAAGGTCAGGGAATGTTCTGATATTTCATTTCAAGCTTGTCAGCTTTAACTTTTCATCTTGCATAAAATTTTAAACAGAGGCAAAAATGAACCATGACTTATTTAAGTAAAAGAATTAGTTTGTGGCTGACTTTTGTGGCTGTGTGGAGCTGGAAACAGGGTGTGCTGAAAATAACAGGCCTTTGTGAAGCTCCAAAATCTCCTGCTGTCGTCTGTGCTGGGGAGTTTTGTGCTGGGTCGAGGAGCTAGGAATGGGCGAGGGCAGAACTGGAAATGCCCAGGGGCTGATGCCCACTTGGGGAATCAAATCCTGCTGTTGTTATTGGGTTTAAAAGAGGACATTGGATCATTGTGCATCCCCAGGCACGGACTGCAGCTCGGTGCTAATGCTTTTCATCCTGCTGTGTTCTGCAAGCCTTGGAGGAGATGCTTTGTGTGGAAAATCGACCCCAAAGCTTTCATTCACACCTATCCCTTTCAAACTCTAACACCTGATTAATCAGAGTCCCATTTCATATTGCTTCCAGTGGGACTTTACTAAATCCCCTACTGGGGCCACTTAAGGCCCATTTCTGTGAACAGTTCCATTTCATCTTGCAGGAGTGGGACTTTAATAAGTGCAGTGTATTTAGAGATATTTTCTGTGCTTTCAGTGTACTTGTAGTATTTGTAGAAAATTTTGTAATTTCACAGTCCTGTGCTCACCTGCCCTTCTGATGGGATGAGATATAAAGTAGCACCAATTTCGGTTTTAATTAGTGGTCTCTGCTCACGAACATGGCTAAGCAAGTTCAGGAGCTCTAGCTGCTCCTGTGTTTTTCCTTCTTTTAGGACAATGGTTTTGATTTCTTGAAGGCCTTTGGGGCTATTTTTTGGTGTGAAGTTTGAGTGAGTGGTGTCACAGGGGTTGAATGTTTTGGTTTTTAAACTTGCAACAAGTTTTAGAAGATGTATTTGTCCTGGAGAACAAAATATATGTGAACACAAAGTACTTGTAAAGAATAGAGTGCTTTTTTAAAATTTAGACATTGGTGGTCAGCTTGGCTTGGTGTGGCTCTCACTGCAGTGTCAGGGGATGGGAGGAGAACTGAGCTTAGCAAGTGAAGAGCAGCAAGTGCAGGAATTCAGGAAGATCGCAGGTGAAGAGATGCAGCCCTTACTGGAGACTGGCCTTAAAAACACGCAGATCTAGGAAAAGCTGTGTTGGAAGGGGATGTGAATGACTTGAGGCCGTGAAAACAAAGCATTTTGCCTGGCTGCACTCAATGGAAAGCACTGAGAAACCTTCCTAGGTAGAAAACGTTCTGTCCCGAAGGTTTAGCATTTGGGCCTGAACTAGTCAGTGATTTTTTTTTTTTTGCTGTTTTTCTAGACTTTTGGCTTGACTCATTTGTGAGTGGCCCTTCTCCAAGAAAAATGTTATGCTGTTTCTATGGGATACACAACAAGTCGAGGCTTTTTCAGGATCTGATAATCCCACTGTCCTTGTCCGCCAGCGTATCGCTCTGTGTGATCTGGTGACTCTCTGTCAGCTGCTGGAGCTTCATTCTGCTCCAGCAGTGACCAAACAGCCCTGACACAAACACCACAAGCTGCCTAGAAAATACAGACAACCTTTAGAGTTTAACAGCAAATGAATTCCCTAAAGACTCCTGTCCCAAAAATCATAACGTTAGTACAAGCCAATGGCTTTCTGCTGCGTGTAAAATACAGTCTAGAGGAGCACGGAAACTCTGCAAATGGTTTCTAAGAAACGTGACAAAGAAAACTCCTCGCGGAAAGGGCAATCGGGGAAAGCTCTTAAATATAGGGACAAACATTTCCCTGAGTCATAGCCGCATTTAAGTTCCATATGTTAGAGGAGGAGGAGGCTGTGGCGTAAAGGAAATGGGAGGTTCCCCCAGGAAAAACTCGAGATGAGCAGTTGCATCTTCAGGCATCTGCTGGTGGGATCCTGCCAGACGCAAACTTTGCTCCCATATGGTGCAGGCAAACAAGGCTCGGTGCTGTACCAACATCAGCGACTCCTGCACATCCTCTGCTTGCCTCCCAGCAAACAGCACAGAACCTCTCATCTCTGCCGGGGCTGGCTGGTTCCGGCCATAGTGAAACAGGGAGCAGGAAATTAAAAGGTTCTGTGCTCTTCGGGGACAGCGAGAAGTTGAGGTAGCGAATGATTGTGATTTGCCAAGGCCACACAAGGAGTGAGGGAACCCTCAGGTTTCTATTTCCAGGTCTGCAGCCCCCATTGGGAGATATGGGGCTTGGAAAGTGATTATTGCACCCAGCTGGATGATGTCTGACAATGTCCTGGGTAGCTGTGACCCTCAGGGACACAGAACAAGGCTGTCTGACAATGTCCTGGCCACCTGTGCTCCTTAGGGACACAGGCCAAGGCTGTCTGAGAGCTCAGCCCTGCAGAATAACTCACCCTGGGCACAACTAAGGCTGCACAGCTTCCTCAGTGACTGATGTCCCTTCTAACTGATCATGCAGAGAAGTCTGAAAGTGTGTTCTGAAACCTCACACACAAATAGAAGGATTTTGATGGCTGAAATAGGAGTGCAGGAATTCCCTTCCACCTTCCCCTTCTTGTCTCTGTTCCCAGGGCTTTTCTCTCTCGTCCACACTTTGCTCTTGTACAGCTGCTCCAGGTCAATGACTTGGAGCATTGCTCTGAGCTTAACAAAACCTTCTCCTTGTATCTCAGCATAAAATGGGAACTCCAAATTGATGGAAGATTTTTCAAGTTTATATAATAAATAGCAGCAGAATTAAGAAGAGATTCTGGAAAACCAGGGCCAAAGTCTCTTGCTGTCAAAAACAGCTCAGTGTGCTTCATTTTGAGACACAATTAGCGGAGAACATTTTAATGTTACTTCAGACCTTTACACCAGCCTGACTTCAAGGTTAAATATTGAAATATGTCTTTTTCCTGGCTGCTAATTAACTGTTGGTGGAGACACACTTGGACTTTAGAACTGTCATTCATACGCTCTGTGCACATAAACACAATCCTTGTGTTTGTATTCGTATTCAAACTGTTCTCTTTAGCAGTTAAAATTCCCTGGGAGTAGCCTGGAACATTCATGGGAATTACAATGAATGACACCACAAGTCAAATTATGATTCCCTAGGAGATTCATAAAGGCAGGGAGGTGCTGTCTTCCCCTATCATAGGAGGAAAATTACTAAATATTCTGTATCAAACTAGTACAGAAATTCCATTTTTTTCCTTTCTAAACAGATTTTATGCCCACGGCTCAAAAAGGCTCAAGCTCTTCTCAAAATCACCTGTACCTTTTCAATATATAAAAATATGGAAATATGTTGAGGGAAAGCCTTCATAAACAAATAGAAAAATAATATGACATTCTACATCTGTAGACATCTCCTGTATATCTGCTACAGATCAGATTTTATCACTTGCTATAGGTGTAAAATTAATTTGCCTCAGCTTAATACAGGTACTAATTTCATGCCCCACAGGGGAAATGATGACTCCGTGCAGCTTTCAGAAAGCTGTGGGCAAAGCAAAGGTCTGAGCAGTGAAAGTCTGACCCAAAGGGAGGGAGATGTGTCCCCAGGAGAGGCAGAAGAGCTCTCACATCCCTTTTTCCCTGCCCTTTAGCAAAGGGATTTCTTGAAGGGAACAGGAAAAAAGAGACACCGAGGGGAGGCAGTGGCAATCCATCAAAAACATCCTTTGTCTGAGTGCACAGAAACCCAGGAGAGACCCAGGGAATTCAGACCTTTAAACTCCTGTGCACAGGGACAAATGCTGCAGGGGCTTTGTTCCACCCAGCAGATGCACCAGGCAATGATCAGAATGATTAACACTTGCACAGGCTGCTGATGCTGCCCCAGAAATTGATCTTAGCTAAATTTTCAGTCCCACAGACTATGGGCTCAAGCAAACAAGGTACAGTTTAATGAAGATAGAGGATCAAGAACTACACACCAACCCATGCCTTTTATTTTTTCCCCCTGGTTTTCTGTGAGTAATGCACAAACCAAAGTCCAAATGGGGGCATTCTCCCAGGGTTTTAGGATTCTGCAAAATTGCCTTATTCTCAATGGGATAACACATTTTTCCTCATGGCAATTCTGGACAAGGTGGAAAATGCCACTCAGACAGTTTGCTTTGGTACTGCAGCACTGAAGCAGAAAGTGGAGGGAACTGGAGGGAATGGCAGAGGAAGTTACTCTATAAAGAAAAATTGCATTAAACTCACTTTCTGAGTGAAGATGAAATTGAAGTTGCCCTTAAATGAATTATTTCCCTCACAGCTTGTTTCAGCAGCAGATGAACTCCAGAACTCTCATTTATTCACTTGCATTGTGGGGAAAACAGAGCAGAAGTGCTGATTTATCACATTGTGTATAAGACTTAGGCTGGGCAAGACCAAATGCAAACTGCTGTCAGTGCTGTGTCCTTCACTGCATGCACATCAGGCTCATCTCTGAGCATGCACACAGTAAATGCAATTTCTGACAGAAATTTCCCAGTTAAAATCGCACTAATGGTGGCACACGGTGCCTGTGCTGGTGGTGAATGTGTTGAGCTCTCACGGTGAGATCCTTCTCACCCCCAGTCTCAGTAAGGAGGCAGCAAATCCATCAGAGGAGGCTGATTTCAGAGCCTGATCCCAGCGCTGCCTGGCTGCATTAAACCAGGCTGTAAAATAAACCAGGCTGTAAAATAAACCAGGCTGGGAAGCTCCAGAGCAGTGTCCTGCTGGGCTGATGGCAGTGCCAGAGCCTGTGCCCATCCTTGGGGCAGCCCCGGCTGCAGTCTGGGGTGAGCAGAGCCTTCCTCCCCACCCGAATAAACCTCCTGAAGGCATCACAATCACTAATTGTTTAATAACTCTTGAGGGCATTTAGCTAAGACAAAGATCTAGAAGGAAGGTGAACACCCAAAATCAATTTAACGCACTGCCAATGGTTTCTGGGGCTCCTGCTGCACTGGATATCCTCAGGGTGTTAGAACTGCTGCCCAAGCTGCTCCCTGCCCTCATTTGAGCATGGTATTCCAGCCTGACACTAAAAAGGCTAAAAAAGAAAAAATAAATAAATCAGGAAGCCACAAGCAATTGATCTCTAATTGAAGTGGATGAAAAAATTACTTGTCTGGAATGGCTTCTGTATAGGACAGTAGATAAAATAGAAAAATAAATTATAACCTTATGGAGGCAGGTTTTTTTCTCCAGCACTTTAGTTTCTTAAATTCATAAATAGCCCAAATAAACCCCTTGTTCTGCTTGAAAACTGGGGTTTATTGCAGGACTGCAGGCTCTGCCTAAGCTGCTCAAAAGACAGTGGATTCATGAGGCCACAAACCTGTTCCACAGCCCACAGAAATAAACACAGCCTTTTTCATTTATTTTCATATATCAGCCTCCTCCTATCTGTGAGGGCCACCGCATTTGTTCAGGACACTGCACAAGGTTATTTAGTCTAGCACTTTGTGGAGCCTTGAATTAATCTTTAATTTTCCATAACTAATGTTCTTGATTAGCTTTACAAATAATCCTCTGAAATTTTCATCTAGTTTTGAAGAGTTGTAACTAAAGCTCACCTTCCGTGACTTTGCTTTTTCATCTTCCACGAGTGTTAAGATTTTTCTTTCTAAAGCTGACTGCTTCTAGATTCCCTCTTTGATATGTGCAGATCTCCTCTGTGCAAGCTCTTTATTTGCCAGCGTGTTTTCAATCTTACACCTTGTTCAGAGGTAAAAATATTCGTGTTAGCATAGGTCACTGCAAAGCTCTGTGCTTTTGCTCTGGTCTTCATGAAAATTTACAGGAAAAATTGCATTCTGTATTTTGCTCTTCCATATGCTCCTGTTAATCCCTGCTCTTGCAAATAAGCCACTGCTGCAGAATTTGTGCTGTTCATTTTAATGAGTTCCAATGCATAAAATTTGGAGTTCTCATTAACATTCCTGCAGCGCTGTCCAAATATTCACTCGGTGAATGCTTTCAACCTAGTGCTATAAAGTTCTATGTTAAATTAAACAAATACGGAAAGTTACATAATTTTTTTTTCTCAGATACCTAATATTAGATGTTAAAAAAGATTTCATAACAGTGTTATGAAAATCGTCTGCCTCATAAAACGAAGAGGGGGCTCCATGTGGTTGGAGTGTACGAATAGGGAGATATACAGAATACAAACTCTATTAAGAAAAAGGGAAGTGGCCCAGAGGAGAAGACTATGACTACAGCAGTGTTTGAGCTCAAGGGAAAAAGAAAAAATCAACTAAGCACCAGGGGAAGATTCTTAATTTAATATACTCATGGTCAACAAGATCTTATACTACAGGCTCTCAAACACCCCCAGTCTGCTCTGAGCCCTCTGTGAATTTCCACCACAGTGGTACTGAGTTAAATCTCAGGGGCCTTTCTCATGCTCGGTCCTAAATAGCAAATTAATGAAGAAAACAGTCGTACTGGGCATGTTTAAAATAGAGGTAGCTTGTTTTCCTGAGAGAGGCTTGGTTGTTCCAGATGCCAGGGCAGAAACTGCAAGCAGAATTTGCCAAGGAATTACTGCAGTGACACTGAGGATACCTGGTGGTGGTTGGTGAGAGCTAGGCTGGGTTAATCACACTCAGTACTGACAAAAGAGTGTTCTTGCATGAGATGTGATTATTTGAGACTATGGGAGACTGAAGATTAGGATATGAATGTTTGATTATCCAGGACACAGCTTACTGTGTTATCTTGAGACCTCCGAGCTCCTGTAGATAAAGGTCAAATGTTCTTAACTGGAGATCAATTTTTTGAAACTTTCCCTGGATATAGATCTAACAGATCGAGTCATATCGTGGATCACTATTAAATTATTTCATGTTGGAAATCAGCCTGGAGGAGACCCAGCTCCAGCTCACATAAGCACCAGAATTCAGTTGGGTTAAGCAGCAGTGCTTGGCATTAAATTGTGCCACTGAGCATGGCTAACGAGGAGTTCGTTTTGGCACTCAGAATCCCATGCCCCACGTTCTGCAGAGTGTGGCGTTTGGTGGGGATTTTTTGTTTGTGTGTTTTTTCTGCCACCCATGGGTCTAACATCGCATTCTTCTGTGGTGACTCTTCAATAATTTTCAATTTATTCTGCAGTGAAAAAATAAATAGCTCACTCTGATCTTTTAGCTTCTAATTCTTTTTTACACTTTCCTGCTTTGAATGACAGTTTTGAAGTTCTCACTTGTAAAGCTCCTCAAGGGAATGGCTCAATTGCTGGGTAGGTCAGGAAAAGATCATGGCTGGCAGCTCTGTCTGATTGCTCTGGGAGTGGAATTTTTGCTTCCCAGGGCAGGCACAGAGAGGAGCTGCTGAGAAAAGAGTGGGGTTGTGCAAATCTCTGATGGACTATATTATAGTTAGATTGAGAGTTGGATGGAAAATATGGGGGAAAAATGAAACATGAGGGGAGAAAGGAAGCACAGAGCAGCTCCTTTTGTGCTTGTGGGTCAGACTGCAATTCAGCCCTGCTAGGAAGCAGTGAAAGACAGGATTGCCAAATAGGTTTTTAATGAAAATCAGTGTTGTTTCTGTGCTTTATTTTGCTGTCAGTAATGAATGCCAGTGGATGAGCCACCGAGGGTCACAGGGACCCTGCAGGGCTGAGTGGGGCTGGTGTCACCTGCTGCCAGCCCGGGGCCACCACTCAGGCTGGACCTCAGCCCTGGCCCTGCAGAGCTGTCCTGGGTGGGAGCTCTGCCACTGCTGGGTCACCATTCCCTGCTGGCCTGAGACCCTTGGTGTCCCCTCCTGCCCCATTCCCACTCTGACCTGAGCCTCTCCGTGTCCCCTCCTGCCCCATTCCCACTCTGGCCACTCGGGGCCAGCCCCATGGCGTGCAGGAGGCTCACGCTGGTGGCCACAGTTCCCACAGCCCTTGGGGAAGCAGCACTGCTGTTCAGCACCAGAGAAATTCCCTCCCTGGGAGTGCATCCCGTGCACTGCCCAGCTCCATCCTTCCAGCCCGGAACCCTCTGCAGCCGCTGACCCCAAGAGTTCCCCCAGGCTGACCCCAGGGCTCTGCTCTCGCTCCTCTGCTGCTCCTGCGCTCTGAGCCCACAGCATCCAGGCAATGTCAGCAGCTCCGTGTGCTTTCAAACCCAGCCCTGATGTTTTCAACATATCCCCTCATGTTCCTGCGCGCAGACTACTGTCTAACATTTCTGGAAAGGCAGCTGGAGGCTGCAGCCAATTTCTATGACATTTTAAAGCTGCACATATGTTTAATATATCTACTACTTCCTTCCCCAGGGCTTCATGCTTCTCTTGCCATTCATCTTTTCGCACTGCACACATAGAATGTGAGTTATCTGCAGCGTCACTGCCATAATGCATGGCACTTCCCAACACCTACACGGCAAATCCATTAGCGACTGGAACAGCTGCAGGCTAACTCCAGCAGTGAACGCTCTACCTGGTGGGAAACAACCACAAAGAGAACTTCTCCCATTCAGAACTATGAAAAGGCGATAGAAACAGATGCACCTCCCTCGGTTGTTTTCCTGTCTCCAGGATGAGGTAGGAGTCAGTGAGAACAGGAGGGGCTGGCTTGATCCGAAGGGAATGGACAGAAATGTGGGCACAGACAGCAGCCCGGGGGGAGCTGCAGAAACAGCAGAGAGGCGATGGGGAGAGCTCCAGCAGCACCCCCAGAGCGCCTGGAGAGGGCAGGGATGGCTCTGCCCAGAGCTGGAACTGCTCTGCAGCAGGGGATGTACAACACACTGCCAGGAATCTGAGCAAACCCTGGCTTGGAACAAGGGAGCAAATGTCTGAGGTGCCAGAGCTCCCTGACAGCAATTCCTTGTCTCTGCTCTCACCAGAGCGCTGGAGTGCCTGCAGGCTGTGGTGAGAGGGCACAAACACCTTCTGTCAGCAGCAGGTAACCACAGCCCTGTGACCAGCCCAGTCAGAGCCCAGAGCATTTCATTGATCCTCCTACTCTAAGGTTAGTTTTTCATACACCTAAAGTATTTATTTTTGGGTGCTGTAAATGTAGAATGTTCAAGGGTGGCACAAAAACAAACGCAGAAAAAGAGTTTGCTTGAGAAATACAGACCTAACTTGTCTCTCCTGCCCTGCCACAAAGCCAAGATCGGTAAATCTCCCCACTGCTGTGACCAAGAGTAGCTAAGTACAGATGTTCATTGCTTCCTTTTTAACCTGTGCAAAGCTGGCTTCATGCAATGACTGCTGGGGCAGTCACGGCTTGGAACATCCTCCAAGCTCATGCCAAGGAATGGTTTCCAGGACAGTAGGAACCACTTCAGAGTGACTGTTCTTTGCTGCATCACACCACTGCTGCCAGGATTAGCTCATGTGGATCTCATGCCCTGAGCATTTGATGATGCACAATGCGCTGACAGTGTGGGCAAAGAAGGAGCTGCGGATGAGAAACAGAGATGGGAGGAAGCCCAAAGCGAGGAGGGTGAGAAAGACAAAGTTTTCCTGTAAAGTAAAAGCCATTTCACCATATGCAGCCTCTGGGGAATATGCACTTAGCTGGCAGGGGGAAAGGGGAGGATGACAGCTGAGAGGGAACAAGGCAAAAAAAAGTAAATGTAAGGCAAAGAGTGGCCAAGGACTTCAGATATCAGGGAGGGAAACAAGTCTGTGGAAGAATAGAAGTCTTGGTGTTTCTGAAAGGAGCTCCCAGTGCCTTCAGTGCCCTGGTGGGGCACAGCAGAGCGGCCCAAAGAGTGCCAGCCTTGACCAGAGCCGGACACACCATTCCTGGGCTCCAGCAGGAAGCTCTGCAGCCACTCTGGCAGAGCTGCAGGACAGGAGTGGGCAGGACAGCAATCTTATCAAGGCAGGAGCTGCAGGGGGTGGCCAGGCACAGGCCTGGGGAAAAATGTGTGCTGCACACATAAATCTTGGCTCCTGGCATTCCTTCCCCAGCAATCAAACGGCAGGCTATATTTAGTCCAACCTAAACAAAAAAAAGGAAAAGAGCAGCAGGACTGGTCTCGGCTCCAGCAGCTGCCACCAGCTGCTCGGAGGGGCTGCAGGTAGGGCTGATGTCAGACGGAGTGAAATGAGATGGAACAGGGCAGGCAGCCATGCTTGAATGAGCAACGCTGGCATTTGGTTAGGGAAATTCTGTCTTTTTTATTCCATGGTTAGCCAGAAGGAAGATCAAATGTCGAGCAGAGCGTGAATGGTTTCTGCTGCACCAAGGGCAAGGCTGTGGTGAGCCATGGGTAGGATACAAGCAGAGGGAAGGGAGGAGGTGACACTCAAGCAGAGCAAGTGTTTTATGTCTAGCCCAGGTTGCGGGTGCTCCTTCTCTTCAGTTCCAGCACAACAATCAACAAATGCAGTTTTTAGAAAGACTGTTGATGAAAGAGTTTGTGTGGTGAGGCCACAGTGCAACTTATTTCACCAATACTTGCACCTGGGGCTCACGCTCTAAATGGACATCATAATTTTAAACATCATTTTAAACTGGGCGGGAGCTTGGGAAGGTCATGGTAACGCCCCTGGTCGCTTGCACTATTACTTGCTCCAAGGGGACGTATTTATCTTCTTGTTGGGGAAGGCATAATCTTAAAATTAGTGACTTAATTACTGTTATAACTTATACAAGCACAGTACCTTCAGAGGACCTGGAGCTGGCTGAAAAGTGTAAAAGCAGAGAATGTAAAAAGTGGGAGTGTTTCATGAGCACTTTACCAGTGAAATAACACAGGACAATTAATACAGTGGGTGTTAAAGCTGATCACTGAATAATCACTTCAGCATCACATTGTCATTGCCATTCCTAAGAACAAAGGAAAAAAGGCAACTGACCTACTCCACTAGTGTAGATTTTAAAAAAAGGAAAACAAAAACAAATGCCACAACAGAAAATCCAGTCTCTTTCTACCCACATTTCTGGATTTCAGAGGCACCCTATTACAGTAATCCTCCCTGCATATATCAGTTGGTGTAGCATGGGCTTTGAAGAACTTGTGGCAGCTTTCCCTGCCTTACCAGCAGAGCTGTGAGCTTGATAACTAATCACTCCTTAATAACTCGTGTTTCCTCTGCGAAATTCCCTGAAACGCAACTGGCGGGGGGAAATATATGAGCAGGGATTTGTGAAGCAGAAAAATCACTTTGGGCTTCTTCCCAAGTAACCCCGAGGGTTTACTGAATGGGGGTGGGGTGACACTGAATTCAGCTCTATTTCCCACGGGCCAAGACCCTGCAATTGGGAAGTGATCCCTGGTAGTGTGCTTCAGACATATCCCCAAATAATGAAAACAAAACACTGATTTGTTGAAGGCCTCTCTGGCTTGGCTGCTGCTTGGATTTGTTCTGTAGGAATTTTCAAAACCAGGTATCTTTCTCCCAGATACGTTCCCCATCCTGGCTCAGATATGAGAAAACAGCATAAGCCAGCAGATATAAATATATTTCTGCTCAGCCTTTCCCAGCTGTGACTCTAGAATGACTGGAGTTGCTGAGACCTTAATTTCTGTGACAGCACAGGGTCTCTGAGAGGTGACACTTCCCGAAGGCACTTTCCTGGTCACCCTTTTGCCCCAAACGGCAAACCAGCCCTGCACACAGAAACCCGGAGCATTCAGCCTGGCACACAGCAAGGAGACAAGTTGGATAGCACATGCTGCAGCTGGACATTGTCCCTCTTTTGGCCAGAACAGAAAGGCTTCTAAGCAGAGGTATTTTGAGTATTCATCCTCAACTGAGTTATGAGCTGGAAAAGCATCAGCCATGCAGTGTTATCCAGTCTATGCCCTGTTTTTCTCCTCCTGGTTCATACATTTTCGCTCCTCTTTAGGTTTCTGGGCACACACTGTGTCTTGTGATGATGACATGGAAGAACGAGGCCTTTAAGTCTTTTTTAATTGCTACTACTGTAGTTTTAAAAGGAGCTATTTAGGAAATTCTCAGTTTTGTTACCATAGGAATGAAGCTGTAGGATTCAGTGAAAGAACAATTTAAACAGCGATGTTTAAGTAATTCACTGCAACTTTAATTCTCTGCTCCATCCAAATGCCTCTTGGCCATAAAGAAAAAGACTTTAAAAGCTCTTTCCCCTCGGCAGTGCTGCTTGACTGCAGCCCAAATTAGGAGGTGCAGCTCTGATATCTCCAGCAGGTCCTAGCAATGTCCCTTCCCACCCACAGAGCACTTCCTCCCCAAGTGAAGCAGCTGCAAAGTGCCCTTGGCTCCAGCAGAGCTCCTCATCTGGCTTTTTTCAGCCACTTTAAAGCAATGTTTATGCAGTTTTACACAGCGAGAAGGGTGAATGGAGGACCATCCGTGCACTGTGGGAGAGCAGGTTGGGATGCTGTATTTGGTGAGTTTGCCCATTGCTCTGAGCAGGGCAGGGAACTCCTGGGCCCTTGCTGAGCTGCTTTGCTCCTCCTTTTCTGCTGCAAAGGCTCAGGCCTGCAGTCAGAGCAGGACAGGGGAGTTGATCAGCCATTCTGCTGGTCTTCTCCAGCCAGGAAGGAGAGCAGTGAAAAGCTGACACTCACATTGGTCACTGCCTCCTGTTTGTTTTTTAAACCTTTGAACCGTGGAAACTCGGTAAGCAGCAAGAAAGTGGAGAAAAGGTTTGTTTTCCCTGGATTTAACTCTTTTGGGCTGCTGTCACGGTTCAGGTTTGGGAGCAGTGCTCTGGTTTCCCACCTCATGGTGGGAGAGCCCTGGGAGGAACTGCTCTGTAGGACAGGGAACCCTTCCCCCTCCGAACAGATGAGTGGCACTGATGACGGGGTTGGGGTGTCCCCTGCTCCCAGGAATGCTGGCAGGTCTGGTGACTGTCACCGTGCACAGGGACAGCTCTGTGCCCTCATGTCCTGAAGCACAGCACTCTTTCTGCAGAGCTGCTGAGCCTCTGAAGCGCAGTCTGCTCGGGGACACAGGAGCCTCTCAGGACCTTCGGGGTGTCCCCAACTCCCCAGATGCTGTCAGGTGCCTCAGCCATGTACATTCACAGCCCAATGCCTGGCCCTGCCTCCGCAGACACCGACGAGCCAGGAAAGCAAGGAGTGACCACACTCTGGCATGGTTTCTGGCAATGACAGTGTCCTTATTTATCACCCAGTGTTTCCTTTTCCCTGCCTGAGCACTCCAGACTGTGCCTCGTGTTCTCGCTGCTAGAGCCTGGCTTATCTCTCGGCTGTGTGGCCAAGGCTGCTCCCCAGAGCTGCGCCCACAGGGCTCTGTCTCCACAGACTGTGACAAATGGGTCACAGGGACAGGAATGACATCATGCCACCGAGAAAGACACTTCCAACACCATTCCAGCAGGTACCGTCCACCAGACCCAGCCATCTGGAGGCTGCTTTGGGTCCAGCTCTGCTCTTAGCAAAGGTGGGACAGCATTTTCACAAATAGGTCTTTTCAGACACCAGCCCGTTGCACACACAAACTTATTTCTCTGGAGTTGGCCAAGCTGTTGAATCTGGATCCTTCTATAGGAATGTACAAGAGGGGTTTTCATAAGCAAGCTGGGATGTTGGGAGGCACAGTCGCTGCTCTGCTGAGGCAGCTGAGAGCACTCTGGTCCCTCCACCCCACTAAACTCCCATTGTTGTGCTGCCCACGTATCCGTGCCGTCATTTCCACACAGAGTCACGTATGTGGCCACAGTCAGAAGAGGGGACCTTATTCATATTTTATATAATATTTCCTCGCATCTCAAAGGGGAAAAAAGGAGAAAGGAAGAGGACTTTGAAGGACTAAAATGTTTTTATTGGCTTTCCATTTCTTTTATCTCCCACCCAGTTCCAGGACTACAGGAAAACCATTTTACTGTCCTAATGTAGTGAAGTCTACAAAAAGGATACAACAGGTAAAAAAGGCTCTTGTTGATCCTGTGCTGGTGTAGCATTTTAACGGAGCACTTGACAGGCAGTTTTGTATTTTTTAAATACAAGCTCTCAAACTGTTAAGAATACTGGGGAGAGGGAACTCTTTTAGTGTTTCCGTTTTCCTGCAAATATTTCAATGTTCTCTTGCATTATTTTGAATCCAGCCAAAAGACTGGACAACCACCGAAACCATTAACTTGAATGTAAGATAAACCAAAAGGGGAACACTGGAGTTGCAAAACTTAGGTAAGACAGTGAAATATGAATACAAGAGCAGGGATGGAGTAAGCCCAGCAGGGAAGAAGGAAGAGTTTAAACTTATCCCAGTATATTATCAGCATTCCCTCAGGCATTCTATTCAAAAAGGTGGAATTTAATCTGCATTGCCTTTGAATAAGCCGTGTAATCTCTAAGAACTTCTGCCTCACATTCGCCTTTTTTCCTGATTGCTGACAGAGCTACTTCGCTGATAGTGCTTGGGTAAAATACCTTCTGGCTAAATGTGCTTCTATAAACAACCCATTCCCAAGTCAGTGAAACTGCAATGCATTTATGGGACAGAACCTTGGCATGTGTAGTGTAAAAGTCACTTTGGGGAACTGGAGCTGCTTGATGGCAGCTGAGCCTAGCTCAATGCTCTTACCAGGACATCCTATCTCCTGCCTTCTCCTGTGCAGACTGTTTCTAAAATAAACAGTGTCTCGCAGTTCCCAAACTGCCAGGGGAGCATGGTTAGACTCAGCCTTCTCATGCCCTCGTCCCTGTGGTGCAAGGACACGTTAGAGTGGTCATGGAGCTGTCAGGCTAATGCAACACCCCTGGAGCACCCGAGAGAGACTGCAGCCCTCACTGTGTGCTCCCTGTCTCACCAGCTGCCTGTAGAAATGAGTTTTTAACACTTATGCCTCCCCCTTGTGTCTCTACTCTATGAACTCAGCAGACTATTTTTATTTCTCTGAAGATCTCTACAAATGCAAACTTTACACATGGTATTGTCTTAGTTTCCTGGTAAATATGTAAATCCAGGAGAGCATTGAGAACAAAACTACTTTGAGTTGCTGAGTCTAAAATTTCCCATGGAAATTCGCCAGAATTACAACTATTACAGAAGTCATCTAATATTAAACAGAGGATAGGGAGCATACTATTCCATGCCTTCATCATAGCACAAGCTATGGAGAGACAAATTGGATATTACTAATTCTCTTCCACCAGAAAAGAAAAATGTTGCCACTCATTTCATGAAACGGCTTTGGTTTGGGTTGGGGAACTCAAAAACTCAACTTGTTTTGTTGTTGTTTGCTGTTAGGCTTTTTCTTGAAAAGTGATAAAAGTACTTTTATTTGAGAGAAGCTGGAGAAAATAGCATGAAAAGCCAAGGAAGAGAGAATTCCTAACCCGACCCCAACCTCCCTGACAAGAACAAGGTCAGAGATGTCCTTTTTAAAGAGTTTTTCTGCACAGAGAGAGCAAAAATTACCTGATGACAAGCAGAAGAAAAAAATCAGAAGTCAGACATACCTGACTTGCCCACGCCAGCTCGACCAAAGATTGCCAGCTTCACTTCTGCACTCTTGGCCATGCTGGGAGGATCGGAGCGGTGGCAAACTCCCCCAGTGATCAGAAGTGAAGCAGAACTGTTCCAGCTCCTGCCTTTGCTTCACCGTGTCATTGTGACGTCAATGCAGAGCCTGGGGAAGAAAACCACAAGGATGGAGCTGCGAGGAGCCAGGCTCTCCCTCTCCTGCCCCCTCCCTCTGTCTTCTTTTTAAATAATCATGATAATTGCTGCTGTGCTCCTGCTTTGAACAGTGCAGTGACACATTTGGCACTGCTTGTGCAGAACCCACCTTCAGCCTTCTGGCTGCTGCCCTTCGCTTCACACAGCACTGTGATACTGCAAAAGGTACCGAACAGCCCCGAGTACCTGCCTTGCAGTGCTCCTTATTCTTTCTTTGTTTCTTTCCCTTTCAGCTGCAGTTGAATATATTGACTGTATTTGAATCAACTGCAATGAGTTATTTTCTGCAGAATGCATTTAACAGCCATGAGCACTCCCTGGCAATGCTTGCAGATAGCTGATCTTTCCTCACGCCCTCCAGCTCCAAAAAGCTTTCAATTACTCAGCTGCAGTTGCCTAAGAACCTCTAAGCGCTTGTACCTTGCTCACTGTCCTAAACAAACCCATACCCAGAAAGTTCTCTAGCGCTGCTTTTTCAGCAGCCTCAGCTCAGACACAAATATTCAGCAAGGCATGGGGTTAGCAGAAGGATGCCAGAGTTCCTAGTCCTGCCCTTTGGGCAGGCAGCATGGCAGTGTTCTCTGTTCACAGCTTTGCTGCATGACCTTGGTTTCGCTAACCTGGACAGTAAAATCTGTAACATTCCTGTCATTCTAAATGCTTTAGGATCTTCAGCAAAAGCATGGCAATCGTGATGAGGATGATCCTCAGCCCTGACTAAAACATCAAATATTCAGCCTCCCCTTACAACAGGGTAGAACTTTATGTGTGAATCAAGCAGTTGGGGGTTTGCTGTTGTGCTGAGGTACCCAATTTAGCCACGATTCTGACAGCGAGGCAGGATGCTTTCCATGCCAGCACTACAGCAAAATGCATTTCAAACGTGTTTCTTGAAAACTAAAACTAAACAAGCCTAAGCCTTTTTCCCATAGAGAAACGCTTGTAAAAAGAAAAAGTGAAGACATGAGACCCAGTGAGACACATCGAGAACGGTCCTGATGCACCTCTGGCGCCTCAATGCTCCTGAATCCTTTTGCCTGAGCGTGAGTATGAGATCCCTCTCGCTCTGCACGGGCAGCAGGAGGTCCGCAGTGTTTCGGGACGCGGCGGGATGGGCACTGGAGCCCGGGACACGGTGATGGGCTCCGGCTGAGGCTCCCCCCGCCCGCCGCTGCCTCGCCCTCTGCTCCCCGCGCCGGCCCCGCTCCGCAGCTCAGCGCTCCCCCCGGTTCCCATTCCCGTTCCCATTCCTGTTCCCATTCCCATCTCCCCGCAGGGACAGACTCCTCGCCGCCGGCTCCGTCCCTCGGGCGGGGTCTGCTCCGCACCGCTCCGGGCAGGTGCCGCGCCCGCGGCCCCGCGCAGCATCCTCCCCCGTGCCCGCACCCGCGGAGCAGCCCCGCACCGCCCGCCCGGCGCTCACCTCGCTGCGCGCTG